>CM045759.1:77287005-77887005 GCA_025200525.1 Camellia lanceoleosa | reverse complement strand
TGGGGTTTTATTTATAATAAACCAATATGCATGTTTGGCATAGAGAAATGAGTTAAATGATGGATTATGGATGAAAATGGAACCTTAAGGTTGTTATGTAACTTATGGGAAAAATGCCCTAATTACATAGTCAAATTAATTTGTATAATTAATATTGGAGAAATGAAGAATTGAATTGAAAAGGTTGAAATTGGAATTGTTTGGGATTAAAGGGTGTAGATGGATTTCTTTATCGCTCACCTAGTTGGAATGTTGATAATATATTCATTTGATGCATTTATTTTCTGTTTAGAAATAACTGCTTGGGACTATCGGTGGAGGATAGTCTTGATTGTTGTAGACAATGCATGATGATTAGGCAAACTAAAACTAATCGATTGAGTATGCTATCGAATATAGCAATCGAATAATACATTAACTTTATGTATTGATTGATTGTATATGATCTATGTTTATATACATGTGTTGTGTAGGAGGAGATAGGGAATGTACTCCACGGTTTAGGGAAAGATAGGGAATGGACCTCTAAACTGGATTTTTTGTGACATTGATACAGCACTACAATGTGTATCAAGTGTTGATTATGGAAGTGTTCGAATTGATTTGATATAGCACTAAAATGTATGTCGTTATCAATTGTGAAGTATAGAAGTGATTCTATGTTATGTTGATACAGCACCGAAATGTGTATCTTTCGTAAAGTGTGGAATTGGTTTATGTGTTATCGATATAGCATTAAGATGTGTATCCATCATAAATTTCGAAAGTGTTTTAAAGATGAGTCTTAATCTCATTAAGTTATTTGGCTAGGTGTTGAGCCTTGTTTTCAAACTCAAAATTGAAAAAGAAATGGGAAATGAAATGTAACATGGACTTAATGTCCTGAAACCGAAATGTGATATATGTGGATGTATCTATGTTGACCATCTATCAACTGCTAATCTTTTAATCATTGTTCATAGCTGGTTTAGTGTATTTCTACTGGGCTGTGGCTCACCCTTTATGAGACATCATTTTCAGGTACAGGTAGCATGCCACCTCCAAGGACATAGCTTGGGAGGCTAGAGGCAGACAGGCTCTTGTCGTTTTGTTATCTTTTGGATGTATTACATGTAAATTCAAGCCAAGGGCTTAATGTGTATTTGAGTTAGTACTCTCATTTTTGTAACCAAGTGTTAACTTGGAAAGATGTAAGCCCTTAGGGAATTTGCTTTTGTTGTTAACATGTAATACTGTTGTAAAGAACTACTCTGATGAATAGAAAGATGACGAATTCTCTTATATCATTGCATGTCTAAAATGATGGGTTTAATATATTATTTTGAGGGCGTTACATGGAATATGAAGGTTTTTGGGAATATTTTCTGGAATAAAAAGCGTGTGTTAGCAAGACTGCATGGTATCCAAAAAGCTTTGAGTTTGGCGTCCAATCCTTTCCTTGAAAATCTTGAATCTCACCTCGCCGTTGAGTATAATAAATTGTTGTTGCAAGAGGAAGTGCTTTGGTACTAGAAATCAAGATCCAACTGGCTCATGTTTGGTGACGCCAACACTCGTTTCTTTCATACTTTGACCCTTATTCGACGCAGGCGCAATAGGATCATTGCTTTAAAAAATGATGATGATACTTGGTGCACAAACTAGATTGAGCTTCAAGCTAGAGCTGCTCAGCACTTTCAGAAGCTGTTTAAGACTGAAGTTAAGGGTCTTGTTCCTACTTTACCTCAGTCATTGCCCTGTTTAACACCGCAAGAGGTGACTGCTTTAGAGCGCCTTATTAGCATTGTGAAGGCAAAAAATACAATTTTTTCTCTGGGCCCCTTTAAGGCCCCTGGGCCAGATGGGATTCAACCTTTCTTCTACCAACGTTTCTGGGATATTTGTAGGCCTGCTCTTACCACCGTGCTTCAAGATATTTTCCAGTCAGGGAAAATTCCTGTTGTTTTGAATAAAACCTTGATTACACTTATTCCCAAAATTGATCACCCCTCAAGTCTGACCCATTTTCGACCCATTTCTCTTAGTAATGTTACTATACGGATTCTCTCCAAAATTCTGGTGTTTAGAGTGAGGCCTCTCTTAACTAAATTGATTGGCACATTACAGGGTAGCTTCATTCCGAGAAGGCATGCCACTAAAAATATTGTTTTGGTTCAAGAGCTGTTACACTTAATGAAGAAGTCTGAGAATACCCATGGAACAATGGCAATTAAAATCGTTCTGGAAAAGGCATACGACTGGATAGTATGGAGTTTCTTGGAACATGTGCTAAATGAAATGAGGTTCCCTATTTCATGGACCTTTCTAATTCTGCAATGTGTGTCTACGACACAACTTGCAATTCTTTGGAATGGTGAGGTCCCTCTAGAGGACTACGTCAAGGGGACCCCCTCTCACCTTATCCTTTTCTCTTCTGCCTTGAAAAATTAGGGCGAAGCATATCTGCGGCAACCACCCAGCAGCAATGGAAACCAGTTAAAATTTCTCGACAAGGGCCTAGCTTTTTGCGTCTCTTTTTTGCGGATGACATGTTTCTGTTTGGGGAGGATTCTATCTGGAAAATGTCAGTCATTAAGCACCTCATGAAATCCTTTTGTGCATCCTCAGACCAACAAGTAAAATTTCAAAAATCTAGAATATTTTTCCCTCCAACTGTTCCTAGACAAACAGGATAGGATCTGAGTATGGAAAGTGGCATTCCTATTGCCTCTAACTTGAGTAAATATTTGGGTATCCCATTGTTACACAATCGGGTTTCAAAATACACGTATAATCGCATACTAAATCAGGTCCGAAATAGATTAGCGGGGTGGAAAGCTCGTCAGCTATCTTTAGTTGGACAAGTTACTCTTATTCAATCAATCACTTCCTCCATACCTGCCTATGCTATGCAATCTACAAATCTTCCTAGTTTAGTGTGCTCAACTATTGACAAATATCACCGTCGTTTTCTTTGGGGTAGTGATCAAACACAGCAGCACATGTCTCTTGTGGCTTGGTAGGATGTGTCTCAACCAAAGGGTGATGGGGATTTGGGCCTTCCAAAGATGAGAGATGTAAATAATTCATTTTTAGCCAAGTTGGGTTGGCGTGTGTTACATGAATCTGTACCCTGGGCTAGTGCTCTTCGCAACAAATATTTACCAGCTGCAAGAAAGTTGTGAGATCTTTGCCCCATCAACTTATCCTACACCAGGCGTAGTATCACCAAGGGAGCTTCTGTGATAAGGGATGGTTCCCACTGGCGTGTTGGGAATGGCCAAACAATAAATTTCTAAACAAACTTGTGGTTGGGTGACTCCGCTCTTCAATAGCATGTCTTCTCTTCCCTCCCAACAACTGAACGTTTGCTCAAAATTTATGATTATTGAACGGATAGAACTGGTTGGGATTGGCAAAGATTGACTTGTTGGCTACCTAGTGAAGATTTAGATACTTTGCGTGTTATAATGGTTCGAACGGTTGATGGCAATCCTAACCTTTTAAGTTGGAAGCACTCCCACTATGGAAACCTTTCCACTAAATCAACCTACTCTTTTATTCAATAGCAAGATCCTCCAAGGGCTAATCATAAAGAGGGTTGGAAGCCGATTTGGCGTAGTGCGGGGCCTAATAGATAGAAGCATTTTACTTGGCTCACATGGAGGGACCGCCTATTAACCAATGCCATGAAGCATCAAAGACATTTGAGTGTTGATTCATCCTATCCTGTTTGTCTACACCATGCTGAGACTTCACTTCATGCACTTCAAGAATGCCAACGATCGAAAAGAGTTTGGTATGAGCTTATTCCTCCTTCACATTGGTTGCAGTTCTTTTTCCATTCTTTATCTGATTGGATTGACGTGAATCTAGGCAAACCTCCTTGGGCTAACATTACCAGTAGTAATTGGTCCCCAATTTCATGGCTGTTATCTCATCCTTATGGTTTTGGCGTAACCAATAACTTCATGATAGTGATTTTCAGGAGCCCTTTCAACCTGTGGAGCATATTCATGGTCGGGTTCAGGAATTTCAGTTTCATTTTGAAAAGATTTTGCACGCGAAGGATACAACTACCATCCACGTTGTATGGAAGCACCCTCCACTGGTATGGGTAAAGATTAACGTTGATGGTGCAGTCTGTCGGCGCACGGCTAAGGCTGCGTGTGGTGGACTAATTCACAATGCTCAAGGACGGTGGATATGTGGTTTTAAGCAGTAGGTGGGCCATTCATCAGCTGTGACTGCTGAATTATGAGGTATCTGGCAAGGTTTACAGCTAGATTGGAGCGAAGGACATCATCAGGTCATCGTTGAGTCAAATTTGGTGGAAGCAATTTCGACTTTGGCAAAAACCAACCCACTGCATCCTCAGTTGAATCTATTACAAGAAATTTGGGAGCTAATGGAAAGGAGCTAGGAGTGTGACCTTCAACGAATTTGGCAAAAAGCCAATGTCTGTGCTGATTTGCTTGCAAAAGAGGCCCTTAGTATGGCTGATAACAAGGAATATTTAGTAAATGCGCCCTCTGTTTTGGCTACAGCTTTAGAAAGTCATATATGAGGGCTTGATTCCTCTCATAGTGTTATTCTTTAGTTTTGGCTTCGGCCTGGAGTTTACCAAAATAATAATAATAATAATAATAATAATAATAATAATAATTTATTTACTCTACTCAAAGTGATGAAAAACTCAATAGCTAATTTAAAATATTTCATTATCTTTTACCTTTAATTTATATCTAATTCTTAACAAAAACTATTAATTAGATTAAATAGATATATTATAAAAAGTTAAAGAATATTATGACACGAGAAGATCGCATGCATAGTGCCGACACCTTTCATAATCAAATTATGAAGATATTTATTCTCGAACTACACCATTGTTTGAGTCCAAATCTTCTCCAGTCACTCTCTCCGGCTATTTCTGTGGGGGACGGCTCATATAGAGCCACTGCCACGACCCCATTCCGCCCCTAGTAGAATGGTGCCGTAATGGCCAGTAATCCGAGATTACCAAAGGCCAGCTTGCAAGGTCACACACAATCAAAGTATACATATGGGGCTTACGTGTGCGGAAGTAATAAATTTAAATCTAATTAGTCCATAAGAGCTGTGCATAGATTAAATGAAATGACATACATCTTAACATGGTCTTACAACTTGAATACAAATAAAATAAGTACATAATACATCTTGATTAAAAGGCTTCTCAAGCCGACATATACAAAAGAAATAAACTCCCAAGCCAAGAAGCATAATCTTCAAGATGCTACAAAACATGAATCCAAAAACATCTTGCAAATAATCATCTAGGCGTCACTGCCTTCTTGCTCGTCACCTACATATATATAAGGAGAGGGTGAGCTTGGATACTCAGTAAATGATATTAGTAATAAAGGTTTGAATGAATGATATCCAAGATCTTTATTAAAACGATACATAGCATAACTTGTACAAACATGAGATGAATCAAGTTCATCTATCAAGTCTTTCAAATCTTCAAGGGATGCTTACTAGCATCTACATAATACAAGGAATGACATTCTGAACAAACCCACGCAGTAAACCATCGATGGCAAGACAAAGGAGATATCTCAAACAAGGGTGCCAGTTGCATTATAGTCCCCTAGTACTAAGGACTTTCCAAGAATGTCATCAAAACAAACATAATACTTGATACAAAAATTAGGGATAATCATTCATGCTTGAACAAACACTTTTCCAAAACGAAACAAGCAAAGCTTTTATCGAATGTTAGAACATAGCTTTATTAAAAATACCACTCACATAGCTCTTTGGGTGTAGGGATTACAAGCAAGGATCCAAGGCCTACAAGTACATAATAAATCCCATTGAATGCATTTCAAGAAGATAAAAAGAGATGCTCAAAGATGGATATGAAATACATTCCTAAAACAAGCTTTGCATGAGTGTAAATGGTCTCGGCATTTCTTTCAAAACTAAGTTAAGACAAAGCAAAACATGTGCTGGGAGTTAAAACACTGTTTCTCATCTTCGGAAAACATGCTGGGTACCAACCAGGTCTAGGCCGAGGTCCCACACCTCTTAGCCGAGGTGGAAATGGAGTCTAGAAATTCTGGGTTTCCTTTGAAGAACACGAAGAACATGAAGAGCAAGAACATGAATGTTAAAAATCATAACCTCTTTATTCAAAATCTGAGTTTTCATGATATGAGTTCAAAAACATGGACCTGGGTACCCATAGTTGAAGTTCTTCTTGAAACAAACACAAAACATGGAACTTGTTATAAACTTTTGAATCAAAACAAAGCTTTTCTTCAAGAACATATGAACACCATTTTCTTTTTCTAAAACCGATCTTAAAATCAATGCATGGCTTATGAATCATGCAAGATCATGCAATGTGATTCGATGAACATAAAGAACAACAAGAGTAGATCAAGAATCTAACCTCAAAACACGGGTCTAACGGTTCAAGGTGTGCAGATCAAGCTTGGAATCTAGCTCTCTCCCTCTAAGAACTTATTCCTCTTTCCTAGAGCTTCTCTCTTTACTTAGGACAAAGATATGACAAATGATATGTTTTCTCTCTCTACCGGCTGACTTAACCCTTTGCTGGGACACGTGTATACAATAAAAAGGTGGCATAGGTACTCAGACAAGGCATAAGACAAGAGTATGACAAAGTGTATACAACAAGCAAGGTGGCATAGGTACTCAGACAAGGCAATGATCTCGGATAAGGTCATAGGCTTCGGCAAGAAGGTTTCAATGATCTCAGCTAGGAAGGATAACACTTGGCCTAGCTGTGCCACACCTCGGCCTAGATGTGCCACACCCCAGTCTAGGTCATACCAATCCAGAAACAAGATCACTAGGAGCAGGGATCAAAGATCTAGGATGTCTAGATGATAACATCTCGGCCTAGATGATACACATCTTGGCCTAGGTGATGCACACATCGGCCTAGATGATGACATCTCGGCCAATATGCCAAGGCGAAGGTAGAGGTCAACCAAAGTGGTTCCAAGATGGTCCTAAGTGTAAGAGGTTCAAAGATGTGACCTAGGCTTAAGATGACCTCGGCTTAACACACACTAAGCAAGAAACAAAGCATGCAAGCAACACTTAGACAAAACAAATCAAGGTCTGCAAATGCAAGTTTAATCAAGACAAAGATCATGCAAATGCATGTAAGTATGACTAAGACAAAATGAGGGTTGTTACAACCATGTCTCCCTACAAAAAAATGAATGACTCAGATTTGTTTCTTTAAACAAAAAAAATTTCAAAATACACCCTCACTGAATCATTCCCTTTTCTCTGACACTCCTCTCTCTCCCTCACAGCATGCACACGTCATGGGTCACATCCCACCACACGCACACACACACATACACACTCTCTCTCTCTCTCTCTCTCTCTCTCTCTCTCATTTCTAATAAAAAAATTTAAAAATTATTTTAATCTTTTTTATTTTATTTTCATAAAATATATATATATATAAGTTTTAATATAAAATTTTAATTTTATAAATTTAATATCATTGAAAATATACCTTTAAAATGAGACTAATATTAAATATATTTAATAAAAATTTAATATAAATAAAAAGTAATTACGATGTATAGTTATGTTTTCAAATTATTATTTTTTAAATATAAAAATTAATTTGATGAAATAAACACACAAAAATCATATATTTTTCAAATTCTCAAAAACAATATTCATTCCAAAAAAAAATCATATAATGACTTAATTTAATTTTATTAACCAAACGAGTTTATAATTTTTTTTAAAGGAAATAAAAAAAATTATATATTTGATTTACACCTATGCATAGATTGAATTTGTGTTTTAAAGAACATAAAAAAATTTACATTTATGCACAGAAGTCATTATTTTCATTTTTTTTTTTTTTTTGTAATAAAGATTGTTTTTGAGAATTTAAAAAATATATGATTTTTGTGTGTTTATTTTCATCAAAATAATTTTTATATTTTAAAAATAATACTTTGAAAGCATAACTAAACATAGTAATTACTTTTTATTTGTTTTAAATTTTTATTAAATATATTTAATATTAGTCTTATTTTAAAAGTATATTTTCAATGATATTAATTTTATAAAAAATAAAATTTTATATATATTATGAAGATAAAATAAAAAAGATTAAAAAAAATTATTTTTTATTAGAAATGTGATATAGAGAGAGCGGGGGTGATTTTAATTTTTTATCAGAAATGTGATAGAGAGAGATAGAGAGAGTGTGTGTATTGTGAGTGTGTGTGTTAGTGAGAAAGGGAGAGAGAGAGAGAGTGTGTGTGCGCGCGCGTTGTGAGTGTGTGTGCCAGTGGGTTTGTATTTTGTTTTTTTTGTTTAAAAAAATAAATCTAAGCCGTTTATTTCTTTATGGGTGACGTGGCTCTTTGTGAGCCGTCCCCCGGAGGAACAGCCGGAGAGAGAGGCTGGAGAGGATCCAGACTCCCATTGTCTAGCAAGAAAATTAAAGTTTGGGAAAATTATATCGGTAGTCTGTACATTTTGTTATTTGTGTCATTTTAATTTTTATAGTTTTAATTGGTTCAATTTTGACTTTTAATTTTAAATTTTGCATCAATTTAATCTAATTGATAATGTCGATAGGATTTTTGACAAAATTTCATTGAATTGATTGAGGTTAAGTCATTAAATTGATTGAGTTAATAATTTTGCCCCTAAAATTATGATACATGTCGCTCATGTGCATATTTACCGTTAAAAAAATAAATAAATACTAACAATTAGAAATAATTGGATCAATTTGAGACAAAATAAAAAATTTAAGGTCAAAATTAATCCAATGAAAATTAACACAAAGGCCAAATATAGGAAATGATAGTACAATTTACCCATTAGTGGTTAATTGGTGATTTTTTTTTTTTTTTAAGAATTTATTTTTCATTCTCTTGGTTGGTTCATTAAACATGGCAGAATTTACATTTCAGATGCAATCATTAAAAAAAAAATAACCAATCCCATTTCTATCTCCAATTTTTTTGTTGAGACCGAAAAGTTTTCATAACAATTTTGATTTTATAAACAGGTTTTATTTTTTAAAAAACACTATTTCACGACGCAAAAATTCGTAACATTGTCAATATTTTCTGAATTAATTCATGTATTTCGCCAAATATTAGATTGAAAATGATTATTCTCAATTCATTCTACATTCCAGAGCCATTTCAATTTTCATACTATTTTATTCTTAGAATTGTTTTGGGAAGTGCTAAAAAAATTAAATTTTTTGGCTTATTATGAAAAAATATATAAAAAGTAAAGAAATATTATAACCTAAATAAACCAATAAACTGACCAACAAATGATTTATAATAAGAAATAAAGTATTTTGTGGATTAAAATTTTAAAAGATTATAGTATAAGTAAAAATAATTTATTTTTAAAAATTTTAATTGACATTTTTTAAATAATGGCATCGAATTTTTAAGTCTTCCCACATAACAAATGGGTATTTGTCCCACTTACATGACCGCACTTTTTCTTTTCCACAACAGTAAATATGATTGTGATTGATTTGTAAATCCTAAAACGTGTCCTCACTTGAAATTAGAGGTGGCAATTGACAAGATAGTCCGCCCATCGCGCTTGATTGGTCTGATATTCTTAAGATTTAAAAAAATTATTTTGTTTATATGTCTGAATTGAGTTAAAATTTTGCTTAATATTTAAGTTAAATTTGAAATAAAAAATTATAAATCAGTCTAATCTGATTCAGTCATTTATAACATAAAATAAAAAATAAAATGATAAAACACTCTTTAGATGGATTTCTTCTCACATTTTAAACGAAGACATGTTTCTAACCAAAATACTCTTTAGATGGGTTTCTCCCCAAAGAACTAGATGGGTTTCTTCCCAGATGGATATATTATGGCTCTCCCTAACTCTAGGCGTCACTGTCGATTACCACATAGCCAGCAATCTATGGCCCAGATACGCTCTAAAACTTCCACCTTCCACAGACTGGACCACAATTGCCCTCCAATTTCGATTTTATTTCCCGAAAAAAAAAAAGCAAAAGTGAACCCCACATCTAGACTTGGAACAAGCCTCGCATGACTGCACCTTTTTATTTTCCACAGGTTAGTAAATATGATTGTGATTGATTTGTAAATCCTAAAATGTGTCCTCACTTGAAATTAAAGGTGGCAATTGACAAGATGGTCCGCCCATCGCGCTTAATTCAGTCTAATATTCATAAGATTTGAAAAAAATATTTTGTTTATATGTCTGAATTGAGTTGAGATTTTGCTTAATATTTAAGTTAAATTTGAAATAAAAAATTATAATTCACTCCAGTCTGATTCACTCATTTATAACATAAAATAAAAAATAAAAAGATAAAATACTCTTTAGATAGGTTTCTTCCCACATCTCAAACGATGACTATGATTCTAACCAAAACACCCTTTAGATGGGTTTCTCCCCAAAGAACCAGATGAGTTTCTCCCCAGATGGTCATATTCTGGCGCTTCCCAAGTCCAGGTGTCACCGTCGATTGCCACATATCTAGCAATCTATGGCCCAGATGCGTTCTGAAACTTCCACCTTCCGTAGACTCGACCACAGTCGCCCTCCAATTTCGACTTCATTTCCCAAAAAAAAAAAAAAAAGTGAACCCCACATCCAGACTTGGAACAAGTCTCGCATGACCGCACCTTTTTCTTTTCCACAGGTTAGTAAATATGATTGTGATTGATTTGTAAATCCTAAAATGTGTCCTCACTTGAAATTAGAGGTGGCAATTGACAAGATGGTCCGCTCATCGCGCTTAATTCAGCCTAATATTCTTAAGATTTGAAAAAATTATTTTGTTTATATGTCTGAATTGAGTTGAGATTTTGCTTAATATTTAAGTTAAATTTGAAATAAAAAATTATAATTCAGTCCAATCTGATTCACTCATTTATAACAAAAAATAAAAATAAAAAGATAAAACATTCTTTAGATGGGTTTCTTCACACATCTTAAACGAAGACTATGTTTCTAACTGTTGGAAATTAGGCTAGGTATTGGACCCGAATTTGGGCGCCCATGTGCCATGACCAATTAAATTATCCATTTAAGTTTGAATTTGAATTTGAATTATTTGGATAATCCACAATCAATATCTATATTTACCATATCTTATCAAGAGATATGGGTAGATGGATAGATAGATATTAATTGTTATATATTTGATTATATACATCTAAATGATATAGAATATCATATACGTTATGAGTTTTTACCCATAACCTTTTTCCCAGACTCTCTCTCTAACTCTCTCCCATATGAAAAACAATCAAACCTTTGCACTGTGACTAGTGTGGGTGATACTCATACTGTACTATCACTCCACTGCTAGGAGTTCATTGTTCGTATTTTTGAAGCACGTGATTTACCAACAAGATTCTTCACTTCAGGTTCTATCACCTAAGGTATGATCTGAAATTTGTACCCGCTACGTTATACTTGATTAACATTGGTATCAGAGCCTTAATGGGTGTTTTCGTGCTTATTGTTATGCATTAAAATAGGTGTATAATTTTATATAAATATATACACGATATATGCATGAAAATTAATAATTTTTCAAACTATCTCTAATCGACCTGAAATTTATATATTGTAGTATATTTAATGTAGAACATATCTACAAAGTTTCATGAAAATTCAACGGTTAGATTTCAAAAAAATGGAGACCTATTTTTTTTTTCGAAACTTTATATGCATGATGGTTTTACATGCTTTAATTTCAGTCTACAAATCTTACATATTTCGAATCCGTGTTTCGAGACCTTCGAAACCATATATTATTTGTTAGATTTGGATTTACGATTGCTAAGATACATGAAACCCTAATTTGGGTTCATTTTGATTTTTTGATGGCTTAAGGAGGAAGATGAAGTGCAGGATTTCTGCACTTGCATTCTCATTAGAGAGAGTGTGTAATACACCTCATCTTTTATGTTTATTAAATGTCATTTTTGAGACCACAAATACTTTTATTTTAGAAAATGGAGTCCGGAAGTACCAAACTTGGACCAGAAAACACCTTGGAAGGCGGCGCGTGAGCCGCACGTGCCAGATGACGCCGTCAGCGACAACCACGCACTGCCACGCATCAACACGCGCTAGGCGCGCTTCCCACGTGAGCGCTATCCGCGTCATCTACGCTCGCGACTTGCGCCCTTCCACGCGCACGTTAAGCCGCGCTGCTTCAAGCCGCACCACATGCGTTGCCACACGCGCGCCGTGCGTTGCACCACGTTGAGCTGTGCCGAGCCATTTTTTTTTCGCGCTGGCTTGGCTCTACGGCTCTATTTGTTTTTTTTAAATCTAGTATCGCGTTAAATGGTCATAAATTATTCGTTATAGATTTGCTTTAAGCATGGTTGGTACTGTTGGTTTCAAAATTAAATTTTTATCTTCTGTAAAATTTTTAACATTTTATGAAAATAAAAAATATTTTTTCTGAGATAATAATTCATTATTTCTGCTTTAAATTGTTTTTGGTGTTGCATGACCAAATTTCTGGGGCTGAAATTTTTACAGTAGACTACTGTAATGGTTTACTATTTACTGGTATGATTGTTGCATTTTTCCATATTCTGGAATATTTATTTATGATTTTATGTGTATTTATTAATTATTTAAAATTCCAGAAAATACCAAAAAATTCCAAAAAAATTCCAGAAAGTGATATACTTTCTGTTATGGCATAATTTGAATATTAAAAACAACACATTGTTATTTTTTGCCTAGAGTTTCTAATATGTTATAATTAGAATAGCATGATTAATTGTTTTTTATTTAAATTCCATTATCAAATGTAATATAGCATGAGTTGATTTTGAATCAATATTAAGATGCTATTGTATGGAATTAGAATATTTTATCATGCTTTTAGACATGCCATAGTCAGTGGGAGGTTGTTCGGTTAAGAGAAATCTTTGTAGATTTACTCCCGAAAACTAATATTTTGCGCATGAATTAAATTAAATTTTTGGATAATTGTCACATGTGGCGCAAGAGATGATTACAAGCATAACGGATTTTCAATCTTGCGACTTGTGTAATATTGTCACTATTTAATTTAGATTTTTTTGCGGAAAAATTATATTATGCTAATCAAATTAATCCCAATGCGAATTTCTCTCCAAATTGATTTAGTTTATGGAAGTTAATTTGGTTGACCTAGCGTTAGTAGAGATGTTCAAATGTGAACAATGTAATCTTTTTCTTTAGATGAGCAAAAGTCTTGGAGACTTTAGGTCAAACCTTAATTGAACCAAAGTAAGGAAACATGACTCAAAGTCACCGTGGTTTTGTTGCCTTGTTTGGCATAATAAAAATTGATATGTGCGCTATGGTTAGCGGCACGATACGTAGTTTTGATTGGTGAGTTTTGGAGTTGTGAAATTAGTAAGCCCTCAATAGATCTGTATATGATTTTGACTATTGAGCTGCATGGATTGACTTTGTAATTTGACTTGTAATGATGTTGCATCATTGGATGAAGTAACATTCAAGAGTCACGTCATCCAAGAAATGCGAGCTTAAATGAGTTAGTCATTAAGTGTGAGACGAGTAGCCAGTATGAGCAGTGTTTTGCTCTTTACCCAACTATTGGAAGTGGATAGAGCAAAATTTCACGCACTATAATAGTGTGCATTGAAATATGTTAAAAGATTAGCGCTTAGTAGCAGCAAAATCTATTAACACTAAGTGAAAAGATTAGCGCCAAGTGGCTGCAAAATCTATTAGCATTGCCAACTTGTCTAAGTCTGGACACTTGCTGTTTTCCCAGTTAAGTGGGAGACATGATGAGGTGCTTCTTTGTATGATTCCTTAGCTAGACTAACATTTTTTGAATAACGTTTACCACTAAGCGCAAACGTCGCAAAATATTAATGAAAAGGTCAAGGCCGACAAGGTTGTTATGACTCTAAGAATTTGACGCATCGCTTGTGAGAGCATTGTGTTGAATTAGACTCTTTAGCCTAATTCGCGCTTAAGTTACTTCAGGAGCTGTCATAGATTGATAGCTTATTCTCTCCTTCTTGTGGATAGTAGAATTAATTGCAAGTAACTTTGAAGCGAGAAACAGAGATGGCAAGAGAAGTATCGTTATCTTTCAACTAGATACAGTAAAGTGTATGGAGAATAAAATTAACTTGAAGGTGCAGAGGATTAGCACTTACTAGTTAAATTTATGACTTAGGTGCACTTGATATCTCCATGACATCCTTTTATGATCTAGTGAATATGAATTAGTTGTGAATCATTAGCTAGTTAAGCCTAACCCTTTAAAACTTGTCTTCGAGAACTCACACATTAGGATGATTGGAATTAGTTTATGACATTGGTCATGAACTGGTGGCTTATTATACTTAATCACATCAATGAGAAGATGACATGGATGGTTTAAGTAGGCCATATTGGGCCCACTTGCTTGCGACATCCTGCTCTCATATGAATGTGTAACTTTGTTCGTAATGGTTGCGCATAAGTAAGTAGGAAAGCCACCGAAAGGCATTTGTATTGGCTTATTTAGTCCACTATGATATTTGTGACTGGATATATGTAAGGGTATAATAGCTAGCCTCAATCTCGATACATTTATAGATTACGATACGCATCTGAGTCAAGACTATTTGATCTCCCATAAGTCAAAAGTTTTGAGATAATTTTTGACATTGCACATGTGAGGTCGAGATCAATCAGATAAGAGTTTTCGTGTTTTTAGTTTTGACCAAGGTGGCAAGTATCTATTTGAGTTATTTTAGAAAGCTCTGTGAAGAGAAATGGATGCTTAGAAAATTGATTATTCCCAGTACTTAATAACACAATGGTGTAGTAGAGATAAGGAATTAAGTATTGTTAATGTTAGGTGGATAATGGTGCAAAATGTTTCCTAATTGGGAATTACACTGTAGTTTGTTGCCTATATCCCTAACTAAGTGCCCTTCATATCAGATTTTACACTCCATTTAAGTAATAGGTTAGCAGAGAGCCATTTGTGGGCAATCTGTAACCATCAAGCAGCTTATCTTTATTTTACTTTTCATAAGGTTGCGAAGTTAAGACCTAGGGTTCTATAGCGCATTATTGTAGGCTGTCTTGTAAACACTTGGGTTATGTGACGCATTATTGTGTGCCGTCATGTAAACCCTCCGGGTCATGTGCATATTAATAAGCAGCTTTGTGGGAGTGTAACTAAGTCACATAAAGTTTTCTTAGTAAAGGTGACGTGAGTAGAGTTTTGGCACTCTATAAAATAGATAATTCTAAGCATAGCGCTCTATGTAGCCTAGTTGAGAATGGAAAGAGATTTCCAATATCCTAGGGATAGTGGGAGCGATATGCCCAGTAATGGATTACTCCGTTAGAGAAGAATACTCTACATTCTTAATTGCGTGGTAGCGAATGTGAAAATTTTCCACGTCATCACTGGGTGATTGAGAGGGAAACATTCATGATTGCTCCGCAAGGTGATAAAGAGCCTAGGATAATGCCAAAGGCTCTAGTCCCCTGTTTTTAGAAAGTGGATCAATGTTGCATAGTTTAAGACAAAGTCTTTGAGGATTAACCATTTCTATAATTTGGTTGACTTTTCATTATGACGTAAAACTGTTCTTGTAACGCCCTCGGAATAAACCCATAAATCATGCATTCATTACATCTATATACTGAAGAGAATAAAACATATTTCCATTCATCAGAGTATTCTTAAAAAAGATATTACATGTTGAAAACAAAAGTAAATACCCTATAGGCTTACAACTTTCCAAGTCAACACTTGGGTTCAACAAAAGTAGAGTTCTAACACTTTACACAAAATAAGCCCATGGCTTGATATACATGTAATATACAAAAGAGAACAACAAAAAGAGCTATCAGCCTCAAGCCTCCCAAGCTACGTCTTTGGAGGTGACATATCACCTGAACCTGAAAATGATGTCCCATATAGGGTGAGCCAACGCCCAGTAGAGATATACTAAACATAATATGAGCAATAATTAAAACATTAGCATTTGATAAATGTTTAACTCATATAAATCAACTCATAACACATTTCAGTTCCATGACACATATGTCCATGCTTCATTCCATTTTCCTTTACTTAACAATTTTGATTTTATAAACATGGCTCAGAACCTGGCCAAACAATTCTTATGAGACTACGGCTCATGTTAAAAACCTTTCCAATATCAACAATTCAGATGAATTAAAATTCATAACAAACACTTCCATACTTCACAATTCACATGAGATAACAACTCATAATAAAACACTTCCATACCTCACAAATGATGCACAGATTCGCTGTATCAATGGAGTCCATCCCCTATCTCCTCCCAAATAATATCCGGTTTAGGAGTCCATCCCCTATCTCCTCCTAAACCGGGAGTACATCCCCTATCTCTCCCACACAAAACAATGTATATAAACAATTATCATATACACGATCAGTCAATACACAGATTCGATGTATTATTCTAACTGTCATATTCAATGACATATTCAACCGATTAGTTTTAATTCACCTAATCATCATGCAGTGTCTACAACAATCAAGACTATCCTCCACCGATAGCCCAAAGCAATTATTTATAAACAGATAATAATTACATCCAACAGATAAATTATCAACATTTCCAAGGTGGGTGATTAATAAATCCAATTCCACCATTCTACCTCATAATGAGCCAATTTCATTAATTCCAACTAAATTTCATATTTCCTTAACTTTCCAAATTAATTATACAAATTAATTCATAACATTAAATTAGGGTTTTTCTCCCTCTTTTCTCAACATTGACCCAAAGGCTCAAGTATCAACAACAAACATCAATAACCACATTTTAAGACCTATAATACATAAATATGGGTCAAAAGAACAAAATCCCTCTTTATACATTTTGAAACCATAACACCCAAAATTACCTAACTTCAACATTAAATCAAAATGACCAAAAGTTTATGTCAAAGATCATAAAAGTGACTAGTTATCCCTACCTCAAAATATGAGACCAAATGGAGAAGATGATGAATTTCAAAATGCTCCAAAACCCAAGATTTTCGGATGGAAATGTAGCCCAAGCCAAGCTCTACACTTTATACAAAGGGACCAAGGTAGGAGATCACTCAAACTAGATCAAACCCTAGAGAGAAGTTAAAGTTTAGAGTGAGGAGCTCTCCAATGGAGGTTTTGAAAAGTTAAAGAGAGAGAAGGTGCCGAAAAAGTGATCCAAAAGGTCGAAATTCGAACTGATATACAAACAGGTCCGCTCGAGCGTGGGATTCCCCACTCGAGCGTCAGACACAGACTCACGCTCGAGCATCAAAAGCGCCGCTCAAGCGCCAGATGCACACTTCCAGAAGTTTTGCAGTCGAAGGTCCCCACTCAAGCGTGAAAGTGGACGCTTGAGCGTCCAATGACCTGCAAACAAAATACTGAGAGATGGAAAATCACGCTCGAGCATCAAAATGCCCGCTCGAGCGGAGAAACAAAATCAAAGGGCCTGCTCGAGTGTGAAGGCAAAATTCTGGGCATCAACTAAAGGTTTCTAAACACAACCAACCTGTTTCAAACCTGCCCAACACACCCAAGACTCACATACAAAGAGTAAAGGACGGAAAAGAGAATACGACAACAAGACATCCACGGAACTAAGTCCGGAATACAGTAAACAAGGAAAGGAAAACCGGGATCGCTATAGTTCTAAAGTTATGCGCAATTTGGATAGTCATTGTTGAGGCATAAGGCTCGCTAGATACCAAAAAGTCGCACCATTGAGGAAGGTGTAGACCATGAGAAGACTTCCTCCTAGGGAGTGAAGTTATTCCGACTTAGGTTATGATTGACATAAGTTCGGAACATTGATTTATGGACGTTGTGACCCAACTTCTTGTTGGAGAATTGGATAAGTAGATCCGTACGGATTTACCTTCTACTTTTATGGTGAAAAGTCAAGAGCGCAAAAAAGGTTGCTAGTTCCAATAAATCTTTTACAGCCTAAAACAGTTATCCAAATAGTGGTTCTTAGATTTTGTCAAGCCATGATAGGCCAACGATGATCGATGAAGACCACTGAGACATGATCCATGGTCCAAAAAGAAGTTTTTCCTTACTTAGTCATTATGAGCCAGGAATTTATAAGGTTGTCGGCACCTAGGGTGGGCAGTCCTCTGTTTTAGATATGATGGACATGGGTGATGTAATTTATATGCTCGGATGCAAGATCCTTAGGAATTGTTTTAGGAGAATTCCCTATTTGTCTTTGATGACTTACATAAGGAATATCCTAGAATGATTCTAGATGCAAAATTGCAAACCCATTAACTTATCTATCGATAAAATCCAGAGCCTTAGCTATTGAGTGAATCCTCGGATTGTCTTTGGGAGAAACAGATAACCTATAGTCCCTTTTTCTTTTCTTTTTTTGTGGGAGCCTGAAGTACGCTATGTGGGCGAATTCGGCATAATAAGTATTATCTTTGGTAAATGGTCAATTGAGTAGTTTAGACATTGACCTTGCTCATTAGACTGTGGATAGAATGCTTTACTAGTAGTATATTAATTTGCCCCTTATAAGATTCAATGCACTAGTTGGGCGCATCTTGAATGAACACAGATTGATCACCAAAATATCTTTAGAGAGGTAATTGCGCAAAAGGTAGTGATCTTGAACCACTTCATGTGAGGTGCAAATGGTGAATTCCGTTGTATATGCTTATCGCAAGAGGTGCTGATAAGGCTTATGCTTGGAATCTAGAATTGCGCAGACTGTGGTCGTGTTTTTTTTTAAAATCAATCACTTATTTGTTGTGAGATGATGGGATGTTGACACTATTATGGTTTGTGTCATAATGATTAGCAGATGATGATGTCAGCAGGCAAGATTGGCTCACTCACACAAGCAATCGCCATTGGCGCTTGGGAGCAAGCAAGGATGAGACTAGTGGTTTATTTTTATTTGGAGCCAAGAGAGGCTTAAATTATCCACTATGTATGTCGCCTTGGTTACAACCAAGATGAGGTCGTGATAAGGACCAAACATGGATGTTAATACCCACTTTCCATGTTGTGCCTGTTATGATTAGCTAGATACGAGATCTCATTTGGCGCCTAGATGGCTAGCAAATAGAGAATTCGGGTTAGGCGCTAGAAAGCGACTAGACTAAGATCTGTACGGTGTATCAAGTATGATGTTACTCTTTTGGAAGAGTTAATCCACCGTAACATGTATTCATACTATACGTGCTTGGCAACCAAGTAATGAGGTGAGAGAATATATCCCTGTTTTCTCATCGTGTGAGTCTTACGTGTCATTGTTGATATGACTTTCATTTATGTACCCTTTTGTGACTTTTGACTATGTCATAAGGTAAGGGGTTGATGTTTTACTACTTTGGTATATTGCATGTGGTCAAGTATGATTCGGCCTTAAGGGACATCACTGGGAAAGTGGTCAATCCTAAACTAATGGGCAATAGGGCAAAGGGAAAATCATCTAGCATTACACCACCGTTGTATATTCACTGCCGACAACTCACATCGCTCTATATGAGAGGCAGATTGAGTGTGAATATATTGCAAGAATTGAAAGGGTCAAACATGCTCTTTTTTTTAGGGATTAGAGATGTTTTTTTTGGACTAGTGTAATTAGATAGGTCTGGGGTATATGAGACACTATTTCTATTTTTTTTTTGGTTGATGTCTTATGCTAGCTCATTTTGAGTTTTTAGTATAGAGCTCCCACATGCAAGTGTTTCTCAGCGGTTGCACGATTCATTGGCTAGTATGTGATTGTTTAATATTTTGGGAGATTGAGATAGAGATGTGGCAGTGTCATGCCAGCTCATGTGTGAGTAGGAGATGTTGGAAATTGGGCCGGGTATTGGACCCGAATTTGGGCGCCCATGTGGCATGACTCATGACCAATTAAATTATCCATTTAAGTTTGAATTTAAATTATTTGGATAACCCACGATCAATATCTATATTTACCATATCTTATCAAGAGATATGGATAGATGGATAGATAGATATTGATTGTTATATATTTGATTATATACATCTGAATGATATAGAATATCATATACATTATGTGTTTTTACCCAAAACCTTTTTCCTAGACTCTCTCTCTAACTCTCTCCCATATGAAAAACAATCAAGCCTTTGCATTGTGACTAGTGTAGGTGATACTCATACTGTAATATCACTCCACTGCTGGGAGTTCATTGTTCGCATTTTTTAAGCACGTGATTTACCCACAAGATTCTTCACTTCAGGTTCTATCACCTAAGGTATGATCTAAAATTTTTACCCGCTGCGTTATACTTGATTAACACTAACCAAAACATTTTTTAGATGGGTTTCTTCCCAAAGAACTAGATGGGTTTCTCCCCAGATGGACATATTCCGGCTCTCCCTAACTCCAGGCATCACCGTCAATTGCCACATAGCCAGCAATCTACGGCCCAGATGCATTCTGAAACTTTCACCTTTCGTAGACTGGACCACAGTTGCCTTCCAATTTTGACTTTATTTCCCTCCTTCTCCCCCCTCCCAAAAAAAAATAAATATATAAATAAAAAATAAAAAAATAACCCCACATCCAAACTTGGAACAAGCCTCGCATGACCGCATCTTTTGTTTTCCATAGGTTAGTAAATATGATTGTTATTGATTTGTAAATCCTAAAATGTGTCCTCACTTGAAATTAGAGGTGGCAATTGATAAGATGGTATGCTCATCACACTAAATTCGTCCTGATATTCTTAAGATTTGAAAATATTATTTTGTTTATATGTCTAAATTGAGTTGAGATTTTGCTTAATATTTAAGTTAAATTTGAAATAAAAAATTATAATTCAGTCCAATCTGATTCACTTATTTATAACATAAAATAAAAAATAAAAGATAAAACACTCTTTAGATGGGTTTCTTCCCACATCTCAAATGATGACTATATTTCTAACCAAAACACTCTTTAGATGGGTTTCTCTCCAAAGAACCAGATGTGTTTCTCCTGAGATGGACATATTCTTTAGATGGGTTTCTCTCCAGATGGGCATATTCTCACTCTTCCCAACTCCAAGCATCACCGTCCATTACTACATAGCCACCAATCTACAACCTAGATGCATTCTGAAACTTCCACCTTCTGTAGACTCGACCACAGTCGCCCTCCAATTTCGACTTTATTTCCCCAAACAAAAAAAAAGTAAACCCCACATCCAAACCTGGAACAAACCTCGCTTTCAACTTTTCACAGACCGACGACTTTTGCTCACTCTCTCCCCTTCATTAAAGAAGAAGAAGAAGTAGAAGAAGCAACCTCCTATTCAAACACCAATTAGGTTTAATATCAAATCTCTCTCTCTCTCTCTCTCTCCTATTTCTCTCTCTAAAACCTTTTGAAGAGTTGTGATTGATTGTGTTAGTATGTATATATATAGGTTGATTGATAGGCTGATTGATTGATGCACCTTCCATAGATTAGATGATTTGATTAACAGCGATTGATTCATTCCATATTTAACATTTGTATTCTCTCCTATATAAAGAAGCTCATTGTACACACTTTAATATATACAAATACACATATTCACATATTCTCTCTCTCTCTCTCTCTCTCTCTCTCTCTCTCTTTATTTCTCTCTATACCTTCATCATGGTATCAGAGCTATAAGGTTTTTTCTGTTCATCACCAGAAGTTCAATCACACTTTTTGGTGTTCTTTTTCTTTTTCTTTTTCTTTTCATTGTTTAAATTTGTTTTGGGTACTGATTTCTCATTATCAGTTTTCCCAGATCATTTTTTTAGATACCCATAGCATAGGGGTAGACGCGGGTGGGTTGCAGCCACAGAACCTCCAATCCACCATCCGTCCACCGGATTGGCGGATTAGAGAAAATCAATCCGCATCCATCTGCCAATTCGGCAGATATGGATTAAGCGGATTAGCAGATGGATGCGAATCAGTTTGGTGGTTTAAAATTTTACAAATTTTCAACATAATTCAACATGTGCACTTCCTCAAAAAAAAAAAACACACAAACACAAACACAAACATGTGCACTTCCTTCCTCAACCACCATCTGTGTACAATGCATATACAAACACTATGCAATGGGCCAACGTTATGCATGCAAATAAACACACATACAAATTCTGTTGACCATAATCAAATAAACTGTCAAAAACCAATAAAGAATCAATCAAAATAGGTCATCCTATATAGGTCATATGAGAAAAAACATAGATACAAATTTTGTTGACCATAATCAAATATTTTAGCCACAAGGCCATTATCAAATTTTGTTGATAAGGGCATTATATGGTAGGCTTGTGTATGATCAACCATAATCAAATATTTCAACCACAAGGCCATTATCATATATTATCCAAACTATCTAATAAAACATGAGAGATTGTCACACTAATAACAAAGGCCAAAGGAGGGAAAAAAAAAGACTTGCAGAGAACAGAGAGCATTGCAAACTTTCAGCCATGGATAATATGTGATTTTGGGCTTGTTGTGTTGCTATTTTATAAATAAATAAAAAAACTCACAAAAAAAAAAAAGACTTGCAAAGAACAAAGAGCATTGCAAACTTTTAACCATGGTAATATGTGATTTTGGGCTTGTTGTGTTACTATTTTATATATATATTAAAAAAAAAAAAGACTTGCAGAGAACAGAGAGCATTGCAGATTTTCAGCCATAAATAATATGTGATTTTGGGCTTGTTGTGTTGCTATTTTATAAATAAAAACTCAAATAGTATGTAGGTCATTGTTGGCTTCAAAATCCAATATAGTAAAAGGCTAACAATAAAATTTTCAGTGGTTCAAACTCAAAATCACATGACAGATATATGACAGATTTCATTGCATTTTTATAAAACAAAATCAAAACTATGAATTAAAAAAACAGAAGGAAAAAAAAACTTTTCATTCATTGAAAGAACAGAGAGCATTGCTTTCAACTTTGTGAGACATTTTCATTAATCATCACAACACCACCATGAGACAATAAAAGAAAGAACAAAGAGAAAGAGAAAGCAAATACCCAGAAATCAAATATAACCCAGAAACAAGCAACTCTCTCTTAATCATATAGCCAGGATAGCAGAAAGATTAAAGAACCACTGAAATTAGATAAATAAGGAATCAAATACCCAGAACACACTCACAAAACGCAGGTTGAGAAGCCATAATTACTAAAAAAAAACAAGTCCTCAAAACAAAAAAAAAAAAAACCTTCGAATTGATGATATTGAACACACTTACAGAACAAAGATTGAGAAGAGAAAATCCATCAAAGAGAAGAAGAGAAGAGAAGAAAAGAATACCTTCGAATCGATGCTTTGATCGCTATTTGCCGCCACTGTCGCAGATCGCCGATTGCCGATCGTCACTAGCCACCATTGTCGCCGATCATCAATCGTCGCTAGCTACCATTGTGCCGACCGCCGATCGTCGCTTGCCTCCGTTCAACTGTGAGAGAGACAGAGAGAGACAGAAGGAGTTGAGAGAGAAAGACAGAGACAGACAATGTTAGGCTAGGGCTACAAAACATGAAATGAAAAAAATAAAAATAAAAATAGGGCAAGACAGAGGGAAAAATGAGAGAAATAAGTTGGGGGCGAGCAAATCGGGTAAACCAATCAGAGTGGCAAGTTACCCGCGAAAATGAAAAATATAAACCCGTATTCTTCTGTCACATGTCACGCATTCACCCAAAACGTATCGGGTTGAACCGGTGTGTCAAGCTAGCCCATCCACTGCACACCCCTACCATAGCATCATCTGGCTCGAAATTTTCTCCCGATTCCAACACCACCAAAATCATCACCAAACGGGCTCAAGACGCTCCCTTACGGACGCTGTACGTCACTTCGCTCACGCTATGCACCCTCACGCGCGCATCTTGTGTCACTGACGTCAGCTACTCCATGTTGACGTCAGCCCTCAGCTGTTTCCAGCCGCTTCCAGCGCCTCTGCTAGCCTACTATGCACTGCTTCCACTATCCTACGACGCGCCTCCTCCATGCTAACATGAGCTGCGCCTGCTGACATCAGTCTTCTTCTTGCTAATGTTAGCCCTACGCCCTGTTTAGCCGAAATTCTGTCTATTTTCTATACCTTTTTGCTCATTTTGGCTTTGTTCCCACCTATTTTCGGCCTTCCGGATTCACTGGTATGCTCTATTTTTTCTAATTTTGCCTTTATGGATCGCTTTGTGACGACCGAGTCTTTCTTTTCTTCTTTTTCCCTCATTTCATCTCTTTGTCCTTCTTACTTTGTTTGGACTTGGAATGCTCGGAAACTGTTTTCAAAAAACAAAAAAAAAATTTGAAGTCCTTGTTTTTGTTCTTCGCTCGGTGTTGAGTTTCAGTTGTTTCAGAGGGTGCACGGTCAGGTCTGGAGTACCCGGAAGTGAAGTGTAAAATTTTTGAGCAACTAGGCCAGGGCCGCACATGCGGGGCCTTGGGCTGCACATGCGGGATGGAGGCCGCATGTGCGAGAATGGGCAAGTTTAGGAAGTTGCACACTGCCTAAAAGGCACGTGCGGAAAGAGGTGCGGAAAAAGCCCCGCACGTGGGGAAGGGGCGCTCGGCACGTGCGGCACTCTAGCAGTCCAAAAACCCTGTTTTTTTTTATCATTTTGAGGCCGAAAATATCTCATTTTCTAACCTTTTTCTCTCACTCTAAAGGCCATTTTTTCTCTTCCTTCTCTCTAAAAACCCTAACCAAAGCACTAAAACTCTTAAATCTTGCTATCCATTTGGGTTTAGATCATCATCATCCTCCTTCAATCTTCTAGATCAAGCTAGAGTTTCACTTGGGTGGTAGAGGTTGGAGGATCTTCCATCAAAAGCTAGGGTTTTATCATCTTCTTCATCAAGCTTGAGGTAGGGGAATCCTTGAGTTATATATACATGTTTTGCATTGTTGTTGATTGATTTAATAGTTCCATGAAGTATTGGTGTTGATTTTGATTTTTATAATCTAAAATGTAGAGGGTTTTCAAAATGGGTTTAAAGCTCAAGTCTTTTTATAAATCCTTGTGGGTTTGCTTAATTATCACACTCTAGATAGATGATTGGTAAGTTTTCTTCAAGGGAATGAAAAAGGGTTGTTTTGATGAAAACCCTAGGTAAAAATTTTTGGGGTTTTGGAAAATAAGTAACCTGTCTACAAAATTTCTTGTTATTTTTGTATCAAGTGAATAAATGAAAGTAACTCCATCCTATATGTAGCAAAATGGCCATCTACTTGTTATATGAGAATTGAGATGGTATTTTAACATTGTTACCGAATATATGAACTTGTGTTGTCGTGAGGGGACAAATGGTTATGCATTATGGGATGTGTAAATTGTTAAATCTTATAGTTTGATGTTGAAAACATTACATATAGCCTTGAAAAGGCTAGTTTGTTGAGATTTGGACATGATGAGAAGTTATTGTTATTGTTTCAATTGATGACATGGGTAGTTGAGAAGTAATATTGAGGAGAAGAGATGATAAATGTGGCAAATTGACATTTTTTAAGAGATGTTTGAAATAGAGAAACATCATGAAATGTTATGTAATAGCATCATTTTCTCATTTGACTATGGTCATTATTTGTACATCTTGACATAAGTTGGCAAAACGTTTACATTGAGAAAGATTACATTGTAATATGAACTATGGAAATGTGATATGGGGTAAATACGTGGTCAGTCCGAATATGGGGTGTAGTTGTGCTTGATAAGTTGGCCTGAGTGTCCTTGGTGAAAGACCAGAAACCGCGCGGATAGGTGTCGAGCCTTCCAGTTAATATCGGTAAAAATGACAGTTTGGTAGTACTCGTAGAGTCTACTTGCAGACACCAGCCTAGGGATTACCAGTGTTGTATTTACCACCCCTATTGAATTAATATTGGAAGTTTGAAATTTATGAGATTACATGATAATACTAAGAACATGGTGATTTGAAATAGTGCATTGAAATGAATACTTTCCTCATTTATTAACCTTGGCATGGCATTGCATACACGTTTATTCTTAAGTTGAGGAAAAAGCATAATTGTATATACTTTGTGAGAATTTCTCTACTGGGCTTTATGCTCACCCCTATGGGATTTGGTGCAGGTAAAGATGTGGTGATCCCGCCGAGTTGATGGCGTAGACGTGATTGTGAAGAGAACTTGCTCTTATATTTTTGTGTAAATTTTTGTAAAGCCAAGGGCTAAAGTGTATGGGTTCAAGAGACCATTTTGTGTAGCCGGGCTATTGCCTTGCAACTTGTAAGCCCTTGAGGGCCTTATTTGTTTTGATTTGATGATTTTACATACTATAGATTCATGTACTAGTTTATCCATGAATGTATAACCGCATGTGAGATTATTTTGGTAAAACATTTGATCTTATGTAATGGGTTTTGGTTAATATCTTAATTGGAAGTGGGTTGTTCATGTCGAATTATTGTGGGGCGTTACAGCTCAGACGCTGCTCATCCTATTTCTGTTATCCTTGATGGCTCAAATTATATTTTGTGGACCCAAGCCATGACTGCCTTTCTCAAGGGCAAGAAATTATAGCGTGTTATTACTGGTGATGTGCCTAAACCAACCCAAGAGATAAAGGAATCTGTAGGCAAATACGCTGACCGTTTGGAGGAATGAGACAGTAAAAATTATCAGATCATCACTTGGTTTAGGAATACCTCTGTTACATCTGTTAGCCTTCAGTTCAGCCATTTTCAACTTGACTCGATCTCTACACCTGCTAAAGATATTTGGGACTTCCTCAAATAACGATATCAGACTACTTGTCTTGCTCATTAGTATCAACTTCAGAGTCACCTTCATTGCTTGCACCAACAGCCTGGTCAGTCCATTAATGACTTTCTATCTCAAATCTATTCTATTTGGGATCAACTTGCTCTATCCGAACCTACCTGGCCTCATCCTGAGAATGCTTCTCTCTTCATCACTTATCGCAATTAGCAGAGGTTGGTTCAGTTTCTTATGGCTCTCACTCATCACTTTGAGCCAGTCTGGGCTGCCCTACTACATCGCACGCCTTTACCCTCCCTTAAGTAGGCTATATCCGAGCTTCTCTCTGAAGAAACTCGCCTTGGTCCATCATTCACTCCCCATGTGGACTCAGTTTTGGCCACTTCTTAGTCAAGGGGCTCTTCATCCACACAGCCGACTCCTCAGTGCACTTATTATCAGAATCGCAGGCTTCCTTCTACTCATGTTCTGGTTCACTGTTCAGTCAAGTCTTGCTGCTACTGTAACAAAACTAGCCCCGAACATCTCCAATAAGATTGCTTTCGTAATCCATTTTGCCCATCCTTTACTAGGTCATCTTCTCGTGGCTCTTACTTATGGAGACGTTCACATCATTCCAGGCCTCAGTCTCAGTCTATACCTGTTCATCGTATTGTTGTTGCTGCCTCTGAGGACTTTTCATAGTCTGAACCTTTTGATCCTTCCACCATTGTCTTCTCCTAGACCGATGTTGAAACTTTGATTAAACAGTTTCTCTCCACCTCCGGTACTCCTCCTGTTACTACCTTGTCTGTCACCTTAGGTACATCTTCCTGGTATTTTGACTTTGCTTGTTGTAATCATATGACTTCTGACTCTACCACATTTTCCTCCACATCTTCTTCTCTTCATATTCCTTCCATCCATACTGCTGATGGATCCCTCATGTCAGTGAGTCATATTGGTTCTGTTTCTACATCTCATTTTGTCTTTATCTCATGTTTATCTTATTCATGCTCTCACTTTAAACCTTATTTCCATTAGTCAGTTATGTGAATATGGTCTCACTGTTACCTTTTTCGCTAATGGTTTGTTTAGTGTAGGACTCTCAGACAAGACAGACACTTGGGATCGACCGTAAGCATGGATGTCTCTATGAACTCATCCATCTTCATGTTCTAGCTTCCACTCCATTGGCTGCCTCTACATCTACCTCTTCCTTATCCATTTTCCATCTTTGGCATTGTCGGTTAGGTCATCTATCAATTAGTCGTTTAAAATTTTTAATTTCTAGCGGTTAGTTAGGATCTATCTCTTCAGATACTTTGGATTGTTTATCTTGTCTACTTACCAAACAATTGGCTTTATCTTTTAATAAAAGTAATTCTATTTCTAATGCTCCTTTGGATCTTATGCATTCTGATGTTTGGGGCCCATCCCCTATACCTACCATAGGGGGATCATGTTACTTTGTTATTTTTGTTGATGATTTTTCACGCTATACTTGGATATTTCTTATGAAAAATCATTTTGAACTTAAACAACTTTATTACAATTTTTTAAAAATGGTTCAAACCCAATTTTCCAAAACCATAAAAGAAATTTCGTTCTAATAATGCTATGGAATACCGGGATTCTGAATTTTTGGCTTTTCTTCAGAGTTATGGTACTCAAACTCATCATTCTTGTGTTGGCACATCCCAACAAAATGGACGTGCTGAACGAAAACATAGGCATATTCTTGATACTACTCGAGCCCTTCTCATTTCTTCTTCTTGTCCTGAAATTTTTTTAGGGAAAGCTGCCCTTAGTACTGTTCACACTATGAATTATGTCCTTACTCCAGTCCTTCATAATCAAACACCCTACGAGTGTTTGTATGGCCATTCCCCCTCTTACATTGCACTTAGGGTTTTTGGATATGCATGTTTTGTTCTTCTTCAGCCTCATGAATACACCAAGCTAGAACTTCATTCTCGTCTTTGTTGTTTTCTTGGGTATGGCATTGAACATAAAGGGTATTGGTGTTGAGATCCAATTTCTAAACGACTTCATATCTCTTGCCACGTTATTTTTGGGAACATAAAATGTTTTCCACCTTTCATTTACCTTTTCTAGCTCCCATTCTTCACTTTACTAATTCCTCTATAGATCTTTTTCCTGATGATCCACCTCTAGAGACACCATTGCTTGCTCCTACTCCCGCCGAGTATGTTCTCTCTGATGGACTTGATGGTCTTGTTGAGTCTTCTTCATCCAGCTCATCTCTTCTTGAGCATGCCCCTTCCGGTCGTCCACAAAGCATCACCCAACCTAATGTTCATCTTCGTGATTATATTGTTGGTTCAACTGTTTTTCCACTTATGAGCCTACTACCTATCGTAAGGCCAGTTCTAACCCTCTTTGGCAGTAAGCCATAACTGCTGAATTGCAGGCATTAGACAAAACTCATACCTGAACTGTTGTTGATCTTCCTCCTGGTAAGACTGTGATTAGTTATAAATGGGTTTATAAAATCAAGACTCATTCTGATGGATCCATTGAGTGATACAAAGCTCATCTAGTTGCTCAGGGCTTCACTCAGGTATATGGTATTGATTATGAAGAGACTTTTGCTCCTGTTACTCGCCTTACTTCTATCTGTAGTTTGATTGTTGTTTTTGCTGCTCGTCATTGGGGCCTTTTTTAGATGGATGTGAAAAATGCTTTCCTCAATGGGGATCTTCTTAAGGAGGTTTATATGAAACCCCCTCATGGGTCTCCTGTTCTGACACATAAAGTCTGCAAACTACAACGTGCCTTATATGGCCTCAAATAGGCTCCACGTGCTTGGTTTGCCAAGTTCAGTGCCACTATTCATGATTTTGGTTTCACCTCTAACACCTATGACTCTGCCTTATTTATTCGGACGACCACTTAAGGCACCACTCTTTTTCTTCTTTATGTGGATGATATGATTATTACAGGTGAGGATGAGGCTGGTATTCTTAGCCTCAAACAGTTCCTTAACCTTCATTTTAAGATGAAGGATCTTGGTTTTCTCTATTATTGCTTGGGTCTTTAAATCTCTCATGACTCAACTGGTTATTATCTCTCTTAGGCCAAATATGCATTCGATCTTCTTGCTCGCACTGCACTTACAGATTGCAAGACTATCTCTACTCCGATTGATCCTCAGGCTCGCCTTACTCCACTAGATGGCACTCTTCTCTCTGATGCTACCCTTTATCGGTAGGGCTGAGCAAGAAATCCGTGAAATTCGTAATCCGATCCGATGAAATTCGTAATCCGATCCGATCCAATCCAATCTAGTAGGTTTGGATTGGTTTTTTGAATCCGTGGTTCAATTCCGAATTGAAAAATTAAAAATCCGTAGTTCACGGATTGGTTTCGGATTGAACCCCACGGTTCTGGATTGAAATCGATCCAAACCGTATACAAATAGTCTATATTTTTATTATATACCCTCATGCATAGTATCTTCTCTTATTTTATATAAAACTTAAATCCAAACATAAACTCACATAGTATCTTCTTTTATTATTTTTGTTTGCTAGTTTTTAATGTTAATTTGTAATGGTCTAAATACTTATGGTGGAACCAGTTTTCTTATAGTTGTTTAAATTCTAAAACAGTATGTCGCTATTATGAAAAGACATGTTGTTATTGTAAAACTAATATGGTGCTATAATTATATTTTTATGAAATTAAAGTGTTATATATATTTTTTTGTTATTTAATTATGTAAATCCGTGGTCCTAAACCGATCCAATCCGTGTTTAAATGGATTGGCTCGGATTGGTTCCACGATTTAAACGGATTGGATTGGTTCCAATTTTTCAGGAACCGTAAATAACGGATTGATCATAATTTTACCCCAATCCGGACCATGCTCACCCCTATTTATCGGCAATTGGTCAGTAGCCTTATCTATTTTACAGTTACTCATACTGATATTGCATATGCTATCCACATTGTCAGTCAGTATATAACGGCTCCTCGCACGCCATATTACGATGCTCTGCTCCGTATTCTTCGCTATCTCAAAGGCAATTTGTTTCATGGTCTTCACTATTTCACTGTCTCCTCGCTTAAGCTTCATGCCTATTCTGATACTGATTGGACTGGGGATCCCACTGATCGTCGTTCCACTACTAGGTTTTGCTTCTTCCTAGGAGATTCTCTTATTTCTTGGCGCAACAAGAAATAGACTCTCACTACTCATTCTAGCACTGAGGCTGAATACCGCGCTCTTGCAGATACTGCTCAAAAACTTTTGTGGCTTCGCTGGCTTCTTGCCGACATGGGCATCTCTTCTACTAAAGCTACTTCTCTCTATTGTAATAATCATAGTGCATTCAAATTGCTCATAACCTTCCACGATCGTACTAAACATATTAAGATCGATTGTTATTTTATTTGTCAGCATGTTATTCGTGAAACAGTTCATCTCCATCCCATTACTTCTGCTGATCAACCTATTGATATCTTCACCAAGGTTCATCCTCTCGGACGTTTGATTTAGTTTCTAAACTCATGCTGGTGGATGTTTTTCCACCTTGAGTTTGCGAAGAGCTGTTAGTATGTATATATATATAGTAATATATATAGGTTGATTGATAGATTAATCGATTGATGCACCTTCCATAAATTAGAGGATTTGATTGACAACGATTGATTTATTCCACATTTAGTATATGTATTTTCTCTTAAATAAAGGAACTCATTGTACACACTCCAATACATACAAATACACATATTCTCTCTCTCACTTTATTTCTCTCTATACTGTGGAAACTTGTGTAAATCTCAAATTGCTTGTGCTTCATCTATGGGGTACTACTACTATTATGTGGTGTTAATGATGATGGTGGTTTGGGGATCGCAGAGGTGCGATGGATTTGGTATGTTCGGGTTCAATATACACCACAGATACTCCGATCCAGTCAACGGAATTCTCGACCTCCGTGGTTTGCCGGAGAAAGGCAGCATCGATTACTACGCTGCCATGGCCCACCGCGATCTCCTCTTTCACGGCCGCAAGCTCGCTGCAGTCACTTCTGCTCCTCTTACTTTCCTCGGCGGCAACGATACTTACCAACTCAATGCTCTCGGACAGTACGACTCTTCTTTTCTCTTTCACTTCGCTTAATTTTATCTATTTAATTATTATTTTTGCTAGTTTCTAAAATTAGTGCTTTATGTTTTTCTAGAAAAAATAAAATAAAATAAAATTTATAGTAAAATGATAGTATTATTGCTTAGTTGGATATAATATCTGCTTTAAATTCATGTGACAATAGCATTTTCATTTCAATATTTAGGAATCCAAGGATCAATTTGTTCGAAAATCAAAGACTGTAATTATAGGCATTTGCTTCCCTCCAGTCTCAGATTAAACTGAAAGGTGTTGTTGGGCCTGTGGAGGCTCACCATGGGTCTCATTTCAATAATCTGAACCGTTTAATATGTAAAACTCGTCAAATACTATATACCTATAAAAAATCATTTTGATTGGATATCGATAGCTATCTCATCAGATCAGTTTTTTGTCAACCGTTTATTTTTTCACCGTCAAATTTTTTTTATATATAAAACTGATTTAATCATGTAACTATCGATATCCGATTAACGTGAGTTTTATAGGGATATAATACTCGACGAGTTTTATACATTCAACGGTTCAAATTATCGAAACGGGTCTCGTAGTGGGCCTCCACGGGCCCAACAGCACCCTCTAGTCTAATCTGAAACTGGAGGAAAGCCAGGCCCTAATCTATTATATAAGGAAAAGAGTCTTTTTAACCCACAAACCTTGTGAGAGTTCTATTTTTCCAATTCTAATTTCTTAATTTTCTAATTAAAAAATAAATTTAAGTAATTAAGAAAATCTCCATTAGTTAACTTTTATTTGATAATCCCACATCAGAAAAAGAAGGGGAAAAATAAGTTGTTTTACTTATATAAAGGGAATTTTATACTCTCATCTCCATTTAATGAAGAGTCTCGTGAAAGTTTCAATATCTCAACAAAAATTCTGAATTCACACAATTTTAGTGCTTGGATTTCAACTTCTGAACGAAACCATGCTCTATCATTGATATCCAAACAATTAATTTTTATTTAGAAATTAATATACTAATAATTATTTTTGTTAACAATTAATTTTTGTTTAGAAATTAATATTCTAATAAATATTTTTGTTCAAAAATTGATATTCGAACAACAAAAATATTGTAAACTAAAACAAAGTGTAGTGTGCAAATAAAAGCTGCCAAAACAACTATGCATGATGTTTAACAGGATTGTCTACCATAATTGCCCATGTGTTTGATGTTCTTCTGATAATATTATAATAAATAAAGTATATAAATATACTTGAATCCAAGTTCTGTTTTTGTAATAAAAATAATAGAATAGTAGTTGGTTTTTATTTTTCAAAAGTCATATGGGATGCGCTATAAAAATTCATAATTTTGTGCTGATCTTTATATGTTTCCAACATCCTGAATTGAAGAAGACCTAATCTATATATTATATAAAGAAAGTAGAGTTTTTAGTGAAGAGCCTTATGAGAGTTTCAAAATCTCATATTAATTTTCTTGACTCCATTGGCTAACTTTTATTTGATAATCCCATATCGAGAAAAGAAGGAAAAAAAATAAATTGTTTTACTCATTTAAAGTGAATCTTATACTTCCATCCCATTTAGTGAGTAGGCTTGTGAGAGTTTGTATTTTACAATTCCACGTAGAGGTTTTTATTTTTAAAATAATTTGTATGAGATTTTGAAACTCTCATAATATTTAACTTTAAATTAATTGCAATCACACATCAAGAAAAGAAAAAAAAATGAGTTATTTCACTTATATAAAATGTTACAATCCCACATCGAGAAAAAAAGAAAAAGTAAGTTGTTTCACTTATATAAAATGAATTTTATAGAGGGAATTTTAAGGGAGAAGTCTTTTACAAGTTCCAAACCCTCATTCTAAAATTATTGAATTTTCTTAATTTTAAACAATTACAAAAATTCTCATTGGCTAGTTCCATTTACCTTTTATTTTACAATCCCAAATCGGGAAAAAAAAAGAAGGAAAAAGTAAATTGTTTCATTTACATAGTAAATCTTATGCTCCAATTTATATAAATTGTTGAAATTTCTTAATTTTAAACAATTAGGAAAATCTCCATTGATTAGCTTCTATTTAACTTTTATTTTACAATCCCACATCGGGAAAAGAAAGAAAAAATAAATTGTTTCACTTATATAAAGTGAATCTTATGCTCTCATTTATATAAGCAAAAAAAAATATTTAGTGAGATGCCTTATAATCAATACCAATTTTTTTTTATTTTCTTAATTTTAAACAATTAAAAAAATCTCCATTGGTTAGCTTCCATTTAATTTTTATTTTACAATCTCACATAGAGGTTTTGATTTCAAAAATAATTTTGTATGAGATTTTGAAACTCTTATAATATTTAACTTTAAAATAATTATAATCGCACATCAAGAAAAGAAATAAAAAGTGAATTGTTTTACTTATATAAAGTGAATCTTATATTCTCATTTACTATTATAGTATTGTGCATGTTTCAGTTTAAGATGGTTTAAATTTTAAAGTTTTAATTAATTAATTTTGTTGTAAATTGGTTGGTCTTTTGACTTAGCCGATTAGGTTGAATCGTTTTCAGTTTGATTGATTCACTGGTTTAACCACGATTTTAGCTGTTTTATCAAAATATATTGCTTAAATTTGTTTGATTTGAAATAAACTAAGATTGACCTTATTAAAAATTGAACGACTGAGATTGCTTGATTAGAAATGAACTTCCCGTCCAAACAACTATTAACTCTTATTTTACAATCCCACATCAGGAAAAAGAGGGGAAAAAATGAGTTGTTTTACTATATAAACCTTATACTCCCATTTAATATTGTAGTATTGTGTATGTTTCAATTCAAGACAATTTAAATTTTAAAATTAAAATAAAATTTAAAAGTTTTAATTAATTAATTTTTGTATAAGTTGGGTAGTCCTTTGACTTAGTCGATAGGGTGAACCGTTTTCGATTTGATTGATTTATTGGTTTAATTGCGATTTTGGCAGTTTTAGCAAAATATATTGGTTAAATTTGTTTGATTAGAAATAAATTAAAGATTGACCTAATTAAAGATAAAACGACTAAGATTGCTTGATTCGAAATCAATTGTTAACTTTTGAACAATTAAGAAAATCTCCATTGACTAGCTTTTATTTAACTTCTATTTTATAATCTCACTTTGAGAAGAAAAAAGAAAAAGTGAATTGTTTCACTTACATAAAATGAATCTTATACTCCCATTTATATAAACAAAATGAGATTTTTAGTGAGAAGCTTTATGATCAATAACTCATACTATTTTTTTTTTATTTTCTTAATTTTAAACAATTAAAAAAATCCTAATTGACTAACTTCTATTTAACTTTTATTTTACAAAATATAATTATCATATTTTTACTAAATAATATATTATTTTATCTCGTGTATAGCACAGGTGATATGCTAATCTATATATATAAGGAAAAGGGTCCTTCTAATGATAAGACTTTTGAGAGCTCTAAACCCTCAAACTAAATTTTATGATTTTTTGATTTTTAAATAATAAAAAACATTCTATTAATTAAACTCTTATTTAATCATAACAATAAAACTCTACTACATATGGAAGCACCTCACTAAAATCTAATTATTTTTTATTTTGAAAAAGTCTATTGGTTAACTCTAATTTAACAATAATTGTCACTACCCAATCCTCGTACCCAAGGGTTAAGTATCGTGATGGCCAGTAACTGAAATTACCTCCGGCTAATTCTTAAACAAATAAATAAACGCAAGCGGAAAAATATTTAAGTGAGGGCACCAAAATAATTATCGGAACTTCTATTTTTATAACAAAATTTATTGACCAAAAAGAACGATATTTACATATAAAAATACCATAAAAGTGTTGTGTGTGTCTATTTCGCAGCCCCGCGTCTAAGACTCTCTAAAAACTATTTCTGAATTGCATTATTTCCTAAAAATTAGTAAACAACTATAAGCACATGGTAGAATGAGAAATATTGTACTGAGAGCATAATGATATAAAATCACCATGGATAATTATTGGCTAAATCAAACTTGATATTAAAATGCAAAATATATAATACAGAAATCATTTGATATATAATATAGAAATCATATAAACAAAATAATTATAATCAAGGTACAGAACGGAACAAAACAGATGTACAGACTCAAGAGGTGGCTCGTGCGAACTCTAGAGGTGGCTCCCACCATAGTGTAACACTTAGCTCCGTACAACACTTTGCTCCACACTAGAAATCATAACCACGGTACAGAACAGAACAGATGTATGGATTGAAGTGGTAGCTCGTACAAACTCTAAAGATGGCTCTCACAATAGTGTAACACATAGCTCCATACAACACTTTGCTCCACACCAGAAGTCAGAGTATCAATGGATCCATGACAGACAGAGGGTCACAAAATGACTAATCAGAGGGCCACTAGTTATTTAAGTCCCTAAGGCATGGGACCTCCGTGATGGTACTTATAAAATAATTACTCAAAACACATTTTAATAAATAGTTATATCCATGGGTTTTCCTTATTATATAAAATAAGGTTCATAAATAAATAACATAACATAATTTATAAAACACAATTTAAATAAAATAAACTATGGTAACTTAAAACATACGTAAAATATATTATGGTGACTGAAGGTATAATATAACTCACCTTAAAATTAATACATCACTCTTTCTTTCCACTATCAAAAACTTTCTTGATTTCCAATATTTTCTTCTCCTTTCTTAATTGGTTTCCCTCCGTCCATTCACAACACCTATTCCTCTTTTTATACTAAGTTTAATGCTTCCTCAACAAGTTTTAGGTGACACGTGTAGCCACGCCACGCCACGGAGCCCCTCTATTTAGCTGCATCATTATGCTCTACATTTGAAGCCTATCCCTTCAAATGGATAAGGTTAGCTTAGTTGCTTAGTTATACTTGGGCCCAAATCTAACTAATTATATATCTTTTTTTTTTTTCTTGATAATATATAATCCCTAATTTAATTACACTTTATCTCATACACCCATAACATTTATTTTATTTTACTCTTACAGAATATTTAATTAAACATTTAGGGTTTTTCTCATTTATAATGAAATAATACAAATATAAAATTTAAGGAAAAATTATTGATAAATCCCATTTAGAAGTGTTTTCATCCAAGAAGTCCATGAAGGAATTTTTTAACCCATTTAGTCCCATGTATGTATAGTTTTATTCCATGAAGTCTTTTTTCTTGATTTACATTATTTTCTTGGACACTTATGCCCTTATATTTAATTTTCATACCCTTATAAATATTTTTTGAACGGTTAGCAATTTTATGATGTGAACATTCATAATTTAAAATTCACATTGGTAGGAATGTAAAATTGGTCCGCCCATGAACCGCCATGAAGCGGGCAGTTCATTGACAATGTGAATATTCACATTGACATGTTAACATTCACATTAATAGGAGTATAAAATTGGCCCGCGTCCCGTGGCGGCGCGAAACCTGCCCTCGGCCCATGGGCGGTCCGGCCTGTTGACAATGTGAATATTTACATTAACATGTTAACATTCGCATTGATAAGAGTATAAAATTGACTTGGCGCATGGGCGACCAAAAGCCCACCGGCGCGGGCGAGCCTATACGCTCGTTGACAATGTGAATATTCACATTGACATGTTAACATTCACATTGATAAGAGTGTAAAAATTAGCCCGCCCACGTGGCGGCTTAGCTCGAAACCCGCGGCTGGGCGGCCCACTTTGTTGACAATGTAAATATTCACATTGACATATTAATATTCACATTGATAAGAGTGTAAAATTGGCCAGCGGCCCAAGGCGGGTCCAACCCGGCCCGTTGACAATGTGAATATTCACATTAACATGTTAACATTCACATTGATAAGAATGTAAAATTGGCCCGCGACCCGTGGGCGGCCCGAAACCCAACCACAGCCCGAGGCGGGCTTGGCCCGACCCGTGACAATGTGAATATTCACATTAACATGTTAACATTAACATTGATAGGAGTATAAAATTTGTCATTGCCGAAGCTTGCTCATGACGGTAGGCCCAACCGTTGACAATGTGAATATTCACATTGACATGTTAAAATGCACATTGATAGGAATGTAGAATTGGCCCATGGGCTACTCGCCCACTACGACGGCAAGCTCGTTTGGGTCCGGGCCCAAGTATGTCCGAGACCCTAGGTTAAGGCCTAGGTCATCACTTTGAAACCCGGCCCGGTCCATCAGCCCGCTTAAGGTCCGTTCAAGGCTCGATCCGAGGCTCAGCCAGCCCGAGGTGCAATGTATTTTTTTGTGAAAAATAATAAAATTTTGGTAAAAAAAATTAAAAAGAACTTTAAAAAAATGGCCAGACCCGCCCAAGTCCGACCTAAGCTCGAGGCTAAGCCCAGGCCCACCGGTCCGACCCAAGGCTCGATCCATCGGCCCATCCAAAGCCCGAATACCCTTGTGCCAAGGCTAGGGCCTTGGCCTAATTTTTTGGCCCGTGGGCCGGCCCGACCCGATCCGAGAAAGGTTCGTTTGGGCCCAGGCTCGAACCTAGTCCAAGACCCTAAGCTAGGGCCTAGGCCATCACTTTGAAGCCCAACCCGGCCCATCGGCCCGGTTAACGCCCATTCAAGACTCGGTCCGAGGCCCGGCTTGCACCGAGGCCTAGTGTATTTTTTTGTGAAAAATAATAAAATTTTGGTAGAAAAAATTAAAAAGAATTAAAAAAAAATGGCCAGGCTTGCCCCGGGCCGCCCACGGGCCCTGGGCGGGTTTCGGGCAGCCACGAGACACGGACTAATTTTATACTCCTATCAATGTGAATGTTAACATGTCAATGTGAATATTCACATTATCAACGGACCGGGCCGGGCCAACCCTGGGCCGTTGGCCAATTTTATACTCTTATCAATGTGAATGTTAACATGTCAATGTGAATATTTACATTGTCAACAAGTCGGGCCGGACCCGCTCCGGGTCGCCCACAGGCCGTGGGCGGGTTTCGGTCAACCACGAGGCGCATGCTAATTTTACACTCCTATCAATGTGAATGTTAACATGTCAATGTGAAAATTCACATTGTCAACGGGCCGAGCCGGGCCCGCCCGGAGCCGCGGGCGGGCTTTTGGCCGCTCATGGGCCGCGGGCCAATTTTATACTCTTATCAATGTGAATGTTAACATATTAATGTGAATATTCACATTGTCAACGGGCCAGACCGAGCCCGCCCGGGGCCGCCTATGGGCCGCGAGCGGGTTTCACGCCACCACGGGACGCGAGCCAATTTTACACTCCTATTAATGTGAATATTAACATGTCAATGTGAATATTCACATTATCAATGGGTCGGGCCCGCCTCGGCCCGGCTGGAATTTTTCCGGGCACCCACGAGGATCGACATGGGCTGGGCCCCTACACATTGACGATATGAACATTCACGTTGACGGTGTGAACATTCACGTTAAGGGTATTTTGATAATTATGTCACCCATAGGACTTATTGAAACATAAGAAAATAATGTGAACTAAATTGAATATAAGTAGATGAAAATGGTATTTTGGTCTTCTTATCTCAAATAGGACCTAATGGAATAGTCAAAAAGAATATGGGTTGGAAAGAATAAAACTGTTAGAAAGTGGATTTATCAAAAAAGCTCCCAAAATTTAAAGGACAACTTAAATTTTTGGGTTATTACAATAACAATTAAACTCTAATTATTCCATAAATTACGACTTCTAAAAGGAAAGCATGCTTAATTATTTTAAAATTTAAATTTGTGTGCCACTAATATGGAAGCAATCCACTAAAATCTAATTATAATCATAAAAAAAAACTCTAATTATTTCATAATTTATGATTTTTAAATATATATATATACTTTTTTTTTGTTTCAAGATTTAAAATTATGTGTCATTAAATATAATAAACAATTCAACATAATCTAAAATTTATAAAAACCTTTCAAATAGTCACATTATCTATGCTATAACTAGTATAGAAATCTTTTTCAAAATTTATAATAATACTTCTTTCAAAATTCAATATAGTAAGCTTTTAAAATTACATTTATTTATTTATTTATTTCCAAACTAACATATTAAGTTTCTTGATTAATTTTTATTTATTATTAAAAAAATTAAAAAAAAATCTATTAGGTAACACTTTCTCAACAATAAAAATATAACTATCTAATGATTTATGAAATTTAAAAGGAAAGTATACTAACCCATTTCAAAATTCAAAAGTGTGCCATATAACTATTATAAAAAAAAATCTAATTTTCTCATAATTTATAACTTTTAAAAAGAAAGAAGACTAAATCAATTTTAAAAATTAAAAATTATGTATCACAAATTATGAAAAACAATTCACATCTCCCATAAACCTTCTGTCTTATCAAATTCGAGTCGGTGTTCATCAAGTGTTGTAACTATTAGTAATGGAGCAGTTGTGAAGAATTCAATTGATAAATTTTTTCATTGTAAGTTTATGCTTTTTTATAAAGATCAATTTCTAATCTTTAGCCTCCCAAATCCTTATTTCTATTATGCATCTAACAATTATGCTAATTTTTAAAAATTTATTGCATTCTTATTTAATTTAAGTGTATTTTATAAAATAAATCTCCAATCTCTTTGGTCAAGGTTCAACATTTTAAAATCTATATTTATCAAGTACATAAATATGGATGACAGAGGCTATTGAGAAAATGTGCATATTTATTAACAAATTTTCATTGTAAGTTTATTCTTCTTTTGGATGATGGATATGGTTATAATATTACTTATGCATTTATGTTTTGTAATTTCCATAATTTCATATTTCAAAATTTTTATAAGGTTTGATTTTAATTTTCAAATTTTATAGTTGGTGCACTTTTTCTTAAATAATGTTATACTTATTATATTTTTATATTATATTTTATTGTGTAACTAAGTTTATTTGGTTGTAATTTTAAATTATAATTTATTTGATATTTTTATAGCTTATTTGGCTAAAAAATAGAGATTTTTTAAACTACAATTTGTAACTTCTTTTTTTTAAAAACTTATTTGAAGTCCTTAAATACATATGAATATAAAAGTCTCATATCTTTCGTCTTAGTAATAACTGTTGAGGCATTATGTATATTTACACAATAAAAATGTTATATAGATTATCAAAAGTTACATTGCACCAAATAAATTTACAACTTATTTTAAGTTAATAATTTAAAATTTTACTTATAATTTATAATCATTTTATGGGTCATGTCAAACATTAAACAAAATTTAAAAAATACAAGATGCATTTAGATGAGGGCCTAAGTTACATAAGCTTAATAATAACCGTGAACATGGTGCACTAACATGTGGATAGTTTTCCTAAATAAATATTTGTTAAAATTTTGAATGAGAAAATTTTGTTTAAAAAATAGGTTGATGATTAGATTTAAAGCATATTTGATAAAACTTAATTATTGATTTTGTAATACTAAAAGTATTAATAAAGTATAAAATTTTTAAATTACATAAATTTATTCATAAATTTTAAATGTGAAAAATGCTTAGAGTATTTGAAAATATTAAATTTATTCATAAATATTAAATTTTCAAATGCTAAAAGATCTATTTGATTAAGTATAGAATTTTTTAATAAAAATGGTTTATTAATAAAGTTGTTTCATACATATTTATAATGTATCATGTCTATTTTTTTTTTTTTAAAGTTTGTGATTAACTCTTAAAAATTTATAAAATTTTTATTTGAAATGTGGATTATGCATAAATTTATTAACAAATGAGAAAAAAAAAATTATAAATTCACATATAGTACATGCATTACCTTTTATTTGAACCATGCTAACTATAAGCCAAGTAGTCATTCTGGCTCAAGTTACCTACTAAATAAATATTGAGATTTAGGTATTAGCCATTAAAATCGTCTAACACATTTTCAATCAAATACACTATAAAAAAAACTTAGGCCTATAGGTTAGAGTTAAATTGTTTTATATACATATTCCGTTTAATTTATTTGTTTAGTATATTAGTTTTAAATTTTTTTAATATAAAGCAATTAAAAAATATAAAAAAATCAAAAATTAAAAATGATCTATATGGAGTTCAAATTAAGAAAATGGCTATAGGGTTTGCAAAATGTTCAATTGATCTAATCTCTAAAATATTAGTAAATATAATTAACTAATATTTAATAAGACTATTTTGGAAGTTATATCTAGTAGCCTAGCATGATTGAAATCATCAAAATCTTATTTGAGGAGTGGGTTGAAGATTGGGGTTACTGATACTCTATTTTTTTTTTCTATTTTTTATTTATTCTTCAATTTGGATTTATTGATAAGGCAATTGATTTTACATAATAGGTATGAGATAATTGGTAAATTGAAAAACTAAAATTATAAAATTTATCAAGACGAAATATATTTATATTTTATCGTAAATATAATTATTATATGAGAACTAATTAATATTAAATTTATTTTATTTTATATTATAAATAAAATTTTTGTTATAATTTAATTTGTAAAATAATTTTTAATTATTTATTTTAACCCATCCATCGCACGGGTATTAGTATCCTCCTGTGGTGAGATTCGAATCCAAACGTCGCATTTAAGTAAGTGAGGGGGTGCCTCATCTCATCCACACCAAACTGTTGGTCTCGAGCAAATGGAAATTAAATGTAGATGATTTTTTTTTTTTTTTTTTGAGAGGATTATATATGCTATCTATTTGCAAATAAATTAAGGTTGCGTTTGGTAGAATTTTAAAATTATGATTTGAGAATAGCGTTATATTTTAAATTTGTAAGTTTTGAAATTATAATTTAAGTGTAAAAAATTTATTTGATTATGAGTTTTGAATTGAATTTGGAATAAATGATGTGACATATGATATTTGAGTCAAAAACTTACGACTCATAATCAAACATATAACCCAAAATTCTATTCAAAACTTATAAAAAATTGAAAAATATTTTTTATTTAATATATAAAAAAATAACATATGTAAAAAAAAAAAATATTTACACTGTTCCGGTCAACCAGCCAAACGTTTAGAAGGACGACTAAGTAGATCAAATTTCAAAATTCAAATCTCACTTGAAATGAATTTTCAAAAATAATTAAAAATTAATTTTTAAAAATTATCAACAAACATCATACTCAAATATAGGTGTGGAGTCATCCACACCAAACAAACTATAAAATTTTGCTTTGCACACGGTGGAGCGGAGATATTATTTTCTTTTAGGTCTTTTAGAAAACCAAAAATAATAAAAATAAATAAATAAAAAATCAGAAACTAGCTGTTGCTAATAGGTTTATAAGGGATTGTTTGGTAGTTGCGATGTTGAATTGGGGACATTCGAGGTTTAGAACTCCTTTTTCTAATCATCTATAACTATTTTTTAATATATAAATTATGTTTTTAAGATTTTTTCTTATCATTTTTTAAAATAAAATCATTTTTACTTAATATATAGTATAGATATAGATATATAGATAGATATATCTTTTTTTCAATTTATTTAAAATGGTTTTTTTAAATGTAATTTATCAAGTTTATTTAGATAAACTTTAAAGATTTTTTTTTAGTTTGATAGTTTTTTTGTTATGTTATAATATAATATATAAAATATAGGTAGATATCTACAACTTTAATAGAAAATATTATCGAGAGATTATTTTTTAATCTATTTTCTAAATTAAAATCAATAATTTTGGAAAATTGATTAATTTGTAAAAATACATAATTATATTATTAAATCATAATTCAAATTTAGATGTTATATCAAAAAAAATACATAATTATATTATTGAAAAATTGATTAATTTGTTCCATTAAGTGATTTAAAATTTTGATAGCTATACATAAAAAAAATACATAATTATATTATTAAATCATAATTCAAATTTAGATGTTATAATATATAGTATAGATAACTTTTTTTTTTTCTGTATCTTTTGGGGAATTTCAGTTTGTTTTATGCGAATGTTTCTGTGGGATCACCGAGCTTATGGTTTCTTGTGGCACTTGACACCGGAAGCGACCTGTTTTGGTTACCATGTGATTGTATCCAATGCGTACGTGGCTTGCAGACAACATCTGGACAAGTACGTTGCTTCATTCTTTGAATTTTGTGTTGCTTCCATTGCATAGTCCTTTCTTTTCACATGACGATGATATGTTTTGTTTGTTGTTATGGGAAAATTTGCACCATAACATGATTTATTATATAGATTTTTCATTTCTCTGCTTTACTCTTTTATTTTGTTGAATTTACCTTGCTTTTGTTAATCTAGAATGTGGTCTGAAAATAGCCAGGGGAACAAGATTTTATTTATATACTCGATGTAGTTTGATTTTGCTATGTTGTTGCCATGCTCAAAGACTCCGCTTCCCTTCCCTTCTGCAGAAACTTTATTTTATTTTAGGTGTAGGTTGACTTTATTGAGGATCGTGTGCGCTAAATGTTCAATACAACCAGACTGATTGATTTGAGAAAGAAAAATGCTTGGGAGCACTAATTAGTGCTCCCACTAATTAGGTGGCAGTGGGTCCCGCCAGTAATGATGAGATGTTTTGGTCTTGGAGTTGTATTTTTTTTTATTTTTTTTTTACTTTTTTAATGCATTAGTGCTATTAGTGGTGGTGTTTTTAGTGGGATGAATCATTGTTGTTTGAGAAATAGACTATTCCACAAACAAAATAATTCTGTAGAGCAGTTCCATCATGTGTGGTCAAATAGGATTCTTGAAAACTTTGAATATTAGGTGAAATGCCAAGGAAGTTCTAGAAGAAATGATGAGTACAGCAAGTTACCTCTTCAATTTTGAAGGCCTTAACACCATTGTAGTTGACGGAAACTTGTTAGATTCCGAGGTTGCTTTGCTGTCTACCGAACACAACTGCCTTGCATGGGAGTGGTTGTCCAAAAGATTGGACACCGAAATTGATGCAAAATTGTTTTGAAAGCTAGCCAATATTATAAAGTTTATGTGATTCAATTAGTTTGAGCAGTTGAAGGATGTGGAGGTCATCACAAAATTATCAGTATAAAATTTTATTGTTGAGAATGTCCAAGGTTCTCATTTCCATTTTTGCTCAACCATTAATTTGGTGTGTATATCTATAGGCACAGTCATTATCATCATTCCATTCTGAGAATCTTTTCTAATTTATTTCCATATCTCGACCTTTGGTCCCCATTGCTACTGAGTGTCAAATAGCCCTGAATTTGATATTAAGTTCCATATTATACCTAATTTCTACAAGATTATTGAAGTGCACTCTCATTTCAGAAACCTAGTTTCAGTTGATTGAAAGATTTCTTCAGTCTATTAGAATTCTTGTCCAACATAGAATTCGACTACTCTTGTTCATATGTCTTCTTTTCTTGATTAGTTGTAAAAGTTTCACGAGGATAATAGCTGATTATTGTGTTTACTTGTAAACTTTTGATACTAAATGAGCTTTAAGCAAAGCATGCCTTTGGCAACCAATAATTCATCACTGTTTGGATTTATTGATCACTGAAACAACGGGAAAAAACAATGTAAGGATATTTGTTTATTTATACGTTGATATTGCTAACTGGACAATTACTTTGGTAACCTCTTTGTGAACAGGTAATTGACTTTAATATTTACAGCCCTAGTAATTCAACAACAAGCGCGAAAGTTTCCTGCAACAGTACCTTTTGTGGACAATGCTTACTTAATACATGTCCCTATTATGACAAATATCTTTCTAATAATACTTCATCTTTTGGGCTCTTGGTAGAGGATGTCTTGCACTTAACTACAGATGACAGTCAATTAAAAGCTGTTGATGCACAAATTACATTTGGGTAGGTAAAATCTTGTATTACTTTGTTGTCATACACTTCTAGGATAAATTCTGTGTGGTTTATGTCAATATCAATGAATCAATGATTGTCGAAATTGTCAACATCTGTACTGATTAATATGATGTTGCCGTTATTGTCATTGATTTTCATATCATCATTCAGGTAAATCTATATTTTTCTTTAACATGACAAATTTTGTTTGTGGAGGTAAATTCTGATATATTTGGCACCCGAGAGATCATCAATTATATAAATGTTCCTACAATTTCCATCAGTGAACTTACTCGAATTTTTTTTACCCTAATTGATGGGGCTTGTTCCAATTTTATGTGTCTTCAGTGTTTCGTCTTGTTCTTACCACGGTAGATGGATGGTGATCTAGCAAATTATGTTTTCATCAGCCCTTATGATCTCTATGTTACTTTCCTTGCAGCTGTGGCATTGTTCAAACTGGTTTATTTTTGGATGGTGCAGCTCCTAACGGTCTATTTGGGCTTGGTATGAATAATATATCTGTTCCTAGCATTTTAGCTAATCAAGGGCTTGCTGCAAATTCCTTTTCTATGTGTTTTGGACCTGATGGAATTGGGAGAATTAGTTTTGGAGATAAAGGCAGCTCAGAACAAGGAGAAACACCATTCAATCTTGGCCAATCAGAGTATGTTATCAATTCTATATTTGCAAAACCTGTTGACAAGCTCCCAAGCTTAGCATCTGTACTGTCTTGTTTATCTTTGACCAAAATCACGTGCATGTACTGATTTTCTGATTTTTCTTGGAACTTCTTGCCAGTCCAACTTATAACATTAGCATAACACAAATTACCGTGGACAAGAATGTCACTGATCTTAGTTTCACTGCAATCTTTGACTCTGGTACCTCTTTCACATACTTAAATGACCCAGCTTATTCAGTTATCACCGAGGGTGTAAGTAGTTTGAATAATGAACTCTTTCTATTATATATAGATTAATTGTTTACTTAGTAAGAATTAATAAGTTGTGCTGTCGTGCAGTTCAATTCCCAGGCCAAAGAGAAACGGCATCCACCTAATTCCCAGATCCCTTTTGAGTATTGCTATGATTTAAGGTCAGTTTCAACCTGGAGACTTAATAGTGACCTTTGTTCTTGTAAACTTCTTTCGAGCCCTCAAGGAGTGACTCTTTTTCACATGCAGTGCAAATCAGACCACCTTTGAGACTGCATCATTGAATTTAACCATGAAAGGTGGAAAACAATTCCTTGTGACTCATCCAACAGAAATAATTGACATGCAGGTAATGTTTCACTTTTTTGGATAACGAGGAACCCCTTGACCACCAGGGGTAAAATCCCAAATTTATGTTGGGCGAAGTAGGGACTCGAACCTTTTGTGGTTTATTATCGTAGTCTTGCATCTTGAAATATACTGAAATACATTCTTATGATTCTCAGGATCAAGGATACATGTATTGCTTAGCTGTTGTCAAAAGTGGGGATATAAATATCATTGGGCGTAAGTATCTTGTTACATATTACATTGCATATTCCCAAAAACACGTATGTAATTCCATTCTCGTTGAAATTTTGCTTCTAGTCGCATTCTTATTGACAAATTGGTTCAAGTACCTATTGCTTTAGCATGTTTCACTCCTTTGAGCATTTTTGTTTTCTTGTCGTGGCTTTGGGTGTTCTTGTTATTGCATAAAATGAGATGTGGGTCCAAAATATTTCAGCATCATTTTCACATGCAAGAAGATATTTACTTCATTGATAGAAATTCTATGACCATTTAAGATAACAGAAAGTCTTTTACAGAAGATTCTAGTTCTTTTATTTAAGTGAGAGACCATCTTTTTTGGGTAGATAAAATTTTATTTGAATGATCCCAAAAATGTGGAGCTGGGAACCTTTGTACACAGACATATTACGTATACAAAAGAAAACTACAGTCAGTTTTATGCAATTGATTCATCTCATGTTATATGCCTAAAGAGGCTATGTTAGCCGTATTAGTGGAAATAAAGTTTGTATCGGCCGTATCGGTTCAAATATTGATTGTAATGGTCTATAATATAGACTAATACAAATAGTATCGGCTGTATCAGCCAATACGGCTGTGATTTTTTTCCCAACGATACAACTAAGCGTATCCGTTACAAAGGCTCCAAATACCTTTGCGTAATGGCCGATACGTAACCGTATAGACGATATTTAAAACCATGATGATATGTACAGATAAATATATATATATATATAAAACATCCAAGGATGAAAAGTGGAGAAGTGATGGAAACCAGATTCATTTAATTTAGAATTTTGAACTGGTTTGAAATTTTGCATGGTAGACCATCTAAGAAGTAAGGGCATTTCTAAGGTGGCATGTCTGTCTTCGACATGTTACACTGATACTCATCGGACACTTCCCGACATTGTTAGACATATGTGCAAACATATCCTATTCTTTTAACAAAAACTTTAGACCTAGACATGGTTCAAACACTTGGGGGACACACATGTCCGATATCCATCACTTATAAAGTTTGGAAGTAAAAAAAAGGCTTACGTAATGATAAAAAGGAAAAACAATGTAGATTTATATATGTTAATCTTTCTTTCTTTAAACTACATAAATTAGTGTTATTTTTATTATCTTTGAACTGTATCCCAATTTGAAATGGAATGGGAATAGAACAAATGCATGACTCTAATTTAAATACCTGCCCAATAACAAGCCATTAACTCAAAATGGATAATGTCCTTCACTTGATTACGGTTTTTCAAACTATATTTTGGATAGATTTTGTTTTTGCATTGAGAAAATGTTCCTAAAGATGTTAATCTTCAATCCTTCCCCAGAAAACTTCATGACCGGATACCATATCATCTTTGATCGCGAAAGGATGGTTCTAGGTTGGGAGTCATCCAATTGTGAGTACATCTCTCCGAATCTTGATTGTATATTGAAATGATGTTTAGTGCTTTCACATGATGATAATTTGTTTTTCCCAGGTTATGATGCTAACAACTAGGGCTGTTCAAAATACTGCCCAATCCACTAAAACCGCACCAATCCGCATCAATCCGCACCACTCTATCCGCCAACCGCGGATTGAACTTTAAAATTTATTATTTGCCTTTCAAACCGTTTCGCTATGTTATAGTTAATACATATATATTTTTAACCTCCAATGAAATATCAAAATACAAATGAGTGTTAGAGAGATTTAAGATGTGAAATTTGTTACAAATTAATTGTTATATATATGAAACATATTATGTAAAATTAATTTGTGTTATATATATATATAAAATATTATGCAAATTAGTGTTATATATTATGCAAATATTTGATAATTGGTTAGAATATTCTTCAATCTGTCAATCTGCTCAAAACTGCCCAAACCTTGATTTGCTAATCCGCCAATCCACCATTCGCTTTGTAATTTTACTCTCAAACCGTTCAGACCGCACCGCGCACACCCCTACTAACAACTCCAGCACTTTACTTGTAAACCCTAGAAACTCTCGTGCAGTTACTCTAACAACTACTGTAGAGCTAGAAGCCACATCAAGTTCTATAAATGGTTCACCTCTTCCTAGTCCTGATTCACCATCGCCTTCATCAAGTGATTCACCACACTTGAATTCTTACACTTATACACTACATGTCATCGTCATTCTTTCACTCTTTATCCATGGTTTTGTCATTCTTGCCTCATGAGGCATTTTCGTCTCCCCCTCATATTTTGTTGATTGTCATTGGTTTGCGGTGTAATACAACATTATATTGGAGGCATATTGGTGGTTTCGTATACAGATTTTTTTTTTTACTAACAACTCCAGCACTTTACCTATAAACCCTAGAAACTCTGGTGCAGTTACTCCAACAACTACTGTAGAGCCACAAGCCACATCAAGTTCTACAAATGGTTCACCTCTTCCAAGTCCTGATTCATCGCCGCCTTCATCAAGTGATTCACCGCACTTGAATTCTTACACACTACATGTCGTTGTCATTCTTTCACTCTTTATCCATGGTTTTGTCATTCTTTCCTCATGAGGCATTTTCATCTCCCCCTCATATTTTGTTGATTGTCATTGGTTTGCGGTGTAATACAACATTATATTGGAGGCATATTGGTGGTTTCATATACGGATATATTTTTTTTTTTTATAGTATATCTTCAGCATTAATTTGAACCTACCATTGTATATATATATTTATGGTTTTGATCATGAGCATACCTTTTGTATAATAATGAAGAGAGTATTTATAACCCACTTTTTTTGCTGCTGTTTGGGATATGTCTATGCTCTCCTTCAGTCTTTCAGATTGGAATTTTGTCTCTCTGGGGATGAACCTTATTTTGACCCTACTTAATTAACACAGTTGAATTTAATGAAAAAATAAACAGATAATTGTGTTTGCTGTTCCTCAAGGTAAGTTTGTCACACCCTTTGCTGATGTTACTCAGAGGTGAACCATGTCATTTCTTTGCACTATTGCTGTTTGGGCAAATCCAACATTACTAGCTATTTTTACTAGCAAAATACATTAAAAAGTAAAAAGAAAAAAAGAAGCACAATGTTTATTTTAACTAGTTATTTTAGTTAGCATGTATTTTACTAGGACTCTCTACTTAGAGCAATTCCAACACTCTAGTTATTTTTTGGGTAAATTATAGTGACTTCTGAAGTTTAGAGAAAATGCAAGCAGTTCATAATTTTGATATAATTAATACTTTTCAAGAAAAAAAAGGAGAGAGAGAGAGATTGTGGGGAAAAAATATTTTTTAATGTTTAGTTAGTGATTTTGACTAGTTAAATTTAACGAGCAAAAGTTTGAAAGGTAAAATAACTAACTGAATAGTTAATCTGGAGGCTTATATATATTAGTCAGTGATTTTTAGTTATTTTTATTTCAGTAATAATCTTTTTTATGTCACTCATGTTTCGATCAAAGAAAGAAAGTAGAAGCACTAAGCTAGCCTATTGAAATTGCTTTCTTACTATATATCATCAAACAATACGTTTCAATTAGTTTTTACAAGTTACTTTATAATGCATACCATAATAGAATAGAAAATATATCCCAAATTTAGGTGAATTATGGGAGGTTTCTTGCAACCAACAAATTTGTATTGTTAAGAGGGGAAGGGTGGTTGGAACTTGGAGGGCCGGTGGAGTATAGGGCTTGTAGGCACTTGGGAGAAGTTTTTTCACTTATTTTCTTTGAAAAATTGCATAAAAATGGAAAGAAGTTGAAACAATTGTAAAGAGGTAAGAGAATAAAAAATAACTGCAGTATAGATGAAATTTAAAAAATAAATAAAAACATATGGTAAAATTACATTGTTTGTCCTTCCTATATTTATGCCCTCAACCCGTCTCTTCCTTCCACGTCTTTTCTCTTCTTCATCTACCGTGTTTTGGAAAATTAGTAAAAAGTTGATTTTTTGACTTTTTTTGACTTATTTTGTCTTTTTGTGAGTAAGTTATGTGTGATCTAAAATTGATAAAAAGCTGAAAGCTGGCTTTTTACCAGCTTCCCAAAAGAGCACTTCTCTAGCTACCAGCCATCCTTTCCCTACCTTTTCCGGCTGCTACCAATCCGCCCTAGCTTTCCACACTGCCACCACCAGCCCTCACCCACCCTCTTTCGACCCCCATCATCCATGCCTAGTTCCTTCCCCACCTTTGCTTCTTGCCCCACTGCCACCACTATGATAAAGATGATGATACAATGAGAGAAAATAGAGAGATTGCAATGAGGAAGAAACTGAGATCTCGTAACAGGGCTGGGGTACCTAGGTGGTCTAGTGAGGAGGCTAGGGTATCACGATGATGGCAGGAAGGAGGCTAGGCTAAGGCTTGGCAAAGAGGTTTAAGGGAATAGTGAAGGAAGCGAGGAAAAGAACTGGGTTGGAAGAGGGGGCAGGGAATGGATAAGAGGGATTGAGGGTTAGAGGGTGGCGGTAGAGAAGGAGACGGAGGGTGGAAAAATGGGATTAGGTAGAGTTTCGGATTTGCTGAAGTTGATGATCTCAACTTCTTGATGAAGTTGACTCATTATGAGACTAACTTAGACTTGCTTTGGTGATCTAAACCGTTCATCTTATACAATTAACGAAGAAAATTATTAATACAAAAAATCATATTGATTCATCATCGATTGTCATGTCATCGTATTATTTTTATCTATGGCATATATATTATTAAGAATAGGCCATCTTTTTATTTAATTTATATGTGATTTGATCATGTGATTAATTATGTCTGATCAATTTAATTTTTTCATGCATGTTCTTTTCAATTTGTAATATGTGATGAATAGCTCAAATTACTGAGATGAATACAGTTTGTAATTTGGGTCTAAAAAGTGAACTTGTATATAATTTTTCATACAGATTAATCTCACAATGCACCAACTTCATCTATGAAGTTAAAATTTTCAACTTCAACAAATTCAAACTCAGATTGGTAGAGGTTGGAGGCGGTCAAGAAAGGATTGGGGAAGGTGGAGGACTGGTGCTGGCCGTCGAAGATGGGGAAGGGAGGAGGAAGAGAGAAGAGGAAGCAAAGAAAGAAGGGCTAACGGTGGAAATATGAGAGGCAAAAATATAATTTTTACATGTTTTTATAATTAATGTTTAAGTTACCATCAATTTCTGTATTTTCTTTCCCCTCCCTGCTTTTCTATGCAACCAAACAAGAAAAGAATGTGAAATCCTTGCACCGACATAAACAACTCATTCACCAAGCAAAAGTTTAAATCATCACCCGTCATTTACCATCGCCTTCCCCAACCGGACACCGCTGGAGGGGTTGGGGAGCATCGGGCTTCTGGACAGTTGTACACAACTCATTACAAGATGCAAAATTCAAAAAGTCTATTCTTATATTTTAAAATCACACTGCATCCATTAACATCAATAACAAGCATGATTATCAAGCTATACCAAAAAAAAAATATCTTAGAATCTATGCAATAAATTACCGCCTTTGTCAACTCAAAGAAAACAAACTCAAAACTAAATGTCAGTTGCAAAAACTCCTCTTATAAAACCACAGATGAGACTAAATTTTCCTCGCTTTTCCGGTAAGAAATTGTGATCTGGACCTAGGGCCATAGAAGAGAGATCCTAAACTAAAAATGAAAAATCCAACCTAGACCACCCGGATAAATTAATAAAATTACAAGAAACATAGTGATACCTCTTGCTCTTCTCGCGAAGTCCCTTAGCCAACTGCCGGGTCACTTTATACACTCAGTCCATTTCCTTTACTGCACTTTTTAGAAACCCAAAACAAGCTTATCTTCTAGATCTCAATTTAGCATAACTCTAGCCTATTCTGCCAACCAATTGAACCCAGAGGAAAGGAAAGCAATTCTCTTACTATCTGGCCTTAGATTGCAATTTTTCACTTCTTGTTGAAAGCTTACTTTTGGAGGGTATTTGAACTTGTTTGGACTTCATCTTAATTGACCTAACCAGCGAAGATAGCTCATACTTATCTTTCTCTGAGGACAACTTATCAGATCTTGAGTACTCATTTTTGTCATCAGAAGGCAACTGAGCTGGTACGGGTTCTTCTTGGTCACCCTTCCAATGCTTCTGTGTCAACTGTCGAGCATAGGTCGCACTCCTGCAACACCCAAACTCGGTCCATAAGCAATAAATATGACTCTATAAGAAAAGGAACTACGTAAAGCAAACAGTAGTTCAAGACCTAAGAAGCCCAGACATGAACACGTGACATAACACGGATATGCCGACACGAAAAATTTCAAAAAAGGTAGGACATGACACGCGAGGGACACATGCAAAATGTATAATTTTATATATTTTTTATGTTATATAAAGGATAAATAATTAGTGTCAGATATGTGACTATTCAAGTCAATATAATAATTTTTGAAGTCTAGAGGAGAACAAGTATAAATTTACATTGTTTTTGTTTTATCATTAGATTCCATGTTATTTTATTGAAAAATGTAATGTGTTTTATGTGTGCAAGTGTTGGGAAGTGTACAATTAGTGCCATGCCAGGTCAGCGTTGGACACGACATGTTACCTTCTTAGAAATGTTCGTACTTCTTAGTTCTAGACAAATATTTGTCAATTCTTCCATGTTTCAGAATAATTATCAATGACTAAAACAGAGAAATAACAAAAACATTCGCATGATAAAAACATGGGCAAATTACACTGACAGCCTTTGAAGTTTCTGTTTAATACAGATCCCTCTCACATTTGAAAAATTACACTTGCCCCCCTGTCAGATTAAAATGGCATATTTGCCCCTTAACTTTTATACATATAAAATAATACAGATATTTTGCTCATGTCATTTTACGGGAAATAACAAGGGGCACTTTATTTACTTACAGGCCCTAACTAATAAATTTATCACTATAAAAACAAGAGACTAATAAATTAATCACTATAAATTTATTCATAAAAACAAGAGACTGATAAATTCATCACTTGATAAATTTATCAATAGGACTTAATGGGTAATAAGTCTTAAAAATAAGACCTATTGGTAATTTCCCCAAATAACAATCACCTTCTTTGGTTTAACTCACACAAAAAATTGAATTTTTTTTTTTTTTTTTGGGGGTTTTTTTTTTTATTGAATTTTTTTAATATTTTAAGCAATTTTTTTATTTTTTATTTTTTAGATATACATAATCTAAATATACTTAAGAAGTATAATATTTTGTGATATAGTGGTGGAAATAAAAATGAAAAATTATACTCATATATAAAAATTTATACAAAAAAATATCATAAAAATATTGTGATCGTGATATTGTTGTAAATATAAATCATGTTTATGGGTATTTTGTTTTAAAGTGAAAGATCACCATTAAGCTATATCATTGTGTTTGAAAATTCTATATAAAATTTATGTTTGTATGTCATCACTCAATAAGAATATGTTCAAGTAGAATTTAATAATGGAAAGTTATAAAATGTAGCCATGACGATACGAAAAAGAAATGGTAGGAAAAAATAGCAAAATGGTCATTTAGAAAATTTTAAGACATGACATTAGCAATCCAGAGGACAATTTGTAATGAGATTACAAACCTCAGGGAGGGAAATGTAATTTTTCAAATGTGAAGAGATTTGTATTAAATAAAAACCTCAGGGGTGTCAGTGTAATTTACCCTTAAAACATCAAATTGAATGAATCACTAAAAATGGGGATCATTGCAGAATTGAAACTGCCAATAAGTTATGAACACATGAATTATGTTAATGCGTAGGATATACCTTTTGAATTGAGGATCTGTGGGGTCCAAAGCATAGAGAGGTGATGTGAAGAGAGCTGAAAACCTTGGATCATCAAAATCAACTGTCGGTATTTTTGCCTCGTCGGGAATTTCTTTTCCCTTCTTTCCCTTGGCCTTTTTAGGTTTCAGATTGTATCCCTTCAAGCTGGCATCTCCTCCATTATCGTCAGCCAGTAATAACTCGAGCTCCGCTTTGCTTGCTTCTGCTTCTTTAGCTGCTTCCTCATGTTTCTTCTTCCCCTTCAAGTCACTTTTACCCCGTCCCTCTTTACTTCCTTTAATTGATGGTTCTTCAACAAAAAAGTCATCCAAATCTTCTTTTGGTTCTTGATCGGTATCACTACTCTCATCATCTGTTGAGTACTTTGAGCTATTTTTCCTGGCCATCTTTTTCTCTTTGCTCTTCCTTAGGTGTGCCTCCCAAACCGTTTCTGATTTCTTGTCCTTCTTTTCTAGTATGCGTTTGCTTATACCTTCTAAGCCAGTATTGAAAGTGACCTCCATATCCTGATGATCCTCCTCCTCATCTTCATCTGATTCTTCACCAGGCTGGAGTAGAGCACGGTACAGATCTTGTTTCTTATGTTTCTTTTCAGGACAATCTTCCATTGCATCATCATTTTCATCTTCATCAGTTTCACTCTCATCAGAAGCCAGAAATTCCTTAAATTCCATTTCAGCAAGCTATATGAAACAGAATTGATATCAGTAATAGAAATAAAAGGTATAACAACATTTGAAGTTATTTCAATTAACAGAAGATGAAGTATGCTTGGCTATTTCAATGTGCATTTTTTCCATGGTTTTTCTCATTGTTCTATCCATCCATTTTTGTTGCTTCTTATCATTGTAGTCATTATTTACATTTTTTTTTAAAATGTAACTATCCTCGAAGAAAATTACAGAGATACCCAGCGTTGGAAAGTTCTATCTGCTCCCTGCATTATGGTGCAGGTTCGAGTCACGGGAATCAGCATGAAGAGAGGGGGGGGGGGGGGGGGTTTAGGGGAACGGTGGGAAAAGTTGCCTACCTACTACCTCTGGGACACTGTTGTGAGTGGGAATCTTGAGTACAAGGTGTGACCCTTTTTTTTCATAAGATTTACATACAATTACCAGGTCATCATTAAATGTGAACTTTGATTCACTCATGTGCAGTGCAGATAACAAATAAATTCAGGATCAACAAGGAAAACAGAAATATGTGAAACCACCAACCTCATCAGCATTAAATTTCCTCTTTAACGTCTTTGCACGCTGTGGTTCATCTTCATCCCAGGTAAGATGAATTTTGCTTTGCTGTAATGCTCGAGTTTGGAAATCTACACCCTCATAGCTTGTTGGGGCCTGAGGAAAAAATAAATAAATGACAATCTAAACAATCATTTGAATTTTAATCCAAGTTAGAACAGGCTCGCAGTTGCCAAGGCATTGAGTGAAGAATGGAAGAACATCTGTACGTACAATTGTTTAAACAAGATATGTAATTAGACTATTAGCTTTGGAACTGCCAAATTATTACTTGCAATAATAAATCTGAAACAACTTGCAGGATGATTGGATTTTTTAATCCAACCGTATAAAACATGAGTTCTATATAATTCAGTCAGGGATCCAAAGAAATGTATAAATAAGTCAGGAATGTGTATTTGAAAGACATGTTTTTGGTGTACATTGTTGGATAGCTTGATATACATTGGTAGACTCATTTCCTAACAGCTTAAGCATTCGAGACAATTGGTGACTTAAATGAGAAATTGACTATTTATTAAACGGAGGGTGGGACAATTGTTAACTTAACATACACAGATAATGAGAAATTGATTATTCATTAAAGAGAGGAAGACAGATGAGACGTTCATAAAAATAGGAAATTTAAATGAGAAATTAGAAATTCATGAAATAGAGAAAGAACAAGCATTTGGTCAGCCAAAAATACAATGGCTTGCATGCAATTGTTTATAGAGTTTTCCAATTTATCACAAAAGTAATATATGAAAACATAATTAATCTATTTGTTAAATTTTTGGAAACCTTTGCCATAGTTGTATGCTCCAGTAATCAAGCAGAAGTCCACTACATCTTCTTGAAGGATGGAAGCAATCATACAAGTAGCAACTTGTTTCACTCATCTCAATTGATGAAGTAGAAACAAAATCAATAATAATTATTCAATCAAGCTATCCTATTTTTCAAGAATCGGAATGAGCATTAAAAGTTAAAATTTTCACTTCAAACTGCAAGTTCCTTAGGATAATCTAATGGTCAAGATTACCTCTGTTGCAACATCACGAGGGGGGTTTTTAAATTCCATGGAGTCTGGAATAAACCTCAAGTCCAACTTATTTGATGATCTTTCAAACTCAACTCCATCACAAGTTTTGTAAAGATAATCTGCTGTAGCAACTGAATCACATTCTACTACAGCATAATAATACCTGAGGAGGGGAACAAAATAAGTATTAAATGGAGACCATTGCTCAAGACAAGACAAGATAAGATCATAGCAGAGCACATTAACAAAAAAGAAATCAAAGGAATTATGAATAGCGGCTTCACAAATAGTGTAAAGAGGCATATTCCTTTTAGGCCCAATGAAAGGACAGTGATTGATGAAATTTTTTCTAAGCATGTATTTTATTTTAAATTAAATACAAAAATACAATTAAAAAGTTAAAACCTCTTCCTAAGTTTTGTAATTTTGTTTTTTAAAAAGAAGAAAAAGAACATTTCTTTCTGAATTCAATTCTAAACATTTAAATGTTTCACTCCATAGTCCTCACATTTGAGAGGGAAATATTTGCCAGCCAGAGGATAATGTTTTTATAACTTCCTTCCCACTTTCTTTTCTTTCCTTACAAGCCAAAAGGAAGCTTAAAAAATTCCCTACGCTTCTCACCTCCCATCTCATGAAAATGAATTTAACAATGGAAAGCATGAATAGTCAGCAGATCAAATATGTTTATAAGACAACTCAGAAAAGAAACTGACTTAACATAAGTTAGTTTCTATTATTCCTAACAACATAACATCAACTTCCAAGAATAGCATATGATAGTAATTTCTATTTCCCAGATGGGGAAGACAACAAAACAAATTTACACACCTATGAAGCATAGATATAGATACACGATACAAATACAATACAATATTGATACAGTAATATCCAAAAACATAGAATCAGGTGCGGTTAGGATACGTTGAAAAAAATTTAATGTGTAGGATTATATTATACATGAACTCAAAAAATAATTAGAAACCATTCTTGAGCAATTGATATTAATTTAAGAGCCAATAGTTTGTTTACTTTCTTTTCCATGAATGCATTAATTTGATAAAATATAAAAAATTAAGATACTACTTCAATCTCACTATTTTCTTCTTTGGTAAGAAATTTAAAATAAATAAATAAATAAATAATAAAAATAAATAAATAAAAATTGAAAACCATTATTGTATTTATTCTAACAATCATATGCTAACACTAAGCAAAAATTATTGCAATCTCAATTTCATAATAATTTGGATATGTGGCCTAGAGTGTCCAAAAAGTATCTAATACTTTTTATATTAACATCAAGCATTAGATATGTTTAGGAAGTCTCTTATATGTATCTGAAGAGTTTCAGTGTCCAATGCGGGTACAATATGGATAGAACACCTTTTTAGAAGTATCCATGTTTCATAGTTATGCACCAATATGCTAGCAAAGCAAACACTAAAATATATTTAAGATCAGGCATAAAAATTGCAACAGCATCAAGTATTTACCTTAGCCTACTTATTTCATATGCACGCAATTTCTTTCCGTCGATTTCATCATCATTGTCATCATCACTCCCATTTTGCTCATTATCGTCATCAAATAGGCCTACTGGACCATGCACTGCTTCCTCTTCCATACGCTTAAGTCCAAATTCAGATGGATAGACCACCACAGATAAAATCTGCCCCCCTTTAGGGAGAAATGAGCTCAATAATACATACAAATCAACTGCCTACAGAACAAAACATAGTTTTCAGCGGAGGAAGCAATAATGTGAACCCAAAAAAAAATTGATTAAATACACCAGTAGTTCTTTGTAAATATGAGTCGAACTGCAAAAGTTGGGCATGACCTTCTCTTCAAGCTAGGACAAGTTTACTTTCCAAAAGAAAAGTTCAAGTATAAAATAAACCAGACAGTAACAAGCTACACTGATTAACTGTTAATTTTGTTTAATCTAGAATAATGTTCAAATACTACTGCATGTCAAGGAACATACAAGAACATTTAAGAATGTTTCCAAAAGTCCAATTCCTAGCGGGAACTTTAGTTTTTAAAAAAAAAAAAGGGTTTCCATGCAATTTAAGAAGGCAGCATTTCCTCATGCTTGTATGATTGGTTAATTACTCTCTTGTGAAATGGGATTCGCTTTGTGGACCTTTGAAGGACAGTGGATTGGGTATTTGACATTTTGAGATCTTCAATAAAGCTTTGGTAGGAAAATGGCTATGGTGATGTGCTATAGAGGCAAAAGGTTTGTGAAGGAGGGCAGTTGCCAATAAATATGGCGTTGAGGACGGAGATTGAACCTCAAGGGAGGTTAGAAAGTGTTATGGAGTTGGTCTGGAAAAGGGTTAGGATAGGATGGACTTCTTCTTGCAAATTTTGGTAATGGCCGGAGAGTGAAGTTTTGGCTTGAGGTGTGGTGCACTGATGTCTCATTATCAGAAGCTTTCCCATAGCTTTATAATATTACTTAGGTTTTAATTATACTACTTGCAGATACTGAAAATGGTTTTGTTTGGGAACCAAGATTTATTACACCTATTTGGAAATAGAGTTCGAGGAAGTGAGCATCTTTACAGTGATTGGTGAGTAAAGGGGGGGAAGATGAGATGAAACGGAGGGATGTGAGTCCAGATTTTCCGTCCAGATCTTTTTCATCACCTTTCAGTTGGCAGCATGAATACCTACCTCCTTCCCTTGAAAGTTTATTCTATTCGTAAGACTAGGGCCCCTATGAAAGTTTTGTTTGTTTTTTCTTTTTTGTGTGGACCTAGGTCGCCTAATCTGTCATTCGTTGGATTAGGCGGATGAATCGAGCTCCAATTCGCAAATTCTCGAATCTGTCAAAATGCAAGTAAAACCCAAGTGTACCCGTGGTCAAATTCACAAATTACAAATGAAATGCCACACGTATTTCTATTTCAAGGCATGCACGCAAAATCTATACCCGTATTTCAATGTGCTAATTAAAGAAATCAGCCCTTTTTTAGCCCAATTTTAAGCTCAATCCACAAAGCTACAGTCCATCCACTCTCATACTAGACATGGTAACTCGCTCTGATACAAAATGATACAAACCCCTAAAATAAAACTTGCTCTTGAAAACTAGCTTGCAAGGAGGGAGTGCCCAAGAGACTTATATTCACATAGTCAAGCTCTTACTTTTCTGATGTGGGGCAATGTAAGGATTGAAACAATGCATCCTAATAACACTTATTTTGCACTATTGCATACCCCTTTCCCTTTCCTAATTTTTCTCTTTCCTAAACCTTAACAGTGTTAGTTAACTGTTAACTTAAATGCACAAGTTAGCAATACGTATAAGTTGTGAAATGTAAAGGTGTGGCTTATTAAAGAAAACATCTTGTTCCATAGTTGAATTGCTTGCTTACATTTAGAACTTCATTATACTGCCATTGCTCTTCATATCAAAATCTAATTAGAAGCTTCAATATTTCCAATCATCATATATCACTTCAAAACGGATATTAATTGAAACATAATGCAAATTAATGACATCGCACCTTAACATGACTCCAATCCAAATTAACAACAGCAAGTCTGCGAGTTTCTTTGTCAATTTCTGGTACATTTTCCTCCTGTTCCACATCAAAACAAATAAATTTCTTCTGAGTTATAGCACTAATTGGCATCAAACATTCACAATTAACAATTGACTTGGCAATTTACCGGTACAAAATTGTCTTCCTCTGAATCAATGTCATCTTCTTCGTCCGAATCGGTGGTGTCCAATGAAGAATCTCCATCGCTCTCTACATCCTCATCCCCTACATCTTCATCCTCATCGTCTTTTTCTGATTCCGATGCCTCCGATTTGCTTTTCAACTCCACATCAAATGACTTTCCTCCTGGTTTCTTCAATTGCTCCTCCCTCTCACTCTCTCTCTCTTCGCTTTCCTCATCACTTTCAATATCTTCATCCTTCACTACTTCTTTGCTTTTCTGCTCTTTTTGTTCTTCTTCTTCGAGGCGGTAGTAATGCTTGAGAGGATTCTGAGAAGAGTCCTTCTTACGCTTGCCTCTCTTGTCGATTTGAGCAGACGACGAAGAGAACCTCTTGTCCGTGAACACGCGATCGAAGCGAGAGTCGATTGTGACCTTCGACTTGTGCTTCGAGTGCTTAGCGAACCTAGGGTCGGAGTGTACAGAAGCAAAACGAGAGTCCGTGATTACCTTTTCACTCCCTTGGCGGCGCCCGCTATCCTGCGCACCCTTGGTTGCCCCGGCCGACTCGTTCTTCGAATCTTTCTTAGAGTTTTTGTTCTTGGACCCCATTGTTAGAGGTAGTTTCTGCTGCGCAGATCAGCACTGGGTCGGAACAGAGAGCAGTGTAAGCGTTCTGATTTTTGTCTTCTGCGACCATAAACCCTAGGAAGAGGATTTTAGCAGCAAAATCGTTTTAACGAATCGAACAGTGATTAAACTTGGGTTATTTACATTCACAATAGTGAGGGGTTCTTTCAATGTTGTAAATAAGGTTGGTTTTTTTTGATTTTTTTTATGAAATATGAGTTAAGGTCAAGTTTAGTATATATAAAATAATTTTTTTTTTTTTTTTTTTATTACATCACTTTGTTGTTTTTTTTGTATATTTTTTTGTAAAAAGACAAAAATTATATTTATTTATATCATTCTAAACAACTCCTAAATTTGAAATGATGTGATAGAAAGGTAATGTGACTTAAATAAGATGATATGACTTAAATAGAATAGTAATTTTTTAACTTTTTAACCTTTTTAGGGGATGTCAAATCTAGCCTAAATATATCATTTATCTCATTATTTATGATATTACAATAATTGAAAATTTTGGTCATAAACTTCTCTTAACTTTTTTTTCTTTTTAAAAAGGAGATAAAAAATTTAGTATTTTTAAAACCCTCTTATAATTATAAAATTCTATATAAAGGACAAAAAAATTTATTTAAATATTTTATTTGACCATTATATCCTATTTTTCTTTAACTTCTTTTACAGCACACACTCTCTCTCTTTCTCTTCACTAACTCAATAGTTGTTCATCGTCTCCACCATTTTCATCGTTTATCAGCGTCGCTCATTCTTATCGTCGGCCGGCAATCACCATTTTTACCATTAAACCACCATCATCTCGAATTTGATACCTACAAACTCATATTTGAGATCAATAACTTCAAATCGGATATTAAAAAAAAAAAAAAAAACTTAGATTTGACAAAAAAATGAGAAATCGAGATATTGTAATGAAAAATTAAGAGTTTTTTTTGTTTGTTTGTTCATAGATCTAAAAGTAAAATTTGACTCTGGTTTGTTCATTTAATGCGTATTCTATTTTCGTAACAGTAAAATTTTGCTCTAGTTAGCAACATACTAATCTACTTAATGACAGTAAAATTTTACTTTGAATCATAGTAAATTTCACTTAAAATTTTACTCTCTCTCTCTCTCATTTTAATTATAGAGTAAAATTTTACTCTGAATCAGAGTAAGGTTTATTATAATTCAAAGTAAAATTTTACTCTAAAACAAGCTGCGATAGGAGAGTTTTGTGTCATGAACTAGAGTAAAATTTTACTGTTGAAAGAACATCATGAGAAGAAGAAAGAAAGATAGAGAGACAAAGTTCGAAAACAGAGGATCAAGAGAAGAAGAAGAAGAAGAAGAAGAGAGTGAGAGAAAGAGAGAGTATAAATGGTGAGTAACACACACACACACACAGAGTGAAGGATCTCAGATTTGAAGTTTGCGAACCATCACAAATCGTCATTTTCCAGTGACGACAATTGTGAATTGTAGCGACCCTAATTTTTCACAAGTCATTATTTATTATTATTATTATTATTATTATTATTATTATTATTATTATTATTACTTTATTTTATTTTTAGCTTTACTAATTGTGTGGTTATATGAGAATTTAATGTGTTATTTAGTTAATTTAATGTGTTAGTTAATTATATATAATTAATTCAAATATTTATATATATATATATATAGAAAGAAGTTATTTATATTGATCTTATATGGGATATTTATATATATTTTATTTATAAAATAAAATATAATATAATGTTATTAGGTTATAATAGTATTAGGTTAACAAAAGCATAGGTTGCCTAACAAAACAAATAGGATTATTAGAAAGAGAGAGGAGCAGCCACGGAGAAGAGGAAAAAAAAAAAGAAGAGAGAGAGAGAGAGAGATTAATCAAAATCAAGAGTGCAAACCGAGAGGGAGAGAAAGGGGAGACGATGGGAAGAGAAAGAAGAGAGGAGAAAAGGAAAAGAAAGGGGTTAGGGTTTTATTTTGGGGTTTTTATTAATTCTTCAAGTAACTCTTTGATCTTCAAAAAATAATTGTGAGTACAAAACCCACTTTCCTTAGTTTATGTTAAATTAGTTGTTTTATTTATTTATTTATATTTATTTGGTGTTGGTTTGATTTTATATCTATATAAATACAATGGATTGATTTTAATTATTTTGAATAGTTGTGTATGTCAGGTTTAGGGTTTTTTTATATGTATCTATTTTATGGTTGTAATCACACTCATAGTTATATGAAATTAAAATAAATTAGGAATCCATAGATAATTCCAAATATTCTTCCATAACTCCATGGATCGTTGTTTTATTTGAGTGCTGAGTGTTTAAAAAAAAATGTGAGAATTATGAGATTTATTTGAATGCCTTAGGCTTGGCATTGTTATGTTTGTTCTCATGAGTAAATGAGAGATTGTGTATATATATATTGTTGCCTCGTTCTCAGGAGTAGACGAGTGCTTTAATTTACACACATACGTATATGCTAACCATTCGAGGAGTGTGGGTCAAACTCGAGACGATATCCCCATGCAAGTTTGGCTTCGGAGTGGTGTTAGGTATACAGGAGGCACATGAGATATGTATAAGCCGGAAGTGAAGGGCCGGAGTGGTGGAGTTAAGGTACATATAATTAAATATGAGTTTATTGGTATAGTGTGAATTGTATTGATTTGTACATCTTGAAAATTGGTAAACGACCTTGAAAAATTATGAAATTTGGGCAGAGATATGTATATGTAGTTCTAGACAACTTTTGTATTTTAACTTTGTACTAAAAAGATCGATTAAAACTTCTAATCGGATGATCTTGGTTATAGTAGTTTTTATTCATTTTAGCAATGCAGATTTTAGAGGCTGTTTTAACTCACGAAATGGGCTCATTTTTATTGAATACGCGTAAACTGAAGTAAAACATTATTCTAAACACTTTTTCGTGTTTTGCACTTTTCTGAAAAAAATCATATTAGGGAAGTTTCTTTTCGTTTTCAATTCTAGATTTTTTTGATCGAATTTCGTTTAGGTTCTTCTATTAAGTTTTTCTCTCAACCTATTCAGTTTCTACTAAATTCGTCTACATCATCTTTTAGAAAATTTGATTTTGTACAACTTTTGTTCTTTGAGTTTTGGTCAATTCGAATGATTTAAGCATGAAACAATGCGTTTTTATACTGCTTCAGCAATTTACTTATAATTAAATTATACTAACTCTATTTTTTATTTTTTTTTGGCAGAATGGTGGGTCTTACTAACTTTTTATGCAAGACTGACCCCCCAAAATTTTTATGTTTATTTTGTTTATTCTATACTTAATTTATATTTAGTTATGTACAGGTAAGAAACTAAATGCCACTGTTTCTCGGGAAACTACCTCTTCGTCTCAGTGCGGGTGGAACTACTTGTCTTGTTCCATAATAAGAATTAAATGTACTTTTATTTATGTCTGGTGGACACGTGGGTGTCAAATATTTATACTCATACTAGTACACCTGTTTTGCCTCTTGGCAACTCAAGTGCGTTCTATTTGAGCGCAATCGAGCTTCCTTTGCAGGATTAGTTAGGATTTCGATGGTGATGAGAAATAACTATAGTTGTTGAACATATCGTTTGGACTTCTTTTGTTTTCTTGAGCTTAAGGTTAATATTAGTTTATGTATTTATTATTTTTTTTATGACCTTAGTATTTTGATAATTTGGCATGGTTTGTAACTTTACATTATTTAAGTTGTTTTGATTATTTATTGTTACTTTAATGTTAGAGGTATTGGATAGTTTGAAATTATAGTAGATGGTTTGGTTGGCATTTTGTTAGTTTTTTTTATCCCTTGTAATCTTTTGAGCATAGGAAATTACTTAAACTTTATGAAGACCCTAGGATTTGGATGATGGAATATTGATTGGGGTTTAGTCCTAATTCAATATTTAATTGTCCAAATTTTGAGGCGTGACAGTTTAGTATCTGAGCTCTAGGTTACCCTAGACTTGTGTGAGTTTAGGTGATCCTCAAATTGTGGAAACATAGGTTAGTTGGTTTAGTTTGGTGGTTGAATTTATTCTAAGTATTTATGAACGAATACTTTTTGTGTGTTTAACTTGAAGGTGATGACTGGAAGGTACAATTTGAGAAGTACTGAGCCCAATGGCACAGGGGAAGAAACAACTGCTAACACGGCAACGGTGGCAGCAGCTGCTACCGAGGCAACCAATACAGTGCAGGTTAATATAGGGGAGATGATGGCTCAGTTACTTCAAGTTGTGCAGAACAATAATCAAGGTTAGCAGGGAAATCCCTTTATGAAGAGAAACAAAGACTTTAATTCTTTGAGAGGTCAAAAATTCTCTAAAGATGGAGGACCCATTACAGCTGATGCTTGGGTTCATAAATGTGAGATGGTGTTTGGTCATATGTAGCTCACCGAGGTCCAAAAATAGAAGTTGGCGACATATCAGCTTGAGGGAGCAGCCCTATTTTGGTGGAACTCATGGAAGGAGGGTCTAGATTTGACGATTTTGACTTAGGCAGATTTCAAGACCCGTTTTGATCGGAAGTTTGTTCCTGCTGCTATTCAGTCTCAGCTGAGTGATAAATTTTCAAACCTGACTCAAGAGGATAGAACAACGATCGAGTATGTCACCAAGTTTAATGACTTGTCTCGTTATACCCCTTACTTGGTTGACATGTAGGAGAAGAAGAATGAGAAGTTTATTAAAGGGTTAAATCATTACCTATCTAAGTCCCTTATTCTCTTTGATGCTGAATCATTTGATAGAGTTATTGACTTGGCACTGAAGTATGAGGAAAATGAGAAACAGTTTAAAGAAGGGAAGGCTAGGGTTGGAAAGACTTCCAAAGGGAGTCATTTCCAGCAGCGTGATGGGAACAGATATCGACCCTATGATCAAAGGCATAGGGGTCAGCAGTTTCAGAGACCACGGCAACAGGGTAGTCAGGGAAATTTCAGACCTCAGTGGAATTTCCGGCCTCAGGGAAATTTTAAGTCCCAAGGGCACTATTATCAAAGACAAGGTGGTCCACGCCTACAAGGTTATCAAGGATAGCGTAGCAGATGCCACAGTTTGGTTATCATCCTTCTGTACCTCAGTTGGAGAGACCTCTACCTATCAGAGTAGTAGCACCTCAACCTATCAATAAGAAGTGTTTTGGGTGTCAGCAGTTGGGACATGTGATCAAGGATTGCCTTTAGAGACAATAGACGCGACAGGGTCAGGCAGCTCCAGTCAGGGCATTTGCAGTAATGCCAGGAAATGACAAAGTGCAAGGTATTTTTACTATTTTTCAAGAACCCATTAGAGTACTTTTTGATACTGGTGCCTTTTATTCTTTCATATCTAGATAATTTGTAGAAAAAGAACACCTTGCAACTGCCTCCTTATCTAGACTTATTTGTGTTGAAACCCCTTTAGAAGGGTCAGTTGCTCTTTATGAGATGTGTCAAGATTTTGAGATTGACTTTGTGGGTAGAGTCTTGTATGCGGACCTAATTGTGTTAGGGTTTGAGGGGTTTACAATTATTTTGGGTATGGATTGGCTGGGAAAATATTTTGTGACTCTAGATTGTGTTGAAAGGATTGTAAATATAGATATTCCTGGTATGCCATGGCTTACTTACACTTCTAGCGATGGAGTAGAGTCGGTAATGACGAGTTTTTTGTTCTTGGTAGAAATCCCTAAGCAGGATATTAGTGAGGTAGATGTGGTATGTGAGTTTAAGGATATATTTCAGGAGATACCTGGACTTCCACTTTGACGAGTAGTAGAATTTCGCATTGACTTAATGCCAGGAACTGCACCAATTTCTAAGGCGGCATACAGAATGGCGACTAAAGAGCTTATGGAGATAAAGAAGCAGCTGGAAGAGATACTTCAAAAAGGGTTCATACGTTCAAGTAACTCCCTGTGGGGAGCACCTGCGATCTTTGTCTCCAAGAAAGATGACACTCTCCGTATGTGCATAGATTACAAAGAGCTGAACAAGGTGACTATCAAGAACAAGTATTCGTTACCTAGAATTGATGACTTGTTTGATCAGTTGAAAGGGGCGGCCATGTTCTCTTAGTTTGATCTCAGAATAGGTTACCATTAGATGGGTATGTCAGAAGAAAGTATACCGCTTACTGCTTTTCGAACTCGATATGGGTTGTACGAGTTTCCTGTAATACCTTTTGGTTTGACAAATGCTCCTATCTATTTCATGGGCTTGATGAATAGAATTTTTCAACCGTATCTAGATAAGTTTGTAATTATCTTCATAGATGATATCCTAGTGTATTCTAAGAATGAGAAAGAGCACAAAGAACACTTAAAAGTCGTGTTGCAGACTTTGAGGGAGCAACAGTTATACACTAAGTTCAGTAAGTGTCACTTTTGGGAGAAATAAGTTCGGTTTTTGGGGCATGTTGTGTCCAATCAAGGGATAGCGATAGATCTTGAGAAAGTTGTTGCGGTCAAAGAATGGAAACGACCTACAAATCCTTCAGAGGTGAGAAGTTTTTAGGACTAACTGGTTATTACAAAAGATTTATAGAGAGATTTTCCACTATTGCAGTACCCATGACCAAGTTGACCCGCAAGAATGTGAAGTTCTTATAGACAGATGATTGTGAGAGAACTTTCCAGGAGTTAAAGCAGCGTTTGACTACAACACCGGTGTTAACTATATCAGTACAAGGGGAAAAGTTAGTAATGTTTACTGATGCAAGTAGAACTGCGTTGGGATATGTGTTGATGCTGCATCAGAAGGTTGTATCTTATGCTTCTCAATAATTAAAACCTCATGAGAGACGATATACATACGGATTTCTAGTCTTTAAGAATAAGAAGGTTTCAAAATATTTTCAAACTTTCATCATTTTTTTTTATTTATCTAATTTGATTTTAAATTTGAATAAAATTTTTGATTTGATATGAATTATATTAACTTTTTCATTAAATTTTTATCAATTTTTAAAAGAATTTTCATTCTTATCCCAATTTTTTTTTTTCACCAATTTTGATGGAAAAACCAATAATTTTCAACGGGTCATCTTTTAAAATTTTTATGAAATTGTAATTTGATAAAAAAAAATATTAAGGATTAAAGATTCACTTAATTAGAATTATAGTGAAATAACATCCTGAAATAGTCAAAGTTTGAGTATGTGGTTGGTTGAAATGTATAATTTAATTAATTCTCTTCTCATATTTGTATAAAAATTGACACTTATGACTACATCATTATAAGTCAGATTATGAAAAAAAAATTGAAGTGTCAAACATTTTCCATTTATAAATATCCTACATATTAAAAAAAGAAAAAGAAAATGAAAAAAAAATTGTAGCTTTTGAATATGTATTTATCAGTTTTGTTTTATGGATATAAACAATTGATGTTTCAATTTAAAAAATTAAAAAGTAAAAAAAAATAGATTAAATTTTTTAGAGATAAAAAAAACTATCTAACTCTTTTATATAAATATTTAAGATGGACTATTTAATCACATAAAAAATAGAAATTATATTTAAAGATTATCCCTATATATTATGCTATTATATACCATTATAGTTGTAACAAATTAATTATAATATATATGAAAAGTTATATTAAGCTTTCATTTTCAATTAATTAAATGATAATTAACAAATTAACAAATAGTAGTAATGGTATAATGAGATAGAAAGAGGATAAACATAAAGAACACAATGATATTTAAAAGTTTTAAATTTACCTAGCTATACAAAAATCTAATGTTATAGTAAAATTTTGAATTCTCAATAAATTTTCGCATTTTCTATAAAATAAAATGACAATAAAAAATAAAAAATAAAAAATTTAATAGCCATTTTTTTTTTTACTTCAATTTTATGGTCTTTATCGAAAAAAACAAAATCCAATCAAAATTCTTAGCATAGAAAGAACATAAATACTTTAATTGCAGCCATAATTACCAATAATTCTTCTCCATTATGCAAACCTGTAAACAAACATATAAATCTCACTAAAACCGAAACCGAAATCAAAACCAAACCAATAGTAGAGAAAGAGAATCACATAGGAAAAAAAAAATTAAAAAACAAAAATATTTATGGAGTGGGAGAATATTACCTCCAACAACTTAGACCTCACCTAACTCAATCTGTTAGCTCTTCCGCTAGTGCCCACAAAGTCTAGGAGTTGAGATGACTAATCAGATTATTCTTTAAAAAAGACTTGAAAATTGATTAATTTGTCCCATTAAGCGATTTAAAATTTTGATAGATATACATAAGAAAATTAGATAATTATATTACTAAATCAAAATTCGAATTTAGATATTATCATATTTTTTTGAGATTCATATCTAAATTCTTATCTTTTTTTTATTTTTTATTTTTATGTGGTTTCTATTTTTTTTTCTTTAATTTATTTAAGATAGAGTTGTGGGTTTCTATTTTTTTAAAAATTTAATTTATCTGTGGTTTCTATTTGATGTGATTTAGATATGTGATAAACATGTGAGTTTTATTGATTTAAAATATGATGGTAGAAGATATTTTCAAATTAGATTTGTTTAAATAAATTTTAAAGATTTTAAAATTTTAAAATTGGATATTGAGCTGCAAATGAAAGATTTTAAATGAATAAATAAATCAAATTTATTAATTTTATCTGTTTGTATATCTGATTTTTAGTTTTTTTTTATGTTATAATATAATATATAAGATATAGATATCCACAACTTTCATGAAAAATATTATCTGATTTTTTGGGAAAGAGAGAAAGAAGGCAAAGATTATAAAATATTTTTGTTATCTTTCCATTTAAAATCCATAAATTAATGGATAATTATTATTTCTAAAATAATTAAATAAATAAATCAGTCAATAGGTTTTTTTAATCTATTTTATAAATTAAAAAAATCAATAATTTTAGAAAAGAATTTTTTTTTTTAAGGTTCCTAATAATAGTAATTTAAAGGAAAAAGGACACCAAAAAAAAAGATGATGCATTAGGTCCCTCAACTAGAACGCCAACAATTTTAATTATTTCTTGGACCAAAATAGCCTTCACAAATCAACCAAGAAACTCAATTGGATTCCGACGACTGAGTTCCATTCCAAACATCTAACCATCTTCATGAGCAAAAGAACAGTAGAATTATGGTCTCACAATCATCTTCACTATCGACATTAGGGTTTCATTATCTTCTACAAAAATCTTTTCTTTTCCTTCCTCACAAATTTCTCTGACCCGTTTTCACTGTTCATCGTCGTCTCAGTTCATCTTCATCGTGTTGCATCTTCATCTTAAGGCATATCAGTTTGTAATTAGGGTTCCATCCTTACTCTGGTAAGTGTTTCTACAATCCAATGAGTTTTTTTTTTGAAAACACAGTTAATTGCATTTTATATTAGCTTTCCATTAATTAGGGTTTCAATTTCGTAATAAAAAGCTATATGAATTTGAAAAATGTTGTTTCTTTGTATTTTGAACTTATTCTTGAAGATGTTTGTGTAATTTTGTCTGTAAATTTCTCTAGCATTTGAATTTCTCTAGTATTTGCTTGATCTATGTTTCTTCTTTGAATTTTCTCTGATATGTTTATTCCTCCATTTGTTTCTATTTATTCCCTTATTTTCTCTGGCATGGTTAATTTCTCTGTATTTCTCTGTGTAATTTTCAAATACAATTCATTCAAATTTCTCTGCCCTATAAATTTCTCTGGCATTTTAATTTTCTTTGGAATATATAATTTTTTTAGGAATTTTCATTTTCTGTGTTGCTAAATTTATGTTTCTTTTTTGAATTTTCTCTAGCTATATTTTACATCTATATGTGATTTTACTCTCTTGTCTGTGTCTATGTTTCTCTAGCATTTATAATTTTCTCTGGTCACATCACTTTTCTTCCTTGTGTGTGTCTGTCATGCGTAATTTTCTCTAGTTGTGTTTGTAAATTTCTCTGGCATTTTTATATTATGGAATGGAAATTTTTTCTGGCTTACCATATTTAGTTTTCTCTGGAATGTTTAATTTTCTCTGTCATTTTCATTTTTTGTGCTTGCTAGATTTATGTTTCTTTTTTGAATTTTCTCTAACTATATTTTACATCTATATGTAATTTTTACAAATTATTCAAAATTTATCTATCATGTTTATGTTGCTTTGTTTATTTTCTCTGGAAATGGAAATTAACTATGGTTGCATGTATTTCACGTTACTTTTCTCCCTTGTGTCTGTCTGCCATGTTTAATTTTCTCTGATTGTGTCTGTAAATTTCTTTGGCATTTTAATATTATGTGGCTTGCTAGATTTATGTTTCTTTTTTAAAATTTCCTTTGGCATGTTTATTTTGTTCAATTCTTAGTTTTTTTATTCTATAAGTTTTTGTGGCATGTTTACGTTGTTTTGTTTTTTTTATCTTGCTAATTGTGAAATGGAAATTTTCTCTGGTTTGCCATGTTTATTAGTATTCTGACATTTAATTTTCAGTGTCTAATTTTCTTTAACATTTATAATTTTCTCTGGCTACCTTAGTTTTCTCCTTTATGTTCAATTTTCTCTGACATGTTCAATTTTCTCTAGCATGTTCAATTTTTTCTGGGATTTGATATTGACATCTTTATGTTTTCATTGTCTAGAAATAGCGAAACGTAAAAGTAGCAAAACATCAGAAACACCAAGAAAGAAACAGAAACTCTTTGAGTCTTATGATCTTAGATCAAAAAGCAACAAAACACCACAAACTCCTCGCCAAAAAACATAAGTCCAAGGTGATGAAGCAACAAGCACCAAGATGAATACCCCAACTTCAAAAGACTCAAGCTGAAGGGGGAAAAAACCTGTTAAACTCCAAAAAAAGAGAGCTCATTACAACATTCAATACCGATCCAACCTCTCATATGTTGTCTCATTTTTTTCAAACACTTAAATTCAATTCAAACTAACTTGAAGAGCTTCAAAAGACTCCATCATGGTATTTGATCCAAGCTCTAACCACTGGAAGGATGGATCCAAGGAAGTCTAGAAAATCTGATGATGATGTAGTTGCAATAATCCAACGCTACAATGAAAGCATTCACAGTTGGTAAAAAGAACTTGACCTTTACAACCAATGACATGACTTTGATTTTTGGTTTACAAGGTGGTAAAGGAGTCATGTCATTAAGATTGTAGCACTTGTACCCTTTTAAAACTTTTAAGAAGTGTATTTGAATCATTTATTTTATTTTCGGGATCTTTGGTGTTGTTGTATCTTGCTTTTGGATGAGTGAAAATCGATTTAAACTTGTTGGGTTTGGTTGTTCGCACTTGTTCTTGTCAAAAGTTCATTAGAGACTTAGAAATTCTATTCTAGGGTCGACACCAGTCTTCTTAAGGGTCGACTCTTACCTGTTGGTGAAGTTCCTGGAAGTGTTGCTGGAATATAGGGTTGACACCAATCTGGGGAGGATTGACCCTCTTATATTGCAGATTCTGTGTGTTAGTTGCTAGAAATTAGGGTTGACCTCTTCCTGTCTAAGGGTCAACCCCCTTGCTTGCTGCCAAATTATCTTTTCTACCTGAAGGGTCGACCCCCCTGCTCGAAAGGTCGACCCCTGCATGTTTTTTTCATAATTTTAGGGTTCAAATGGGCCCTACTTTTGGGGGTTTTGGACTTGTCCTTTTTATTTGACTTTAGGGCAATATTCTACTATTATAAATAGACCTAAACCACTTTCCTCTCATTACTTTTTTCCTCCTTTCATCTTAAACTGTGATTTCTCTCTTCTTTTTCTAAAACTTGACTTTTCGCACCTAGATCTCTAAATCCACTCACCTAGAGTGATCTTTTCATCACGGTCCTTTGAGAAAGATTGTAGATCTTGTCAAGGGCTTTCTATTGATCCAAGTAGTTCGTAGTTTCGTTACCGACGATGTTTGGGTTATTTTTTCTTTGCTTCAAGAGGTAGGGATTTCTTTGCACCTTTCCAATACTTCATCTATAGATAGATATGTGGTAGATTTTATTGCATAAAAACCATATTCATTATGGATTTTCTTGAAAGCCATGAAAGGGGATTCTAGAGTTTGATATTTGTGATTGGAGTTGTTAAGTTGTTTGTTATTGGGTTATTTGGGAAAAGATTTATTATGTTTGTGAAGAGATGGAGGAAAGCCCTAATTTAATATTATTGATATAATGGATTTAAAAGGGAAGAAGTTGAATAATCTTTATATTTTGCTAATATGAGTTGTATAATTGTGTTTATATCAAAAGAAAATAAAATGAGAAGTGACCACGGTGTTGGTATTGTTTTAGACTAATCACGTGAAGTTGAGTTGAGTTGAGTTGAGTTATGATTTTGGTACCAATGGAATTGGTTTTGTAAAATAAAGAGAATGGATTTGGTTTTGGTTTTGTAAAATGATGAGAATGAATTCTTAGAAAATGGTTGGAGTTGTGTGGATTGAAAAATAAAAAAAAGTGGTCTTTTTGAAAGAAAATGAAATCATCACTCTTTGTAAATTGATAATGAACTTGAGGTCGGATTTTGAAACCTTTACATATTATCACTTTTATTGGACAAAAAGTCTTGCTAGAATTGGATTGTTGTCCTACGAGTAGTTAATACCTTTACTTAGAGGTTTTGTCCTTGGTCTTCGGTGGAGGATGGCATTGTTGTGTTGAACAATATCGTGCATGTATTACACTTGTGTTATTATGCATTCTAGTATGTTGAGATGGTTGGAAATGTGCTTGCGCTTCAAATGAGAAGTATCATTACCTTCCAGCTAGTGCCTGGAAAATAGGCCGCGCTTAGAATGAGAGGTACCAGTACCTTCTAGCTAGTGCCTGGAGAACTTGGCAGAGGTACCATTATCTTCCAGCCGGTGTTTGGTAAATTGGCATTTCGTTATAGAAAAATGTATCCTTGGCTTGGCATTTTGTTATGGAAAGGTGTATCCTTAACTTACTGTGCTTAAGGCAGGTAGAGCGAAACTCATTTATCATTATTGTCTCAGTATATCTGTGTATATTATGGGTTATGATGGTTATGGTTCTGGAAGGCTGAGTTGCCTCATTTGTTGAGTAGATAGCTGTTGGTTGCTTGTTGTTTTCCCTTTGTATTGAATGTATTTATGTAAAGACATGAATGTGTTAGAAACGGACGTAGGTACTGTATTGAGATTGTGAATAATATAAAGGACATCGGATACTTGTGAACATGTTTCAAAAAGGCAAATCAGGTGTACGTCCGGAAAGTGGGAGAAAACGTAATGGGCTTTGTGAAATTGTTATCAGGAACTAGTTATTGTCATATGAATTTTGAAAAGGGTAACATCATGAAAGAAAAGTAAAATGCTTATGTTGTTGAACGAAATGAATGATTTTGAGAAAAGTTCCTATATAAGTATATTTCTATATAAACTGTCACATTATGTATATGATATTGTTTAGGATCATATTGGGATCCCTACTGGACTTTATGTTCATCCCACATTGCTAATCCTTTTTCAGGTGAACGTCGAGAAGGGTTTCAAGATCAAGGATCTTTTTTATGTGTTGGCTACGGGGCCTTTTATTTGTAGGCGAAATGCCATTGATGTAAAAGGGTTAAACCCTTTCTTTTAATTTAAAAGATGTAAGCCTACGGGAAATTTATTTATTTTTATCTCATGTTGCATTCATTTCATATTCGAATGAGAGAACCTTTAATAATAGTACTCGTTAATGTATTAAATTTCTGCGCATGATCTCTGAAGTTGTGTTATAATGAAGGATTTGGTAATGGTATCCGTGGATATAAAAAGTGGAGCGTGACAAAGATACTCAAAAAAGCCAAACACTACATTCCTAAGGTGAAGATTCCCAAAAAACACAAGGCTCACTGGTCCTGTTCTTAAGAATGCCTTGGTCAAAGCAATTAAAAGCCAAGCAACCAACTAATTTCAAAGATGTAGCAATTATTGTTATCTTGTACTTGTGTCTTACCCTATTTTTTTGCAACAAGTGGGAATTCAATAGGATGGGTTTTTATCGAGTATATGGAACCTCTTGAATCAACGAAGCAGTATGATTGGCTAAAAGCAATCACCGCAACATTGATCAATTCTATCACAGCATTGCACAAAACTCCAGAAAAAGTTACGGGGTGTGTCAATGCATTGCTGGTAAGTAGAATTTCCATTCAAATTTACAGTTATGATACTTACAAATTTGTGTGTTTAGCAAAATTTAATTACTTCAATTTCCATCACAGTATTGGCTATGTGAATATGCGAATATCATTGACTGGGAAGACAGTAACACAACTAAATTCCCAAGATGTGCTAAATGGAACCTACAAAGCTTAACCAAACAGCTGCAGAAGACATCAGTCTACTCTCTTACACCTCGACAGATTAGATTTCTATCGCCACTGAAATCTCAGTGAAATTTCAAAATTTTTCTGACCACTGGTTTGTTTCCCTCCTTGTGCCTTGCTTGATTTGATCAATTTTCTCTGCGATGTAATATCTTATATGGAATAACTTATGTGCCTTGACTGATTAAGATCAATTTTCAATCAAATTTCAATTTATGTTGCTTCTTTGATTACCACTGGTTTATTTCTGCCCTTGTAATGAATTCTCTCTAGAATCCAAATTTCTCTGACCACAATTATAGTAACATTAACTTATATGCTTTGATTGATTTTCTCTAATATCTAAATTATGTTGCTTGTTTCATAATTTTCTCTAGTCCATAAAATTATTTCTCCTTGATTGATTTTCTCTGGCCACTGGTATTTGGTTGATCTTATTTGAATTTTTCTCTTAGTGAAATTTTAATATTTCTCTAATAAAAAAAGCCTATTGTTGCAGATAAATAACAAAGAGCTAGTTAAAACCCTATCAGAGGAGTTTTGTCTTGGTAAAAAAAGAAGAAAGATGCAAAAAAGGCATTGGCCAAATTCAATGAGACATTAGAAGATTCATCTGAAGAAGAATGGGGGAATAAAGAAAGAGAATGCAACAAAGAAGAAGAAGAAGAAGCAAGCAATGGAGAAAAAGATCAAGCAAGCAGTGCAAAAGAGCAAGCTATAGAAGAAAATGAAGAAGTTGAAGGCAAAAAAGAAAATGAACTGAAAGGAGAAGAAGACAATGAAGAAGAAGATGCAGGCACTGAATCTAAAGAAGAAGAAGAAAACAGTAAGGAAAGGAATGAAAAAGAAAACAATGAGGAAATGAATGAAAAAGAAAATGATGAGCCACTGAACCAACATCATGATAGCATTTGTGGCTCAACAATGCATCAGCCTCAAGAATTTGTGGAATCAAAGGATACCCAAACTGCTAATCTACATCAAAGACTAAAGGCACTTTCTAGATCTAAAATAGAAGAAGAGAAAAATTGGAATCAATTACTCGACGAAAAACGACATTGCAATAAGAACCTTGACATCAAATAACTCGAAACTTCAAAAAAGAGACAGCACAAACCAAATGAAACTAAGGATATTGGAGATTCAAAGAGAAGATGATACAAAAACAATTTAACAGTTGGGCCATTCAATTTCAGAGCTTGAAACTGAAAATGCTAGATTGCATGAACAAATTCAAGAACTATCTGTCCAACTAACAACATAACCTTACCAAACACCAACACAAGTTCAACCCCAAGATCAGTGGAAATCTTGAACCACAAAAAGTTATGTTCTTGTGTCAACATAACTTAGAGAAATTTCTATTTACAAAAATTTTCTGTCAATGGTAATTTTCTTTGGAATTTAAATTTCTTTGACCACATTAGTTTGGCCAGTTTGATTTTTACTGCTTGTTTGATTTTCTCTGTCTATTTGGTTCCATATGTATGTAATTTTCTTTAGATTTTGTAACTTCTCTAACCACATTGATTTTTGGGGCTTGTTTGATTTTCATTGTATATAGTTAGAATGCAAGTGGAATAACAATCAATCACCCAACAAGAAAAATTGACACACAAACCACAACTAAAACAAAGAACAAAAGTCTATGGTAATTGGAAAATATTGAATCAAATAAATTTGCATATTGAAATATGATATGTTACGTCAGAGAAATTTAACTTTTACTGATATTTTCACTATTTACAATGAAAAAAGATCCTACATCAATGATTAAGAATTTAAAGGCAAAAGAAAGGAAAGAAAAACAAGATCCAGACTTTCAATATCTCAAAGTTGTGAAGATCACTAGAGGTTCAAAGCAAGCTACAAAGTCAGAATAACCTCGCCATCAAGCATCGATTTCCTACTAACTATCAGCATCGAGATCAACATGATTGAATTGATTGAAATCTCGAATCGACCGATCGAGGTCCTAAACTAAATCGATTGATCAGAATCATGGAAATGCATAATCCATCTGCTTGATCGCCAAATTATTCTGTTTCTCGTCTTATGCATTAAACTGCAAATTGAAGGCCTTATCGGCGGCCGAAGCCAAAATAGATTAGTGATTTATGATCATCGTAATTTATGTGGATTTATGGTATATTTATTGAAAAAGTGATTTGGTATGATTAAATAGATTAAAATAAGCTAGATTACATTGTTGGACTTAATTACCAAGTTGCCACTCTAGTGGCCCACCATCTAAAACCTTTTTGAAGCTTGTGATACACTTAGCAAACATTTTCCTTCAGTTCATTTCATGCTCCCCACCGAAATAGAGAGAGAGAGAAACTAAGAGAGTTGATTTCATCCCACTTTTGCTTGAACTTGGATGAATTGTTGAAGGGTTACAAAATTGAGCTTATATTCTTGAATTAGAGACTTAAGGTTGGTGTTTCATCTTCTCATTGATGTGTTTAAGTCGCTTATTGCATGATTCATGTTAAATTGTAGAATTAAGACATGAATTGGTTCAATAATGTTGATATGAAGTCTAATTCATGCATGCATGTTGGTATTGTTGAAGTTTGAGTTGATTTCATGGCAAAAGGGTTGCATGCATGTTCACATTTATGTAGAAGTCCATGTTTTCATCTTGTTTTGAAAGGATTGAGCTCATTAGAGCAAGAATTGAAGCTTTGAAATGGTTTTGACCCATGCATGTCATGTTTGAAGATTGTTCTTGAAAATGGGTTTGAAAATTGGATTTAATTGACTCACTCTTAGGCTTTAAATCCACAAATTGAGCTTTGAAACTTGTTATATATTGAGTTGTGATGTGTTTTCCAGAATTTGGGCCCAAGAGGTCGAGTATAGAGTGGGAGAATGCTTGGTTTGAGCTTGGGAGGCAAACTGAAATTCCAGACTTACTTACTTTCGAGCGAAAGATTCCTCGCTCGAGCGACCATCGTTTGTTCAGAGCTCCGCTCGAGCGAAGAAATGGTGGCTCGAGCGTAAAAACTCAACATCCAGTACTTTTGCATTTTCGACAGACCGCTCGAGCGAAAGATTCCTCGCTCGAGCGAACTCTTTGATTTTGCAAGCTCGATCGAGCGAAGGAAGGCTCGCTCGAGCGAGACCCCTGTTTTCAGCAAGTTTTGTAAAATATTTTCTAAGTGCATCTTTGCATCCTCATCCCATTCTAGGCATCTTAGGCCTAGTTTAAGATATCTTAATGAGGATATAGATGTAGAACACACCGAGGCAAATTAAGGATTAAGTTATTGATCTTCCCCAACTGTATAGCTTAGTGTGTGTTCATCATGTATACTGTGTAGGGTTGGCTTACCGAGGGGACGCTCTAGCTATCAGAGCCCGTAACTCTGTGAGTAACAACTGTGTAAAGATATGTTCAAAAATGATTATCTTCTAAACTGTTTACTTTATTGAACTGTTTACCTTATTGAGCTGTCTACTTTATTGAACTGTTTACTGAACTGAAATGTTTACTTGATTGAACTATTTACTAAATCATTTCATCAATTGAACTAGTTCTTGAACTGCATTTCGAATCAATTTCTTGACTTGATCTTATTCAATTGAATCGACATCTTGGTATTGAATGAACGTATGTCATATATTCTGAACTGTACTGTGGCATCCTTGGCACTTATCAAGCATCGTTGTGAGAGAGATCTATGTCGGTTCCCAAGTTTGGAACCACTACTGTTTACTGTTATGATGGCCATTCTGTATTTCTGATTTGGAACAAAGTGCTACACTATGAGCCACCTCTAGAATCTACGGAACTAAGTGCTACAGTGTGAGCCACCTCTTGAATCCACAAGCATCTTGTCTTGTTCTCTGAATTGGTATCGCTATCTTTATTCTTTATTACTATCGCTACCGATGGCCATCATTTACTGTTTGGTTTGTTAAGACCCGGTCTTTTAAGACCTCCTGTTTACTGTACTGTTATGCCAATGGATGTACCACATATCACTGTTTTAACTGAATGACTGCTATGACCTGAAATATGAGCCACAAACTGAATGACTGATAAATTGACTGAAATGACTGTTTCCAATACTGAAAGGACATTTATTCTTAGCCCCTTTACACATTGTGTTATTCACTGGGCTTTAGCTCACTGCTTATATATATATATGTAGGTGTACAGGCACCGACATTGACTAGGGGCGCCGTGCAAGCTTTAGTTTTGACAAGCCAACCATTGTGCCTCACTGCGAGGTTCCGAGCCTATCAAGCTATGGCTTAGGGGCTTAGGGGTGTTTTATTTTCCCGCTTGTCTCAGAATCGTTTTGTTTATCAGATAGACCGATAGCACCATCTTGTCATGCTTAATAGGGATTAAGTCCCTGTTTTGACTGATTGTATATCTTGTGCATACTGTTCTATACTGAAAGTTTAAATGTATGAAAAATCTTTTTGCATACAGACTGTCACAGCTCATTGGACATCGTTTATTTATCAGATTGGCTTTACATGCCCTTGTACTCAGACATCGTTTCTCATTAAGCGTGCCTTCGTAATCTTGGATTATCGGCGATTCTGATGCTAAACCTATAGGGGCGGGTTTGGGTCGTGACAAAAGCCAATAGAGCAAACCACCAAAGATAAAGAAGTACTTGATGCCGATGACTATGTCTTGCCTCAACCAACAAGCATCAGAAAATCTTGGGTTTTTCCACAAAGTCTACCGGTTGCAAAATTGGTAAAAGAACATGTCAAAGATATCTTGCAGCACATATCAAATGTGTCTAGACTAAAGTAAGTACAACAAATAAAATAAAAGCTAACAAATAACAATTTACAAACTTATATTGCATTAACAACTATTAAATCATTTCTTTGTCATCTCGTAGGGCTTTAATCTGAACAAGTGAGTTGAATCTCATTACTTTTGAAGATATCAGAAACCTAATAAAGGAAAAAGAAATTACTAACAATGTAAGTCTTTCATCAAATTTCTTTGTAATGTTCCATCAGCCTTTATAAACCAATGTTACAATTATAAATGATATTTTTCAGGTCATTAATGGTTATGGAGAGATCTTATTTGCTAACCAAAGGAGAAAAGGATAAAAAGCAACTTCATTTTTTTTTTTACATGCATGAGCTTGGTATGTTACTACTATTTTATTTGATTTTCTCTGGAATTTACTTACTGCTTTCTCTTGTTAAGATACTTCTTGAAGCTAGTTATGTCACTAGTCTAATTTTCTCTGGCTACTTGTGTGTATTTAAAATATTTCTATGTATATTTATGAAATTCTTGTCATTTCAACTTTCTCATAACCATTTTTTGATTTTCTCTTACCACAGCACTTCATCAAGATAACGAAAAATCAAACTTTTTGAGTCTCATTATTTGACCAGCATCTTGAAATCGCATGGAGGAACTACAGGTTCCTCCATTTCCCAATAAACATCGGGGGTAATAAGAAGTCAATAGATGGAAATCACTGGACGTTGCTTGTCTTGGACAAACAAAACAATTTATGAAGGTACTACAACTCACTAAGGCCAAAGAGGGATGACACACAAGACAAATATATCAAAGATGCAAAACAATTGGTAATGAGTGTAAATTTCTCTGATCCATGATAATGTTTATGTGATGATAATTTTCATAGAATCTTATAAATTTGTGTGTAAATTTCTCTGTTATTTAAATTTTTTTTTTTTTTTTTTTTTTTTTTTTTTTTGCAGCAAGATTATGTAGAGAATTTTTTGAAAGCTTGCCTTGAAAGAGAGGCATAATCACAACCCTCTTTCAAATTGATAGACTCACAAAACACAAATTATAACTTTCAATATGTTGACAATGCTCTACAACAAGCCAGTGATTCGTAAGTTTCATATAATATCTATAAATAAGATAATCTAATTTGAATGTTTTTTAAAACTAACTATACCTATAATTTGTATACAATATGGATTGTGACCTCTTTGTATGCTACATAATGAGACAATATAGCAACCATGAACCTATCACCGACATTATCGACACAAGACGAAGGTTGATGAGGAAAAAATCATAGAGATTTGCGACCAAAGTTGGCCGGTCATGGACATAACCAATTCAATACCACCAGAAGAATAACCAAAATTACAATAATGAAAGCACACTAGTGAAAGGAAGACAATGCACACAATATAATTAGAAATAACCCTTCAATTTTTTTTTTTCCCATACATTAAAGGAATGATGATGTTTGACATATATGTATATATCTTTTTTTGACTAATGTAAACTTCAAAATTTCATAACTATCAATGGTTAATTTTTTTTTAATTTTTTAATTTTTATAATGCATAAGTAGTGATTGTCAACATAATCCACACAAAGAAAATTATGTCTGAAGAAATTTCTCTGGTATGAAGTTACCAGAGTTTCACAAAAAATTTATCTCGTATCGTGCCAAGAGGGTGCCTATATGATCATGTAATTTGTAATGCACTGTGTTGGTACAAAACAATCATCAAATTCAAAAAACACAAAGTACACAGTAATTTTCTCTGCTATTAGCAAATTTCTCTTGATGAATTTGACTTCACAAAACACAATGCACAGAGTAGTTTTCTTTGCTAGTGGTAAATTTCTCTGGATGAATTTGACTGGTATTATAAACACACTGCCTATAGTGTGTTTCAACAAACACAATACACACAGTAATTTTCTCTGCTACTGGCAAATTTCTCTGAATGAATTTGACTGGTATTATAAAGGCACTCCCAAAGTATGTTTCTAAAAACACAATACAAAAAGTAATTTTCTCTGCTATTGAAAAATTTCTCTGGATGAATTTGATTGTTATTATATATACACTATCCAAAAGTACATTTCAAAAAACAAAATACACAAAGTAATTTTCTCTGCTACTGGCAAATTTTTCTTGATTAATTTGATTGGTATTATAAACACACTGCCCAAAGTATGATTCAAAAACACAAATGCATTGATTCAGAAATTACAGAAAAAATTTCAAAGAAAATACTAAACACAACGCACAACAGACACGTTATTTTTGTAATAAGATCCTCTAGCATCCTCAAATGTATTATTCAATTTATAAAATGTATTATCTTCAACTATTTAACAAAGGTTCCTTGCATGTCCTCTTATTATGGCGACCAATACTCTCACATCAACTACACTTTATCACCTTTTTAAACTCTCCAATATAAGCAATTATGTTCTTCTTTGGCCTCCCAGCTGGTCTTTTACTCTATAGAGGTAAAATCATAGCATCATCAATGCTATACATATGTTTTTCAATAGTTGGAACTGGGCCAATCGAAAACAAGTATGCTTGACGATACATGACAGCATGAAAAAATGGTTCAACAAATGAATTCAAATTCTTTCCATTCTTAAAAATTGTAACTACAACATATTGATATAGATACCCATTTATTTTCCATTTTCGACATGAACAAGTTCTCAACCCAAGATCAACCATAATTGAAGGAAAACAATGCACTTCAAACACATTATCAGATGATAACCTCACATTCTATGTCCTCCTATTCATGAAAGCCTTCTCTAACACACTATCCATATGAGGACAGAGAACTTTATTCCATTTACTAGAAAGCATCCTCCTATCAAACCTTATATTCATGATTTGCAACCGTATCATATCCACCAAATTTGTTTTTGGCAAGTGTTGAGCTTCTCATATCCATGAATTGAATGACTCAGCAACATTTGAATACATTTCACCATAACGTTTCCCCTTAAAATATGCATTACTCCAATTTTCATATGGTAAACTTCTTAAGAAAACACTCACAATGTCTCCTTCCTTACTTTTTAATTCATTTAACTTGAAAAGGCATGATGCCTTTGTTGGCATATATGTACATTCTGAAAACTTGGACACAATCGTCTTCTTAACTAAATTTGTGTTTCCACGTGATAACCTATCCCTCAAATTTCTCTTTAGATGTTTAAGACAAAATCCATGATAGCAATTAGGGAAAAACCTAGCAATTTCTTCCACAATACCATAATGTCGATCTGATATGAAACTTATCACCCTCTCCAATCCCAATAATTCACATAAATTTTCAAGGAACCAACACCAATTGTCTTTATTCTCAGCATCAACAATGGCAAAAGCTATAGGAAAAAAACCTACAAAACAAATAGGAACAAGCATATTAGATATATGCATGCAGGGAAAATTAGAATAATAAACAACCAAAGAAATTTGACACTGCCAAAATCCAAAGAAACTTCACACAGTGGCCTAATCTAGAGAAAATTCACACAGTGGCCACCTTTAGAGAAAAATCAAAGTGTCAGAAAAAAATCACATAACATAACCACAAAAACAGAAAATTCACTCAATTTCCACATGTATAGAAAATTCACATATGAAAAAATTAGATATATTTACAATTACCTCCATTCATATCTTTCCCTGTTGCAGCAAGCATAACTCTTTTATATCATCCTTTCAAAAATGTTCCATCAAGAAACAACAAAGACCGACAATATTTGAAACCAGCAATGCATGCATAAAAAGCCACAAACACTCTTTTGAAACGCTTGTTATCGTCAAAATCTAACTCAAAACGACTATCTGGATTGTTCTTCCATTCCTCATCAAAATACCACTGTAATTGATCGAATGACAAACAAGAATCCCTATATGTACTACCTTCTGCTTTTTCAGCCCCAACCAACCACAGTTATAACTGATTGAGACCCCATACTTGTCTTTCATTTCTTTGACAATATCCACTAGACGAGTTAAAGGTTTTACATTTACCTCTTCAAGTATCAGCCCCAAAACTAGGTTGGAAGTCATCCTACCATGTTTACTAGTACAAACCGTCACACCACACGTATGTTCATTGTTCAAAGTTCTTATGTAAAAGAACTCATTTGCTTTTTCAATTGAAGCATATACACGCCACATACATCCCCTTGATTCCTTATATGCACATTTTGCCCTAACCTTCAGCTTGTCATTTTTAACATACATAAATGGAAAACCAACCTCAATAGTATACTTGCACAAAATAGTACAGAACTCAACCACACCACCCTCAAACTTTTGTCCCATACTTCTAATATTATTTCACCAACTAGCTGACAATAACACCTTTTCATGGTGCGAACAAAACTTAGAAAGTGAATTCTTTTCAATATCCACGAGCCTATTACATTCACCATGCACAACATCTACCCAATTAGACCCAACTTTATTCTCTTGGTCAGAAGTACTACACTTAATAACTAAAACATCAACTATATCAACACCACGTGCACAAACAACCTCAACATATTCAGAAAATTAATATTATTTCAAACCATACAATTCGGATGGCCTACAATAGAGTATGAAATACACATCGTCTCAAGTTTCAAATTCTCCCATGTTTTACACAAAATGCTAACCAATTTCTCAAAATTCAATTCGTATGAAACATTAATGACAATTGTATCATTCCAATATTTGCACAGCAACAACACTGCATTGTCCATCTAAACTGAAAGAAAAAAAACACGAAAAATAACTTGTTCAATATAAAAACACTTAAAAAGAACAGCATACAAGTTCAGAGAAATTTGTAATAATTATAATTTTCTTTGAATTATAATAACAACTTTATAATTTTCTCTGGAGTCAAATAATAGTCCAGAGAAATTTACAAACTTATATTTACCTTCAAGATCACAACAACAAAATCACAGAGAAAATTAATGAGTCTAGAGAAAATCACAAAGAAAATTAATGCTAACTATTAAACATAATCATAAACAAAAATCACACACAAGATTAGTTATGAAATTATAAACTTCTTTGTGATTTTTACTGGACTACAAGCTTGCAATTTTCTCTGTGTGATTGTGCAGTATTGGACTCAAATCAAAATCTAGAGAAATTTACGAACTTATATGCACCTTCAAGATAACAAAAACAAAATCACAAAGAAAATTAATGAGTCCATAGAAAATCACAGAGAAAATCATGAGTCTAGAGAAAATCACAAATTAATGCTAACTATTAAACACAATCACTAACAAAAATCACAGAAAAGACCTGTTATGAAATTATAATATTTTCTGTGATTTTCACTAGAATACAAGCTTACAATTTTCTCTGTGTTTTTCGTTGGATTATAATAACAAACATACAATTTTCTCTGGAATATAAAGAAAAGTGCAGAATTAATGAAAAGTGCAAAAAAAAAAAAAAACCAGAGCACAAAAACCTAATTCAAAATATACTAGAAAAACTTCTTTGAAATCGGAATTCTTACATACAAATCAAATGAAACATCAAAAACTTACACTGATTATTAAACTTACATGATTCAACTCCACTGGAATCAAATCAACACGACTTCAACTTCTACACGATCAACGAAAATCAACATTTACACGACTACAAAATCAATTTCTACACGATCAAAGAAAATTAACATTTACACGACTACAAAATCAATTTCTACACGATCAACAAAAATCAACTTCTACACAACTACAACATCAACTTCTACACACTACAACATCAACTTCTACATGATCAACGCAAATCTACTTCTACACGACTACAAAATCTCTATAAAATCTCCACAAAAATTTGCATCATCACAATCTCCATGGTCAAGTTCATCGCAACGTAATCTTCTACAAAAATAGCAACGTAATCTTCAGTTTCCAAATTGAAAACCACATATATTATAAAGAAGGGTAAAATAGGTATTTTATAAACTAAAATAACATTGAGGGACCTTAGGCATCAAAAAATATTGTTGTAGATCTCTCCTCATATTAAAAGTTGGATAGGGATCTTAGACCAATTTTCTCTTTAGAAAATTAATTAATTTGTCTCATTAAATGATTTAAAATTTTGATAGATATACATCAAAAAAAGAAGAAGATAATTATATTACTAAATCATTATTTAAATTTAGATATTGTTATATCTTTTTGAGATCTATATCTAAATTCTTATCTTCTTTATTTTTGTGTGGTTTCTATTTTTTTTAAAAATTTATTTTAGATGGAGGTTTGGGTTTCTAATTTTTTTTTTTGAATTTAATTTATCTGTGGCTTCTATTTGTTTTTAATTATTATTATTTAGGTAAGTTATGATGCTAGTTAAATGTCTGATAAATATATGAGTTTTATTGATTTAAAGTATGATAGTGGGAGATATTTTCAAATCAGCTTTGTTTAGATAGACTTTATAGATTTTTAAAATTTAAAATTAGATATTGAGCAGAAGAAATATTTTAACTGAATACATAAAAATCAAATTTATTAATTTTATCTGTTTGTATATCTGATTTTTATTTTTTATTTTTTGGTATGTTATTATATAATATATATCCACAACTTTCATGAAAATATTATCTGATTTTTTGGAGGAGAGAAAAGGAATGCAAGTTTTAATATTTATTTTTTTTGAAAATTAGTGAGAGAGATTATGAAATATTTTTGTTATCTTCTCATTTGAAATCCATAAATTAATGGATAATTATTATTTCTAAAATAATTAAATAAATAAATTAGCCAATAGGTTTTGTTTTTTTTTTTTTTCCTTAGAAACCTCATTTTCCTTATATAATAGATAGATAGATAGATATTTATATTTGTTTTAGATTTTTTTTTAATATACAAATTATTTTTTTTTTAGATTTTTTTTAAAAATAATTTCACAATCCCGTCACTAACCACAGTGTATGGGAGAAGTTGAAGAAGGTGCTGTAGTAACTATGAGAGAAGTCAAAAAGGCTTGTCGGTTAAAAAAAGTTAATAAATGCTGAGATTTTTTTTCTTTTCAAAAAAATAAAAATAAAAAATTAAGATTGGAATATTGAAACTCTCATAATACTTATGGGTTAGAAACCCATTTTTCCTTATATAATACATAGTATCATATTCACTTTTATAGAATGCCTTTTTGATCAATTCAAGAGTGATATATGTATACGATTTTCATAATTTGGTGGTTAATATATATAAGTTCATAGATGAGAGATGTAAGGTGATATTCACTAATAGTTTATATGAAACCGTATAATTTGACTCTTTCAACTATAAAAATGTAGTATCACATTCACCCTTACAAACTCCTTTTTGACCCCATAAAAATGATATATTTGTATGATTTTCATAGTTAGAGGTCAATATATATAAGTTCACAAGTGATAAGAGTAAAGTAATATTCCTAATAGTTTCCCATTATTTATGAAATCGCATAATTTGACTCTCTTAACTATAAAAATATAGGATAATACTTGAGACCCTTTTGGGGCATTCTCACCCCCTTTGCCATGTGTCAGGGGGTGATTGGATGTGCAGGAAAGGGGGACCAATGAGAGAAGAGAGGGGGTCTAAAAAAGGGGGTCAAATCACCACCCAAAAATATAATATCACTTTCACCCCTACAAACTCCTTTCTGATCCCTTCAAAAGAGATATATTTGCACAATTTTCATTTGGGGAACTTATTGATAAGTCCTATGTACTAAGTTCAAGATCCAGCTAATCCCAAAACAAAATACTTGCACCAATTAGTCCAACACATTTTTAATTGTTACAAAAAAATCCTTTTTTTTTTTTTAATTTACAGACACTGTTCACATCTTACTATTGTCGGACTTCCGTCAAACGGTCGCCGGAGACTCGTCGGAATGTTCAACATCGCCGGAAAGTCGTTGGAATGTTTAAAACATGTTATGAAACTGTAAAATTTTACAGTTCTAAAGCATGTTATAAAACTGCAAAATTTTACAGTTTTAAACCATGATTCATTCTAGCACCAAAAAAAAAAATTCAAACTGCAAAATTTTACAGTTTTCACCGCCTGTAACTAAAACTCGAAAATTACTTGTTTAGAATTCGAAAATTTTCTCATTACAAATCTGTGTGATAGCTGTACAAATCTGAGTCATTACAGATCTGTTTCAATGATACTATAGATCTATTTCATCATCAACAACAACAACCATAGATCAACAACTATCTCCCAAAAAAATCTGTAAATAGAGAGAGAAAGAGAGAGAAATTGACAAAGATATATACACAAATCTGTTCAATCTAAGCACAGATCTAAGGATGAGCGTCTTCTTGTTCTTGTTCTTCATCGTCTTTTTGTTCTTCGCTCAGATCGCATCAAATCTAGTCACTCGATCGATCTTCTACAATAATCGATCTGCGTGGTGGAGAAAGTGGCGACGGTGGTGCAGAGGTTTAGATCGATAGATGTTCGATCGGAAGGTCGAAAGAGGAAGCAAAAACCGTAAAAACCGAGAGAGGAAGGGAAGCAAAAAACAGAGAGAGAGAGGGGAAAGGACTTTTGGGTGCAGTGAAAAAGTTTTGGGATTAAATGGAGACCACATGTTTCACATGGGACCTATGGGTAATTTTCCCTTTTCATTTTTACTAAGGTTCTCTGTTTGTTTTGGTAAAAAATTATGAACAAAGCATTTGTTGCAATATATATATATATATATATTTTCAAAAAATATTTTCTTATGTTTACTTAGTATCTTGAAAATAATGCTAGTGATTTGTGGCAATGTATTGGTGTGGTTGTGGCGTTGGCACAATAGCAGTGACCCTGCTGCCGATGATAATAGTCGTGCGGTGTTGGTATTACTAGAATTATAGTTTGTATTTTTTTTTTACACTTATAAAAGGCAAAAAACATATCACATTATTTTTGATAAAATTTAGCAATGAAAATTATGGGTATTTTTCAGTTCTAAAGAGATTTATTAGTGGATATGAAGACATCTATGGTGATAATCTATATATCAATATGACTTGTTCCAATGACCCATGCAAATCTAGTGGGAAAGTGGGTACCTGCCTGTTGGTTGTGGTTGGCCCAACTAAATTGGCTTCTTCCAATCAATGTCTCCAACCAGCAATGGACCTAAGTATCGGTGGTTAGGTCAATTGTTTTCAAAGTTTTGAAAATCCTTTGTTATAGTAAATATTGTTAATAAGGTTTTTAAATTATTTGCCCCTAAGATTTTTCCGAAAAACTTGAAAAGAAAAGATAAGAATCCAAAAAGATTGTCAAGTTTCCTCCAACCAAAAAAAAATAAAAAATGATTGCCAGGAAATTTATCCAAATTTTGTGTAGTTGGACTCGCACTTAAAAAATAATCTCCACTGCACATTGCTTTTCCTCAATAAATTTTATGAGTATCTAGCATTATTGAAACTTAATAATTGACCTTCTATTTTTTTATTTAAAAAAAGTAAGATTAATTACATTTATAGTCTCCAAAGTATAAGATTTATGTCATTTTAATCATTAATGTTTAAATTGTATTAATTTAGTCCCCTATGTATAAATAATATTTCAATTTGGTCCCAACCAATAGTATGAGATCAAATAACAAAGATCACATATTTTGGATATTATGTGTGTAAGAAAATATCCAAGAAACTCTATAAATGAGTTCTGTTAACTATTATAGTTAATATTAGGATAGATTACACCTCCTAAATCTTCATCAATTTTTTACTTTAGCTTTTTAAGTTTAATTTTTCTCGCTTTGACTCTTCATGTTTGCAATCCTTTCTACTTTGACCCCTTAAGTTTAATTTTTCTCACTTTGCCCTTCATGTTTGCAATCCATCCCACTTTGATTCTTCATATTTGCAATCATTTTCACTTTATTCCTAAACTAACTTCCATCCAAAAAACTAAGAATCATTACATCACCAACAAATTAGCTCTATGTGTAATGTAAAAAATTCACTAAAGATGCAAAAAAATAAAAAATAAAAAAATTGGATTTTTTTTTTTAGTCTTTAGTGAACTTTTTTTTCAAATTTATTCATAAACATTATTACATTATAAATGCATTTAGATTAGATGCAGCTAAAAAAATAAAAACAAACTTAAGTAAAAAAAGAAAAAAGTTTACTAGAGACGAAAAAAAATGAAAAATATATTGACTCAAACACTTGTATTATCAATTCTGAAATGAAAAATTTACTATCATTTTTTTCGTCTTTAGTAAACTTTTTCCTTTTTTTAGTTAAATTTGTTTTTATTTTTTGAGCTGCATCTAATCTACATGCATCTATAATATAATAAAATTCCAATTTTTTTGTTTTTTATTTTTTGCATCTTTAGTGAATTTTTTATAGGGTAAACTACAAATAGGTCCTAATAATTAGACTTAATTCCCATAAAGTCTTATTAAAAATAAGTTTTGGTAAAATTGTCGCTAAAAATATTTTTTTTGGGACAATTTTTTTATAAATGTCGCTAAAAATTGACAATTAATGACTTTTTTTATCATGATTTTTATAAATTGTCACTAAAACTTACAATTAGTGATTTTTTTTTTCATAATTTTTATAAATTGTCACTAAAACTTACAATTAGTGACTTTTTTTATGACAAATTTTTCCTATAAGATCTATTAGACAATAAGTTCACTAATTATGACTTACATGTAAGTATCCCTTTTTTATATCACATATGGAGTTAATGTGTTAATGATGTAACAAATTTTGTTACTTTTTTGGATGGAATTTAGTCTAGGAGTAAAGCGAGAATGATTGCAAACATAAAGGGCCAAAGTGGAAAAAATCAAACTTAAAGGGCCAAGTGAGAAATGGATGAAACTTTAAAGGGGCAAAGTGTAATTTATCCTTAATATTATTATATTTTAGTCACTTCAATGAGTTAGTTATTACAATAGCTATTTTAACAAAAAATATTTAAAGGTAGCTACATTTAAAGATCCTTGGATTTTAAATAGTTTGTGTGTTTATATAGGTAAAATAAAGAGTAGCAGCGGTTAGTTCAAAACAAAGAAAAGAAAGTAGTATTGGAGTACATAGATAAAAAAGAAATTAGGCAAAATAAAGACTTACTTTTTAATATTTTAGCTAATAAAAAATGAAGAGTATGGTTAGATAGGGGTGTACACAAATTAGATTGGTCTTATTTTAAAATAATCGATCGGTTCCAGATAAATTAGAATTATAACCGAACCATTAATTTATGGAACTAATCGTAACCTAATCATAAAACCGGTTTGGTTCAATTTGATTTTATGGTTCTAAAAATTTTATATAACAATAAATATGATATATATTTTATGTTAGCAAACAAATCAATGATAATTAATTTATTTAAGTAGATTAGAATTTATCAATTTCACAATCAAGATTAGTGTTTACATCTTATAAGAGACTTTTTATATTTTAATTTTTACATATAAAAATATAAAAAATAATAAACAAATATGCAATGGTTTGGTTCAGAACCATAACCAAACCCCTAGACCTGTGAACTGACTAATTTGAACGATTCCATCAGTTACAGAGTTAGAATTAGAACTGTAGGTAATAAAAACCAAATCAAACCGGCTATTTAAACTGGATTGGATCTGCATACACTCCTATAGTTAGAGTTGCTATAAGGGTGTTTGGAGTTTGCTTTATTTTTTTAAATTTTTTTTATTATGATTTTTTACAAAAAGATATAGAGAAAAATACAAAAAATGATATGACAACTTGTATGGCTTTAAACTTATAGTTTTTAATCACATTAATAACATATCATATATTTTTTGGTTTAGAAGTGTACTTTCTAAGTGAATTTTCACATTGATCCCTGATTTTAGCAGCATCTACAGACATAATTTAGTTAAGGGACCAAATTAAAACACGTTTTACATATTGGAGAGCAAAATGATACAAATTTCATATTTTGAAGAGTACAAATGTATTAACCCTTTAAAAAATAATATTGTAGACATACAATTTTTTTTAAAGTTACATATAGATTTGTTCTTTAAGATTAGAATCCTAAGTCCATGTCTCCACCATGCTAATAAGTCGAGTCTCATGCTAACAACCCAATCACATCACTCCAACCATTACACCCGTCCAAATCATCATAACTAATTAAAGTAGAAACTTGAAGAAGAAGAATAAGCAAAAGAGTTACACAACTAACGACATTGATTGTTCAATCCCAACCACCTAATACATTCAATCCCATTCCCACAAGTTGAGCCTATTTGATGTAACTTATTAAAAGTTAAAAATTAATAATAATAATAAAAAAAACAGAAGGCACAAACACTCATCTCTTAACTTTCAGATTATCAGCTCTTTTAACTTATTTAAACTATTTATGTTTAACAAATTATAAGCAGAAACTACACAAACAATCTCACACAAGATTCCTCCAAAAAAGAAAAATATATAAGCAACTCATATAAACTAGCACCAAACAAATCCATTGTAGGAGATGGCTTATAATGATCTTCACAAAGACCACAAGTCGTTGAAGTGACAGGACAGAGAGTCTGTAGGGATATCCAACTACTGCCTTTAGAATAACTTATCCCTGATCACAAAGGTGAACCAAACACGAATAATTATATCCCGGGATAAAAAAGTCCTATCGTGCTCCAATTCTGTAAATCAAGCAAGACCTAAAACATTAGATTGAATTATGCACTCTTTGTGCTTGTGATTAATACATCACAAAGGTGCCTAGACAGATTGGACATGGATTGTCTTGTGCTGGAATGCTTCAACTCTACTCCATAATCAACATGCACGCTTTCACTTGGACCACCATTTCAACTCTCTCTCTCTCTCTCCATACAAACTCTTACTATAAATACCCTTCTTGTTCTAACTCCATCATTAACCATATATAACAATAAGACAGCTACTGGAGCTCCTAGCATTATACCATGGTTGTCATTGTTGCATTGCTAAGCTCACTGCTGATCTTTTCAGTCATTCCTCCAGGAAATGCACTGAGCTTAAACTACTATGACAAGACATGCCCCGACACCGACTTAATTGTCACCAATGCAGTCAAGAATGCGATGATGAAAGACAAAACAGTCCCTGCAGCTATACTCAGGATGCATTTCCATGATTGCTTCATAAGGGTACATATATATATATATATATATATGAAGACATTTTAGTGTTAAATGGGTTTTGTAATTTTCCATTGATATTAACTTCTTTCCCTGTTTTCTATTTCTTTAGGGCTGTGATGCTTCTGTGTTGTTAAATTCAGTTGGGAAGAACACTGCAGAAAAAGATGGGCCACCTAATGTTTCTCTACATGCTTTTCATGTCATTGATGATGCCAAGAAAGAGTTAGAATCATTGTGCCCTGGTGTAGTCTCGTGTGCTGATATCTTGGCTTTAGCTGCAAGAGATGCAGTTGTGCTGGTAGTAAATTAGAAAACTATAATGGACTCTCCCTCTCTCGCTCTCTCTCTCTCTCACACACACACACACACACACATTCATGAGAGTCCTAGTCTTGAGCCAATGCTTCTTTTTAAAATGAATCAAATATTTGAGTTTGGCTCATATTTAGCTTGTTTGAGATTTACTAGTTATGCAAACAAGTCAAGTTTGAACAAATTTTGAAATTCACTAACTTTGGCTTGAACCTGACTGGATAGTATTGGACTACTTACAAAACTAAGCTCCTCATATTCAGCTCATAGTTGGATCGACTAAAGCTTGTTTAAGAATGGTTTGAAAGCTAACAAGTCAAGCTAGAACACATTTCGAAACTTGTTAAGTCTTTGAATCAAGCTTGACTAACCAAATACTTGGCTCGACTCAACTTGTTTGTAGACCTAGATGTAGATAATGAAGTAAATAAGTATATCACTAAAGATCACATTAAGAAGAATTCAGTTACATCTTTGTGATTGTTTGATATGCTTATCTTTCAGTCTGGAGGTCCCAATTGGTATGTGCCTAAAGGAAGAAAAGATGGAAGAACATCAAAGGCCAGTGAAACCATACAAATGCCAGCTCCCACCTTCAACATTTCTCAGCTTCAGCAAAGCTTCTCCCAAAGAGGTCTGTCCATGGACGACCTAGTGGCCCTCTCAGGTAAACTAACTCCAACTACCCAACCGAGAACCTTATTTCTCTAGAAGACTCAGCTTGATACAACTGAGTACCTGAGAAAATTGACAATATTCTTTTTGCTTCTGTAGGTGGCCACACTATAGGGTTCTCTCATTGTTCATCATTCAGAAATAGAATCCACAACTTCAACTCCACACATGACATCGACCCTTCAATGCATCCGCTGCTTGCAGCAAGCTTAAAAAGCATTTGCCCACATAACAATAAGGTCAAGAATGCTGGGGCCAACATGGACCCATCTTCCACAACTTTCGATAACACATACTACAAGCTAATTCTCCAAGGCAAGAGCCTGTTTTCTTCGGACCAAGCTTTGCTTACTTCTCCACAGACAAAAGATCTGGTTTCCAAGTTTGCTAGCTCACAAGAAGCTTTCTCAAAGGCTTTTGTGAAGTCCATGATCAAGATGAGTAGCATCACAGGAGGACAAGAGGTCAGAAAGGACTGTAAGGTAGTCAATTAAGGAGCCCCTAAACTTATCTATACAATATTTTAGACATAATCAAGCAAAATCAATCATCAATCCTTTTTTTAAGCTTATTTTAGGAGGATTGCAATAATTATAAGATTGTATGGTTTGTTTGAGAACCACAAAGCATATGGCTACTCCCTGTAACAATATATATATATAATATTTGAACACAGTCTATTCTAGTATTGCTTCTAAATTTTGGGGGCATTCAAGGAATTAAATCTAGGATGACTAATAGTAAACTGCATGAGATGAAAACTAGTCTTTGCCTGATTGAACTTTGCGTGGTTAACCTAGACCTAAGCCCAGCCATGTTCTGGTAATAAAAATAAAAAAGAGAGACTAAATCCCACTCTAAATGGAAAACTACAAACAGCAAATAGCTGGGCCAATGAGATTGCCTGATAAGGGGAAATTAAAAGTTAAAAACTTTAGACCTTGGAATTTGGTAGATCCAACATATAGAATTTCCAAGCTCATTCTTTACTTAAAAATCTAGTGTTCAAGTCAGAAGTTAAAAACTTTAATATAGCAGGAAAATATTTATTGATGCGATAAATACCCAGTCATATGATCAAATAATATCCCATCTCATTAGGAAAATTCATTAGTTCAAGCTCAAAACCTTGTACGAAAATTGTAACATTCATTCTAGCGATGTACTGTCTCGGATGCAAGAAAGTATCCCAAACTACCCTGCTGTAACTAAAATGTCCTGTCAAGGCATAAAATATACAAACAGTATGTCTGTCGTGAAATAATTTGGTATAAAAAAGTTGCAAGATCTAAAATTTCACATGCAGAAATTGGCTTCTAAGAAACAGGAAACCTCAATAAATGAAGGAGCAGCAATCCACAAATAAAAAGCCCCTGAGGTGAATTGAACTAATTGACATATGGCTATGGAACAAGGTTAATAATCAGAGAGGCTGTCTCACCATTCAGCTTCTTACTGCTAATTTTTGGCATATGTTACCTCACCTCTTCACTATTCAAAACAATTTCTGCCAATTGAATATTGCCACTTAGCCCAGATGCCTTGTATGATGGCATAAATGAAAAGCCGTCAAGAAGTTTCGTGCACTTCAACCCCCACTTCGCCATCAAGAACTCAATTAGATGATGCCCGCTACACAAAACAAAACAAATATATAAATACATAATACATTTTTAATAAAATTCAAAGATTAACGTTGTTGAAATGTAAACTGCCAACACAAAATAACGTTAAAAGTGAAAAATACCTTCTGTTGTGATACGTTGTTATGAAAACAGATCCTGGAGAATTTTGGAGTAGAAATGTCACAGTGGCAAAGAGATCATCAAAGCCTTGCCAATATATGCACAATATACATCTCGTCTTCAGTTTAATGGAGCAAAAGAAGAAAAAAACAGTAGCTCAACAAAATAATCCTACCACTCGTATCATATAACACATCAGCCCCAAGGATAACTTTTTGATGTATACTGAAGATAGTTGCATCCCACATGCCCCATGTCAGTCCCATTACCTACAAGACAAGCCAAAATCATCTTGTAGTCTATCAATGCCATCTTCATATGATAGATTGATATGCATTTGTGCTAAAAGGGAATGAAAAAACAATATGTTGACACTGGTTCTGATCATGAGGAAAGTGTTCAGAACCAATTGTAACCAACAGTTATACCCCTTTCTTTTCTAAGGCCAAGCAATATAACATGTTATACCCCCTTTCTCCCCATATGCATCATGTGAATTGGCATACTGTAAATAAAAAAGTAAAAAAGATAGCTTACTTTACAATTGAGATTGTTTAAATCAGACACTCTTTTCATGTTAGCCAGCACCTGCAGATTCAAGACAAAAAACTTTTCAGATTATTTTATCAAATAGAAACAAAAGCCACCTCTCTAGAGTGAATAAAGAGACAAACACCAAAATGAAGCAACAATTTACAACAGTTTGACTAGAGCCAAAAATACCTTAATACTCAAAAGCCTCAAATGAAATGAAGCAACAATTATATAACAGTTTTTACTAAAGTTGCATGTAAATAGAAGACATAAATGAAGATTCGTTTACAAATCCCAGAAGGCTATAACCCAAACTCAAATCCCAATTTGTTTGTAATATTTGACAACAGATTAATCTTTAACCCATAGAGTAAGAAATGTATCTTGTATTTGCAAGAAATACCATAAACCCATTAAATTGGAAACTCATATTAACTAAAATTCAGCTGTGACTGCTCTTCCCAGGGAATCAGGCAACGAAAATAGCACCAAAAACTCCTACCTCTCTAATGTTTGTTCCTACTCTGTAGAAGCAATACATGAATGATATGAAAGGAGTGGGAAATATGAACAGCAAACACTCCAGGAAGCAGCTCTGCATGCATCCAAGTGCACACAGAGAAAATAGAAGTTTCTGCTCATTTTTTAAGTATTTAGGCCCCGTTTGGGGAGTGGCTAAATTAGTCAATTAGCCAAAAAGTTACCTTTTTAGCCAAAAAGCTAACAACTCATACCAAAAAGCTAACAACTCATACCAAAAAGTTTTTTTACCAACCTTTTTAGTCAATTAGCCAAAAAGTTACTAAATTAGCCTGTTCCCAAACGAGGCCTTAGTTAAATATCGATCTAATTCTCTAAACAAAGTAGTGGTACAGTGGTTAAAACCGTGGATTATTTACTGGATGCACTATAACTAAAGTACGTGTTAAATTCTGCACAGAATGAGAAAGATGCATCCCTAGTTTGGTTAACAGGATAGAAAATGTAGACAGCTCTTTTAGTATGGATACGGTACATCCAAGATGGACTTCAAACTCAGACCATTCTTTGACAATAATGTACAGAAAAGACAAGGCACAAGCACATGATTAGGATAGAATGATTATTAAGTAATCACACAAAGGATATTAGCCAGTGTTGGCAACATAAAATTGTCATTCAACCGTGTTTAACCATTTGGGGTATCTACTGAAAACCAATAGGAACAAGGAGTTGCTGCTGGAATCAGTCTTTTCAGTAATTAGTCATATTGGGCTAAAAATGAAAACAAAGCAATTGCAAATTATTAAGCAGGGTGAACACTTCCACAGGCATAAAGTCATTTGATTATTTTGACAGTTCAGCAGGCAGAGGAAGGAAGGTGGAGAGAGTCATTACATATTGTTTAACACAAAATTTGAGCTCACATCCTCAAATTGTGACCTTATTCAACCACGGGCTAACAACAAAAGCATATAAACTTATTCTGTGGTTAAAACAACAGCAAAACCATGAGTACAGAATGCCATTCATAACAAATTGGACTATCAAAACTTCATTTGTACCATAGTTGTCAAATCGAGATTCGTATTGTGAATCGAAATGACCTCGTACCGAATCGTGAATCGTAAAGATTTGGTCATTTTTTCTAAATTACTTACAAACACATATCTACACATTTAGATGTTAAATATATTTTATGAATATGAAATATTTAGACTTAAATCAATGAAAATATTATTTTGAATGATGCGTAGTTTAATAGATAAGAAGTTAACAAAGGTGCATATGTAAGATCACCATCTTATAACAGTGACCAAATAATAAGAAAGAATTATTTAGAATATTTTATTTTAAAGGCTAAAACATTTTAAAGGTATAACTGACCTCACATATGTAATATTCAATTTAATAAAATAGCAATAGATAATTCATAGTGTAACTTTAATCTTAAACATGTTTAGAAAATATATTATGATTTTTTAAAGGGAAAAAAATGAGAAGAAATGTTAAAAATATTTTGGGTTTAACTGAATCTGATTGGATTTTATTAAAAACTCTATGATCACTAAAATAACAACAAATTAGGTATATATGTTGATTATTTTGATATTAAACGCTATTAGAAATTGCATTATGTAATTTTTACTAAAAAGATAGAGAAAAAAAGAGTCGAAAATATGTCGGACACAATAATTTCAAAAATTGCATGAATCATAAAAAGTGAATCGGTTGTGAATCGTGTGATTCACTAGAAATTCACTTCCAAAATAGATTCATCAATAGATTCGTATTGATTTTGCAAAAATTGCGAATCGAATCGTGAATCGAATTGCGGATCATAAGATTCTGATAAAAGAGGAACTTAATAATAAAAAATAAAGTTTGGTAATAAAATCTCCACCTAAATTCCAATAAGGGCCTATAGACTAAATTTCCCTAATAAGATTAGTTGGCAAAGGAGTTAATATAGTACTTTCTAGACCAACTTCTTTGAGGTCTGAGTGGTTGGCAAAGGAATTAATAGTGCTTAATTGTAAGCATGCTATGGTAGATTGGTTCATTAAAATCTAAGTCATTATGTTTACGTACAACCGCATACTCAAACATATACATGATATCAAAGTTCACACAGCAATGTGAAAGAAAAAAAATAGTAAACCAACATCATTTTACAACATAATACCTCTGGTCTGTTTGAGTCATCGGTTAGTGTGACGTCCGAACCCACTTTCGCGGCAACCAACCCAGGCAAAGAAGTTCCAGCTCCAAGCTGTAAACTAGCAATTATAACAACATTAGGTAATCACAATTCAAATATCAAAAGTAAAAAAAAATAAAAAAATGAAAACACAAAAGGAGTGCACTATATTTACAGAAAATAGCCAGTTACAACACAAATTCATTCACTTATGGTTCAAGAATAAGGGATTTACATATGGAATTTTGAAGTAGAGATTACACACACCTCAATCACGCTAACACCGGAAAAGCGGGACCTTTGTTGCCAAACATACTCAGCCAGAACAACACTACACGGCCACACAAACAATCCATATTCTTCTTTCATGCTCTGAGCCAACATCATCAAGGAACAGAAAATTCAAAATGTCAAAAATTGTACCATTACATTCAATCGGTAACCAAAAAAAAAACAGCTTTTTCGGTTTGGCTAGGGCTCTTATTGTTTTCCTGCAATTTGTCAGAAACCAAACATAATCATAAGGTTTTGGAGTAAATATTCTACCTCAATGATGGTGATGGAGAAGGCTTCTGAGTTTTCGCTTGGATTGCCGAAGTGATGGTGAGATGTAGTGGTCATCTGCTGATCGGCCGATGAAGATGAACAAGATGATGATGATGACGATGACGATGACGATGACGACGTCGTAATGGTATTATCGTCGGCGTCTTTGAGTTCCATTTAGCTCTGCCCTCGCGTGAGGACGACACCGGCGAGACCACAGAGCACTGAGCTGAGTGGGTCGGGTCGTTTTTTCAACCAGGCCCTTGTCCAGCCCAAGCCCTAAGACAATATTTTTTTTTTGGGATATAATTGTATAAAAGCTTAAATAAATAGTGGTTTGGAATGTCCTAAATAAGTATACTTTTTGACTTTTTATAAAAAGATGTGTAGAAAAGTAAAAAGGAGATATTGATTGATGTGACTAAAAAAAAAAAAAAAGATGGACTAAAATAGGTTATGCCAAACAAGACTTAAGTTATAACAACAATTGAGTAAGATAATATTGTGTCTTTTTTACTAAAATAAAATATCTATTTACCCTTGTTTATTTTTATGTCTATTTATCACTGTTTTAGTTTTGATAATTTTAATTTTATTAAAAGAAGTTATTCTAATTGTACAAATATTAACCAGGGGTGAAACATCAATAAATCCTAATTAGTGATTTTATAAACGGTATAGTCCTCTCTTTTTTCTTATGGACTCAAGGATCTCAATTTTATGTGAATTACATAAATAGCCAAAATGTGAGTTTTCTTATAATATTGAAATTACTAAACATAACACTTCAAAAAATTCATTAATATATTTTTTTCAAATGTAACACTCTAATGTAATACACTAAAAAATTCTTTAGCGTACTTTTTTCAAATGTAACACTCCAATCAACGTAACATATAAAAATTTCTTACCTAAACGTAACACTCTAATGCAACATATTAAAAAACTCCTTAGTGCACTTTTCTCAAACATAATACTCCAATCAATGCAACATTAAAAAACTTCTTAATATATTTTTCTCAAATGTATTAATGTAACATTTTAAAAAAATTTCTCTGTGTATTTTTTCCAAACGTAACATTCCAATCAATGTAATATACAAAAACTTTTTAGTGTACTTTTTCTAAACGTAACACTCTAATATAACACACTAAAAAATTCATTAATGTATTTTTTCAAAACGTAACAACGTAACATTATAAAAAAATTTCTTAGTGCATTTTTTTCAAACGTAACTCTTCAATTAATGTAACACACAAAAACTCTATAATGTATTTTTTTTCAAATGTAACACTCTAATGTAACACCAGAAAATCACACTACAGAAATGTAGATTTCCACGCTGGACAACCAATATTTCAGCCAACAATTCCTTCAAAAATAATCTCCCACACTTTATATTTCCATTTTCATCCCAAAAATGAATTAAAAAAAAATAAAAAAATAAATCATAAAAAAACATTTACTTAAAGTCAAATGATACCAAATCAAATAAATGTAACTTTCTAAAACATAAAGGGCTAAGTGGTTCATAAGAAAACTCTTAAGACTAGTTAGATCAACATCCCCCATATAGGATTTATGAGTAACATTTTTATTAACAAGTATTCTATGAGTATTGTTTAATATTAAAAAATATATTATATTCTATAAATATTTTGTATTTTACTTATACTCTAACCACACTTATTAACAAGACCATATAATTATATTGAGGGCTGATGGTGAGTTTAATTTACCCTAATAATAATATCAAAATTATGAAAGTTATATTATTATTATTATTTATTTCCAAATCTCATCTATGGACTATAGTCCAAATTATTATTATTTTTTGGGTAAATTACAAACACCCCCTTGAGGTTTGGTGAAAATACAGATTCCCCCTGAGGTTTGAGAAATTACATCCCACCCCCTGAGGTTTATATTTTCATAATAACGATTGCTTTTTTTTATTTTCATACAGATTCTCCCCTATTTTTTCCTAATTTGTTATGAAAATTTGACTCTCAAGAGGTAATTTGTAATTTCTCAAACCTCAGAGAGAATCTGTATTTTTATCAAACCTCAAGGGGGTGTTTGTAATTTGCCCTTATTTTTTTAATAAACTGTTTCATTCTCTTTCTTGCCTCTTCTGGAACCCCCATCTTTCTCAATCTGGTCCCTTCCCTCACACACACACACACACACACACACACACACACACACAGAATTGGAAAAGGTCTCTCTTTCTGAGTCCCTCCATGGCTTTTGCTCACTACTCACTAGCTATCCCCTTTGAAACCTCAAACCCTCACAAAACTTCAATTCTTACTTTTTCTTCCACTTCCTCCTCTTCTGCTTCTCTACTTCCCATACCTTTCTCTTCTCTCAAATCCGCAGCTCGCAAGCTCTCTCTCTTTCCCCATCTCCGAAGCATTGGCCACAAAGGTACTTCTTTAATATCTCTCTCTCTCTCTCTCCTTTGTTGTCTTCTACTTGTTTGCTTAATTGCTTATTACAATACCAATTTTTGAATTTTGGGGTTTTCAATTAACATGTATTTCTGATATTGAGTTTAACTATTATGCACATAGGTGAGAATGATGGAAAAATGTTGGGTCCATGATCTTCAATTTCACTGTAGTTGCCTTACTCCAATATTGAAGGTTTAATTATTCTTCTAAATTAGATTTATTTTTATGATTTATAGGGGTTATGTTTGGATCTTAGATTTGGGAGGAAAAATATACTAGAAAGTCAAATGAAGTGAAAGAAGTTATAGGAAAATGAGAAGCAGGGCCGGTCCTAAGATTTAAGAGGCTTAAGGCGAACTTTGAAAATGGGCCCCTCTTTCATTAAAAAAAGAAAAAGTTCATGAATAAAATGATAAATTATAAAAAAAAATTTATTTGTTTGTAGCCACAAAAAAATTTACTTGCACATATAATCATTAAAATTATAAACAAAAAATTACTTTCATATATTAAGATAGGAAGTAATCATTACAAATATTCAAAAAAAATAAAAATTTGGTCTTGTTGCTTTATAATTTAGCAATGTCCAGTTTACAATTGAACCAACTATCACATAAACATTACTCTTCTCACATTTTTAGCTACAAAATCACTAACGAAGCTTGCATAATCGAATTTATTCACCATATCCTTTTCAATGGATAACAAAGCTAACCTATTCAATGGACTGTGTTTACTTTCATATATTAGGACTGTGTTTGTGTCTTTTTTTTTTGGGCCCCATGTTGAATTGGGCCTATAGTATTTGAGCCTTTTTTTTTTTTTTGATATCTAAAACACAAAATTATATTTGGGGTCCCTATTTTCAACTCAAATTTGGGGGCCCAAGGGGTAGGCCCCTCTTGCTTGTCCTCAGGGCCGGACCTAATGAGAAGAAATAAATAAGCATTTGTCAAACGAAATTTCAGTTTTTGTTTAGTTTTACAACCTTAAAAAAAATGAATATGTGTGGTTTCATTTTCACTTTCCTTTCCTTGGACAAATTCAAGATCCAAAACATTGCAATAATGATGAAGTAGGAGATAGATGATTTGTACTTATAGGTTAAGCATGGCTTGAAGCTAACCTACCCACTAGCATAGTATGATCCTATATGATCTTACACAATCCTACTTCTGATCTTGCTATAAAACCAATTTTACTAGGATTTGGAACGTTTTGGCAACTTGGGATGGTAGGATCCGACGATTTGGATCACGATTTTGATAACCATGGTACTACTAGCAGCATAACGAGAATTTTGGTTTGCAGGGCCAAATTATAAGAATGAGATTTTCATCAACCAAGTACAACTTGAGATAATGTGAGGCCTAAAACGAGAATTTTAAATGAGACTTTTTACATTTTTTTATATTTTTGTAATTATTTTTATTTAATATTTATTTTTCTTTCTTTTCAAAATGAAAAATAACTAAAAATAATATAGAAACATTATATCCGCAATATAAGTTCAGTCGTTTGATGATGATAACATTTTTGATAGTTTTTTTTTTTTAAGATTTAATGCTTGAGAATTTTGTGATGGAAAGACTAAAAAGTGAAGGTGTTGGTAAAAGTAAAAATGACAGACTGTTAATTGAGTTTTTTCTTCTTCTTTTTTTTTTTTTTTTTTCTTGCCATCCTTGTATTGGTAAAGTTATTTGGCAGCTGTATTGTTTTTAAACCAGTGTATTTATTTTATCTTTTTTGAAGTTAACTAGTGTAGTTGATTATGGATTTTCTTTTTAAACCAAGTCTTCAGATCTTTGGTAAAGTAAGAGACTAAAAAGAGGGCACTTTTAGGTAGCATTTGTTTCACTAAAATAAGGTGGAGTGGAATGGGATGATCATTCCTTAGCCTCCCTATCGAATGACCATTCACTTGTAATTGTGAATGATGATTCAATTTGCAATTCAATTTTCATAATTTTTTCAGTGGTTTAAATGTCAGAATTGACATTTTAATAGAATGATGGTTTCATTTCAGTTTCATTCCAACAAACCAAACACTACCAAGGATCTCTCTATTTTTTTTGGGATAAATTATACATACATATTTTTTTTTTTTTTGGTTTTAATAAAAAAAATGGGGGATGATGAGGCAAAATATGCATTCAAAAAGTGAATTTCTGTAAACACCTAAAAACACATAGCATCTCTTATGTGCATCTTATGCAAATGGAAGCTGTTTTCATATACCATAGCCCCATCCAACAAGATGTTGACCATCACAATTTGTTGCATAATGATGTAGTAGGACATATTTTTGCCTAATATTGATGGTCAAAATATATATGTATGTATATACACTCATATTATATGTATGTATGTAGACGCATTCTCCCCTAATAATGAGTAATTTGAAGGCTAACATTCCTTGATTAAAATTTTTAACTATCTTCATGGAGCAACAACATTGTCATTTAATTTAATAAATGAACACTCTAATTACATTCCTCTATGTTGCTGTCCTATTACTGGATGAATTATATTGATATCTAGATGCTTTGTTCATTTCACTTTTGATTGGGGACTCATATCTTATGCTTTAATTGTTCTCAGCTAAGGCTAAGCCACAAGAATCTGAAGTCAGTTTAGCTGCAGATGCCTTTACTCATTTCAAGCATCTGCTTCTACCAATCACAGACCGGAATCCTTACCTCTCCGAGGGAACGAGACAGGTTTTCCCTCTTTCTTTCCAGCTTTTTCATGTACAGTTTTCGCATCAATTTCTTTAACTTCATTTAAAATTATTCTTCTCTTTGGGACCTATTTGGCTCTTTGATAACTTGTTTCAGACCTTTGTTAAAACTTTACCACCCTTCTGGAGCTTCCTTGCTTCTCTATTCTTCTGCATAAAAGCCTACTCTGTTACAGTTTTTTTAATTAGTTATTGTCTTTACATTTTTTATAAGTTACTGTATTTACAATTTAGACAGTGTTTTAGGATAAATTTGTTCCCTGATAAATGTCACTATAGGGGTGCTTTGTGTTCTGATTTTTTCCAGTACATGTTATATGATCTGATGAACTACCCACATTTAATAAAGTGTTCTGGTCAACCTTGAATAGGTTGGTGTAACTATTATTACTTATAATCAAGTACTATCCAATAAATTGTATTTGTATTAGATAATAGGGACATATCACAAATCATACAGTATCATTGTAATGTGACATCTTAATGATCAATTCTACAGTAGTTCATTTGAGGTCGTTGTTCCTTACAGTAGGATTTAACATTCCTTTTGTGTTGATTGACCATATCAAGATAGGTATCATGCCTTTTGATGTCATTCGTGCTATGAAGAATCCTGTCATATACCTTTCACATTGATTTAACTCCAATTATTTTCTCAATTTTGTTTGTTTTATGATGAAATTATGGAGCTTCAGCCACAATTTGGCACACACATTCAATTTTCTTTTGGTATTTAGTGAAATCACTAAACAAGCAGGCCAACATTTTACCTGCCTTCCATTACCCAATCCCTGTCCTTTTTCTTAGTGAGTGTTCCGGAGGTAATGGACCTATATTGGATAGGACTTAAACTTCAAGTAGAATAGATATACATATAAATATAAGAAAAGCATTTAGTTACGGATGGGAATTTTTGACTTGACACGAACCATGCATGAAGTTAGCGGGTTTAGGGTTGACTCTTTTTTGACATGAACCCAATTATGACACGACATGATAACACAATAAATAAACAGTTCAAGTCAGCTTTGAACGTACATAACATAAAGTTGATATGAACAACTCGTTTAATGAAGGATTTGTGCCACATTTTAATGTTATTTTCATTAAAAGGTTGACATGTTTAAAACCTTCTATGGAGTTGAATAAAAAAAATGTGAAATAGGATTTTGAGGTCAATATAGTCCTTTTGCTTTCTATTTGAGACAATTTGATCTTTCTATTTACTATATTGGATTCAATCTAGTTTTTTTAAAAAAAAAAAAAAAAACCCTAAACATTTAGTTTTCTGAAATTGGAGATATGGATTTGAGTTGAAATTAAACATTTTTATGAATAATTTGATCTGATAGATGATGTTTATGAAATTTGACTTGTGGGGAAAAAAACTTTGTTTACATACACTTGGTATTTTAACTAAGAGTGAAATTTTGTTGATATGACATGTTAATACGACACGAATTCAAAATAACACAACATAATAACAGGAAAAAAAATAAATGGGTTGCGTTATTGTTAGGGAACTCTGACACGAATCCGAGATGCATGACATGAACACAACCAACATAATACAATGCCCATCCAATATTTAGTTTTATAATGTTTTGAATAATATGTTGGTGCGGAGGTGTTATTGCGCACATAGCAAACCCGTCTTATACCGAGTATCAAGACTAATGTTGTTAACTTCTTGCTGCTGACTTGGTGATTCAATTCTTGCTCTTGTTTTGCATCTTGCTCACTTTTGGTTCCAATCCTTTAACAGGCTGCAACTACTACTACTGCTTTGGCAAAGAAGTATGGGGCAGACATTACGGTCGTGGGTATGTTGTAATAACTGTTTTAGTGGATGAAGCTAGGTGACCCAAGAAGGCGATGGTCCCCCTAAGTTCTTGAAACATTTTCTATTACCCCTCTTAATTTATGAGTGTTTCTACAATGTATATAGAATGACCCCAAGTTTTAAAAAAACTTTTATTTATAACCCAAAAAATTGTATGAAATAATTGAGATAAGTACTAAGAAATGACTGATATAGATCATAATGCTTATGTTAGTAATTATTAATTTTCAAAAGATAGCTTGAGTTTTTTGATACGTTTACCTCAGCCCTCCTAAGCAAAATTTGTAGCTTTGTCCCTGTAACTGTTAATGTTGTTCTACATCGCAGACGCCAAAAATTAAGTGGTAGAGATACCTTTCTTGTTACAGAACATTTTTCCTGCAATATCTCAAGGATTGTTGGTTCTTTGCAGTTATTGATGAAAATCTGAAAGAATCATTGCCAGAGCATGACACCCAACTCTCCAGTGTACGCTGGCATCTGTCTGAAGGTAGGTCTACACTGATGACCATGGGTTACTAACTGTAAGTTTTCTAAATAAAACTGTATATTAGATTGCCTTGAACAAAGAATACATCACACAAATATATAGAATGCTAAATCCTAATCCTAAACAAAATACACCACTGATAGAGAATGCTATTAGATTAGAATACTAACACTAATTTCTAATCCTAAAAGGAAAAGGAAAACAAACACTACTATTCTCACACCCCCGCTCAAACTCAAGGTGTTTGAGCAGAAAACACTGAGAGTTTGTCAAGAAAAACCCGAAACCGAGCAGTGGTGTGAGTCTTGGTGAAGAAATCAGCAAATTGCAGAGTTGAAGAAACAAAAGGAAGCGAGATAATGCCAGACTGTAGATGCTGACGGATGAAATGACAATCAATCTCAATATGCTTTGTTCGTTCATGAAAGACAGGGTTATGAGCAATTTGAATAGCACTTCGGTTGTCACAATAGAGACAGGTCGGGGAAGACTGAGGGACACCCAAATCAGATAAGAGACCACGAAGCCAGACAATTTCAGCAGTAGCATGAGCCATAGCACGATATTCACCTTCGACAGTAGAACGGGCAACAACAGTTTGTTTCTTGCTTTTCCAAGAAATCAGGGAATCGCCAAGAAACATACAGAAACTAGAAGTAGATTTACGATCATTAACATCACCAGCCCAATCAGCATTAGCATAGGCCACCAAATCTAACGAAGAAGTAGAAGAGAATAGCAAGCCCTGTAAGATAGTACTACGAAGATAGCAAAGAATTCGAAGCAAAGCAGCCCAATGTGTAGAGCGAGAAGCAGAAACAAACTGACTGACCACATGGACAGCATAAGCAAGATCAGGGCGAGTAATTGTCAGATAGACTAAACAACCCACAAGTTTGCGATATAACATAGGATCGTCCTGAGGAACATCATCAGTAGTGTTAAGCTTCACATTAAGCTCAATGAGGGTATCAGAAAGCTTAGTGTCAGTAAGTCTGGCACGATGGATAACCTCGTTGGCATACTTAACTTGGGATAGAAAGTAACCCTTGGGAGAAGAAGCCACTTCAATACCAAGAAAATACCGTAATGGTCCTAGATCCTTCATTTCGAAGGTGTGGAAAAGATGCTGCTTGACCTCAGAGATAGCAATAGAGTCAGAGCCAGTGATGATCATATCATCTACATATAGTAAGAGAGCAACAAAATCAGTCGAGGTATGTCTCAGAAATAAAGGAGAGTCAGAAGCAGAAGGATAAAATCCAAGCTTGGTAATAGCAGTCTGAAAGCGATCATACTAAGCACGAGGAGACTGCTTCAGACCATACAGAGCACGCCGAAGACGACAAACTTGGCCAGAGGAATGGTGAAGAACAGGGGGAGGACGCATGTAAACCTCCTCAGTGAGATGACCATTAAGAAAAGCATTCTTAACATCCATCTGATAAAGAGGCCAAGATCGAATAGCAGCGACAGAGATCAAAGTACGGACAGTAGTCATCTTGGCTACAGGAGCAAACGTCTCCTCATAATCAATACCATATTCCTGGGAGAAACCTTTGGCAACCAGACGAGTTTTGTAGCGCTCAAGAGAACCATCAGAATGAGTCTTGACTTTGTAGACCCATTTACAACCAACCAGATTCTTACCAGCAGGCAAAGGAACTAACTCCCATGTACTAGTTTTCTGTAGAGCAAACAACTCATCCTCCATAGCTTGAACCCAATGAGGATCCTGAAAGACTTCCTTGTAAGACTGAGGCTCTACAAAAGAGTGAATAGCAGACAAAAAGGTACGATAGGAAGCAGAAAAACAAGTATTAGACCAACCCAACCTGTTTGGAGGATGACGCGCTCGAGGAGGATATCAGCGTGCAGCAGGATCAGAGTCGTCAGAAGCAGGAGGATCAGCAGTAGGGGTAGAAACAACTGGTGGAGGAGGAGCCTTGCGACGAGAATAAACTAACAATGGAGAAAGAGAAGGAGAAGGAGAAGAGGCCGAAGGAGGAAAAGCAGCCAGAGGTGAAGTAGGAGGAGAAGATGGAATAAGCTCAGGAGTAACTGTGGAGATATACTCATCAAGGAATCTCAGAAGGAAATGGATCAATATGAACCAAATCCTCTTTGGAAACAGGGGCGGTGAGAGGAGAAAGTTAAAAGTAAGATAGACGTTCGAGAAAGGCAACATGGCGGGAGACATAAAGGCGACAAGAAACAGGGTCATAACAGCGATAACTTTTCTGAGTGAGACTATAACCCAAAAAGACACATAGGACAGACCGGACACTAAGTTTAGTCCTATCTTTACGGAGTAAAAGGACAAAACAAGCAGACCCAAACACACGAAGGAGGGAGTAGTTAGGAAGTTGAGAAAACAGAGCCTCATAAGGAGACCGACTAGAAAGAAGAGGGGTAGGCATACGGTTAAAAAGAAAAGTAGCAGTAAGAACTGCCTCACCCCAAAACGGGGTCGGAACGGAGGCAGAGAGAAGGAGAGACCTAGTTGTCTCAAGGAGATGACGGTGTTTACGCTCAGCTCGACCATTTTGAGCAGATGTATCAGTACAAGAAGTTTGGTGAATAGTATCCAATTTGGCCAAGTATTCACAGATTTCAGTTTTAAAGTATTCCCCACCCAAGTCAGACCGCAACAATTTAATAGTAGACCCAAACTGTGTAGTGACCATAGACTGGAAGGTACGATATATCTGGTAGAAGTCAGATTTATGAGTCATAAGATAAACCTAAGTGTAACGGGTGCAGTCATCAATAAAAGACACATAATATGCAGAGCCCCATTTATTAAGAACGTGAGAGGGTCTCCAGACATCAGTATGTACAAGAGAAAAAGGAGAAACAGAAATAGAGGTATTTTTATTAAATGGTAAGGCTGGCATTTTAGCAAGTTTATACCCCCAACATTCATCAATTTAACTAGGAGAAACTTTACCCAACAACCCTGACTGAGCTAAAGATCGTAAGCGGTTAACAAACAAATGACCGAGGCGAGAATGCCACAAGTAAAACTGACTCGACTAAGAATCTAACTGAAATGAGGAAAGTGCAGCTGGAGAGGTGGATAAGGGGAGATGCAAGCTTTCGACCACATAGAGGTCTCCAATTCTACGGCTGGTCTCAATTTGCTTCTTGGACACCTGATCCTGCACACAACAGACAGAAGAGGAAAAGATAACATCAAAACCAGACGCATCAAGTTGACTGATAGATAATAAACTGACAGATAACTGAGAAACACAAAAAACAGAAGGAATAATAACAGCAGACATGGCAAAGGATAAGATAGACCCAACAGATAGAACAGACATATCAGATCCATTAGCAGTATTAATAATAATAGGAACGGGTGGGGGAATACAATTTTGAAGTAAGGAAATATGAGGAGTCATATGATGAGAGGCACCAGAATCAAAAATCTAGCCAGAAGAAGGGATACTTGAAGAGGACCCAAGCAAACCTGAATGAAGAGAGGTAAGAGCGGAGGCAGATGGGAATGACTGAGAGGTGGACAGGATATGCTGAAGTTATGCAACCTGAGCACTCAAGGAAGCCAAGTCAGGATCGGGAGCCGGAGTAGATGCAGTGTAGGCAGCAAGAGGTCGGAAAGTATGCCGCGAATCAGGTCTCGAGAAGACGAGCAGCCGACGTCCTTTTTGGGACAATTTTCCTTCCAATGATCCCTCTGATAGTAGAAAGCACACTTATCTGGCCCTAATGGTCTTCTCTTGGGTTTCGCAGTGGCCTGAAGCTGATGAGGAGGAGGGGTCGATAACAAGGGCGGCTTGGCAGGAGCCAAGAACACAGAAGGAGGCAAAGTCTGACTGGCCGTCTTAAGACGGGTTTCTTCGGAGAGGAGTTCACGAACAATAGCATCCACAGAGGGGAGAGGAGATTGGTGAAGGATGCCACCTCGAATAGCCTCATATCTTGAGGAGAGAGTCATTAAGAACTGGACTAAACGACCCTGTTCCCGAAACTCAATATAAGCGTCTAGTATCTTGAGACTAGGTGGTTCCATAAGAGCCAACTGATCCCAGAGACCTGTCATCTCAATATGAAAGTCCTGAATAGTTTGATCCCTCTGACGAGCACTCTAAATAGTTGTTTCCAACCCATACCGCTTGGCAAAGTTGGACTGTTGATAAACACCGAGTAAATAATCCCACACTTCCTTGGCAGTACTGTACTTGGAAAACATCATTCCAATACGGTCATCTACAGAATTATGAATCCAGGTTAGAACTTGGACATTATCACAATCCCAAGTGTCACAGGAAAACAGATACTCTTCTACCTTCGGGTCTGATGGACAAGGAGCAGAACCAGAAACATAGCCCCATTTTTTTTTTGACCAAGAAGAAAATTCTTCGTGACACTGGCCCAATAGGCATAATTTCCACCAATGAGTTTACATTTGATGGCTTGGATTTTAGTATCCGACATTGTAATAAAACAAAATTTGTAATAAATAGACAAATATGGGGCTTTAGTGCAATAATCCTGAAATAGGGTTTTAAATGGAAATAGCCAAGTTGAAGATAGAGAGAGAGACTGAGGCTGAGAAGTGAATTAGACAGAGATCGTGAGGAAGAGAGAGGCAGACGAACCAAAGTCATGAGAGAGAGTCGCGATGATGAACCGAGATGAAGCCACAGAGAGAGAGAGAACCAGAGTCCGATAATCGCGAGAGGGAGTCGCGATGATGAACCGAGATGAAGCCAACGAGGACTGAGAGAGATACGATGAAGCAGGCACGATGATTGATCGCGATTTACAACCGATGGGTTGCGATTGAATAGAGAAGCTACGGCTGTTATGGTTTCGACTCTGCAAGCTAGGGTTTCGACTCTACAGGCTAGGGTTTCGAACTCAGCTCTGATACCATGTAAGTTTTCTAAATAAAACTGTATATTAGATTGCCTTGAACAAAGAATACATCACACAAATATATAGAATGCTAAATCCTAATCCTAAACAAAATACACCACTGATAAAGAATGCTATTAGATTAGAATACTAACACTAATTCCTAATCCTAAAAGGAAAAGGAAAATGAAAAGGAAAACGAACACTACTATTCTCACAACCCCCCCCCCCCCCCCTTTTTTTTCCACAATGTAATTAAGGGAGTTTGGAAACTCAAGTAGTAAGCAAGTTGTTTCTGCTTCTTTATTTGACTTTTGTATTGCTTTAGGCTGTGTTTAGATCTATGATTTGGAGAGGGATTTGTGAAGAGAAGGGAAAAGCAACTAGTTTCTATTTGTATCACTTTTCCTTTCCTATTTCCTCTCCCTCACCAAATCCCTACGCAAATCCATAATCCAAGCATAGCGGTAAGGATCTTTTTACTTAATTCTTGAGCAAATTATATTTTTACAAGTTGTGGATAATATTTTGTTACTATTGTTTACATATATTATAGGATGATATAGATATATAGACATAAGCAACACACAAGTTCTTTGGTTGGCAGTAACAGGTGTTCAACAATTGGTATTGATTAAGTAATCTTTTTATATCATATAGAACAATTTGAAGTGGAATCATGGCACTAATTATGGCAACAATGATTGGCAGTTTTAAGCTGATTTATTTATTTATTTATTTTGTTACTCCAAACAATAATTGATTATTCATTCTTATTGCTTACAAAAAATGATAGGTGGGTTCCAGGAATTCAAGTTGCTAGAGCGACTCGGGGAAGGGAAGAAGCCAACAGCCATCATTGGTGAGGTTGCTGATGATCTGAATTTGGATTTAGTAGTTATGAGCATGGAAGCCATCCATTCCAAGCATGTCGATGCTAACCTTTTGGCCGAATTCATCCCTTGCCCTGTCTTGCTTTTGCCGCTGTAGAGAGTATTGTTCTATCAAAAGCCATGCAGTGACTCAACCTAATGCTTACATGCAAGTTTTTGTTTTCTTGCCATGCTTAGTTGTGGTTGGCATATATAACTATATCAAGAATTTGAGATAATTGCAAAGCAAGGTTATGTTGATGACTCAATGTAGAAATGATCGAGATCATCCAACCTACAGTGTTGATCTCCAACAGTATCGATGGCACATAAATCAATATGGTTATTATGCGTGAAAAGATGATTATTATGATGATTAAGACCAGGACACTGACTGAAAGACATCAAGGAGATCCATTAGCAACATCTTATTACCTAGTCTTTTCTCAATGGTACAGGGAAGGAAAATTGTCAAGCGGTGAGCGCAAAGAAAACCAGTAATAGGGGACAAGTGATATAGATAGAAACTAATGAAACCCAATGTTGGGGGTTTTGCCATTGGGTACAAGCCCTCTGTGATGGAGTTATTTTGATTACATATAAGGTGCTGGAAAAAAAAAAATGAAAAAGAACAAAAAAAAAAAAAAAAAAAAAAGGAAAAGAAAAAGGAAAAGAAAAGCTCATCGAATACAATTTAAGAAGAGAAATCTAAATTAGGAGACTGCCAAGATGCCACCACTAATGCCACTCGATGTTGGACTTAGATATAGGTGTGTGGATAGGTTGGTTTAATTTAATTTGAGTTAAACATTGAACTTAAAATTGAATCAATCATAATTGATTTTAGATTTTTTGGATTCAAAATCAAATCAAATATGCACGAAACTGAATTAATTAAACTAAGCTAATGTAGTTCAAGTTGTAACTGAGGTTCCTTTATGTTATAAATAAGTAAATCATTCATTAAAATAAAAAATTAAAAAACATAACTACCAATTCAACCTTACATATTCACCCAAAAAATTCAATCTTACATTCTCATAAATATTTTAATAATAAATAATTACAATAGACAAAAGTTTTAAAAAGTGAGTGCACTTAGATTTATTCATCCACAACAGATTAATAAATAAATAGATTGTTAAGTTTTAGATGCGAGGGGAGTTGGTGGCGGCAGCAGTAGTGGCAGTTCTGAGTACATATTGGTGGTAAATAGCTGCTGCAAGTGCTCCCACAAAAGGCCCCACCCAAAATATCCACTGCTCATTTTATTCACCATAAAAATAATAATTAGAAAAAAAAAACAATAATAATAATAATTCTCATAAAAACACATTTAAAAAAAATGCAGTGAAATTTACTTAAAGAAAAAATGGAGGGACCTGATCATGCCAGACTTTTGGATTGTTAAAGATGACAGCAGGACCCAAACTCCTTGCAGGGTTGATGCCAGTCCCTGTGATGGGAATGGTGGCCAAGTGCACCATAAACACTGCAATTCCAATTGCCAATGGTGCCAACACCTGTTCTCATCCCACATCAAATCATAACTCCCACAACTCATGTATATTTGTTTAACTAGGAGAAATAAAGTTTATAAATTATTTATAATTTTTAAAAAAATAAAAAGATAAATTACATCATTAGTTTCTCTAATTAGAGTGAAATTTCATTTTGATTATCGTAGTTTTAATTTAAACCATATGTTTTTCTTTTCGTTGCAATGTAATCCCTTGTTATTTGTGTTAAAATTTTGAACTGGAAAAATACAAGTACAAAACTAAAGGGGAACCAAATGAGAATTTAAAAGAAATTACGTAACCATCACTTTTTGATATCTTTAACTTTAAACATTTTTTTTTTTTTTTTGCATTCAAAATATTAACATTGTAACAAAATTAAAAACATAAAATTCAAATTATTTAAATAAAAATTACCATAAAAAAATGACATTTCACTTAAATTATATCAACTAATAATAATATAATTTGCCTAAAACAAAAAAAAAAAACAAACAAACAAACAAACTTTTTTGTTTTACAATTTTTCAAAATTTATAAATATAAATAAAATTCAATAATAAATATAAAAGACAAAAGCGTGAAGATAGCAAACAAAGGGTAAATTACACTTTTTCTATTTATTTATCTATTTTCTCACCTTGTCCTTTAAAGGTTTTTTTTCCCTCCATATTGGTTTTTCATATTTCAAGGTTTTTTCAATTTATCCTTAAAATTAACTTGTGTTTCAAATTAGACAAAAAGTATCAGTTTAACTATTACATAACATAAAAAATGTAATATTATATTTGGGTTTGGGTTTGGGTTTGGGTTTGGGTTTGTGTTTGTATTAGAGGTATGAGTTATATATAATAAATAAGTTTTAAATACCAAAATGAAAAAAAATGGGGCAAAAGTGTAATTTAAGCACAGCAAAAACTTACAGGAACGTGGGCATCACGAGCGATTCCTTCAGGGTCGGTGGCGGAGAAGACGGTGTAGACAAGTACGAAAGTTCCAAAGATCTCTGCACCCAAAGCCGAGCCGCGGGAGTAGCCAGCCGCCACGGAGTTGGCTCCACCACCAAGCATCATGTAGTGATGTTTCATGAATGCCTTCACCAACGCCGCGCCGCATATGGCTCCCAAGCACTGCGCCGCCATGTACGCCAACGCCCTCACCAACTTCACCTTCCTTGCCATTAACATTCCAAACGTCACCGCCGGATTTATGTGACCATCTGTCACCCCAATGGTTAAAAACTAAAATTACTTCCACATACATTTGCTTTTGAAACTCAAATACTGCTTGAGTGTTTTTTTTTTTTTTTTTTCCATATGTATTGAATTCTTTTTATATTTTAATCAATTTATATGTATTTAAAAATAAAATATTTGTAAGAAAATCTTTTAAAAAATCCACTAAAGATGAAGAAAAATAATTAGTATTTTTTAAAAAAATTTCATCACAAATATTTTAGGTTTTAAATAAAAAAAATTTGATTAAAATATAAAAAAATCATCAAAGATAAAAATAAAAAAAAGAACAAAGAATTACTTAACAGTTAGACAGTGAAAAAAAATATACAAACATGGAGAGGTGCAAGTGAGACATGAATTTTCATAATTTTTTATTTACACCCTACTACAGATTCACTTGCACCTATCATATTTTTATAATTTTTTTTAGGTTCCATAGTCGAGTAATTTCCCCCCCAAAAAAGAGAAAAATAATTTAAAAACTAAACTAGAAGTGTAACTAATTTTTTGATGAAATGTATGACAGTTATGAGCAATCGGTCACTAACTCTAACGGTAATGATGTGACTATGACACATACACATCTCAGCCATTGACCTGACAGTGAAATCAATAGCTGGAATGTTTTTGTAGCAATTCGAAGTGGGGTTAATGTTGTGCTTATGGGCATGGCATTGTGTTGAGAGGTTTTTGGGAGTATTCTTCATACTAATTTTAATGATTTAAATTATTTATATTATAAAATTTGTTGATTTGATTATTTATAAAAAAATATCAAATCAATTTGACATCTGTTACTCATATATTTTAGTAAAATTTTACATTTTTTTAGCTTATTTGTTTTAAGGCTTAAAAAACTAAAATAAAATAAAACCGAGTTTGGATTGTTTTTTAAAGCTAACTTTTATTAAGTTAACAAAAAGTTTTATCAAACGCAATATGGCAGTATTTTAAAAATAATAACCAAACAATGCCATTGAGGCATAATTTTCTTGGATTTTCTAATGCTCATCTTGCTTTTTGAAGGTGTTTTGGAAGCACCTTTTGGCTTATTTTTAAGCGACAATGGGAAAAACAACTATAACTTTCAAAATAAAAAAATAACTAGTGAGATTATAATATATATGTACACATATATTAAGGGTTTTGAGATGGTTACTTGATATGCCAGCTGTGCAGTAGACGAGGACGAAGATCATGCCACCAAAGGACCAGGCGATACCGAGGAGGCCAACCCCGTCACAAGGTCTGTGTTGCTTCTTGTGACCGATGACGGTGGCGATAGTGACATAGAGGAAGAGAAGGGTGGCTACAAACTCTGCAATTAGGGCTTTGTAGAAAGACCATTGCTTGAGCTCACCCATGCCCAATAGATCTGGATGGATTTTCTTTTCTTCACTCATTTTATTCCACTTCCTTCTTCTCAAATTGGTATTGGAAGAGTGAAGTTTGTGAAGAATGTTAGCTTTGAGATATGTTATTATGCTAGGAGAAAAAAACATAAGAGGAATGCAAGTATTTATGCAAGAAAAACTTGAGGAATATGTGTCAAATGAAGTAAATACAAATAAATGACAGAACAATAAAATATAAATAGAATTTTGATATAGAACTTTTACGCATAATGATGGCGAATGTATTTTATATAATGGTTATTTGATTGAATTGACGTAGTGTAGTCTTTTACTCATTATTTGTCAAGTAATGTTACACTTACATTTTTTTAAATTACTTGTCACGTATTAATATATTATATGTGTAATGGATATTTCTATTTATGGTTATTTTCAATATATTAAAACACTTGAGGTGACACAATAAATGTGGTATAAAAAAATAATAAATGTAATATTAATCTTATTTGTTATGTGATAAGAAATCATATTAGAATTTAACGTGGCCAAACCTCAGCACCTCAAGCCGAGCAAAAAATGACTTTTTGGATTTCAAATTTACCGCATAACAAATGATGGATGGTAAGAGTACAGAAGTTACTTTTTGTGATTCCTTCATTTGTAATTAAAACACTATCCATTGACATATTATTCTAGATGTATTTTTTTTATATAAATTTATGTTTGCAAATTATTTTCCTAACTGAAATATACTACTTTTCTAGTGTAATAGTGTATAAAACAAGATCATATGATTCTTCAACAGAAAGGCTACAAAAGAATATAATATAATATGTAGTTGAAATTCAACTCATATATTGCAAGACGTACGTTTAACAAATAAATTTAGATTATATACTGACTTTTTTAATAAAAATTCTGAATAGATAATATAACAATGTCGACCTCTTCGATTATATCTATCCAGTTCAAGGAGTATCTACTAATTTTCTAATGTACTAACATGTTTAATAAGTATTTTAATTGATTTCTACGCACTTGCCTTGTGTAACACTTTTTTTTTTTTTTTTTTTATTACTATTCTAAGCATCTAAAGATAAATTAGGCTTTTACGAAAATGAGAAGGATTCCCTTCGATCTAAATTCTCAATGAGAAGGGCTGTTGGTCTATAGGGCTCATTACAAGTTTTGTTTTGATAATTCGAATCGTTCGCCTATTTCATCTACACACAAAAACTAGGTTGATTCGATAATTATAATTTGTTCAATTTATTATTTTTGTCAAAAAAAATCTATAATTTATTTTTTAAAAACACAATTATTGTCTATTTTTTTAGTACAAAAAAGTAAATTAAACAAATTACAGTTATTAAATTGACCTAATTTTTTATCTTGATGAAATAGACGAGTGCCCAATAAAATGAATTGTTCAAATCATCAAAACGGAACCCGTGATGGGCTCCACGGGTCCAAATAGTCCCTTCCAGTCTAGATTTTGGATGGGAAGGAATCCTGAAAGAAATTTTCTATTGTTAACTAAGAGCATCTCTAGCATTGATAGTCAAAATATGTATTATTTTAGTTCTTACAATTTCAATTGGCTTAATTTTTATTCATAATTTTAAATTTTGTGTCAATTTGATTCAATTGATAACGTCGTTATGGCTTTTGATAGAACATTTTCATTAAATTGGTTGAGATTAAGTCACTGAATTGATCAAATTTATAATTTTGCTCCTAGAAGTAAGACACATGTTACTCATTTGTTATTAAAAAATACTAACAATTGGAAGCAATCTGATCAATTTGAGACAAAATAAAAAAATCAAGATTAAAATTAATTTAATTAAAATTATAATAATCAAAATAATACAAGCAATAATGGTGTAATTTACCTTGATATTATTATGACAGAGAAAATGAAAAAGAGTAAAGGAAAGAATGAATGATTTAAGAATAAAAAAATAGGAAGCTAGTGAATAGTGACTCAACAAAAAAAAGAAAGCTGGTGGCCATTCATAAAACTATTTTAATTAGTCTTTTGATTAATTTATTGGAGAGAGTTTTCATGAATTTGGCGAGTTATCTTAGTTAGATTGATAGTTTATCTAATTTGTTGCGCAAACCGTTCGACTTTGTCAAAATTGAATGATTTGAATTGATTTGTCATAGAATGGGTGATTTCGCTAGTAAATGAGAGAACACCTGATCTAACTTTATTCACGAGGTTCCTTAGGTCCCGTTTATTTGAAGAGTTAGGGCTATTTTAAGAATATGGTTATAATCAGTTTTTTGTGAGAGAGGGAAGTGGGTTATAATATGGGAATATCCACTTCCCAAAAGACCCCTTAGAGGGGGGATTGTGATTAGTAATGAGGTGAGACCCACTAATATTGTGTTTGTTTTGAGAGATGAGGAGGGGATTAATAGTGAGCTCTGGACTAAGATGAGCCTCCATGACTTAGTATTAGAAAAATAGTCTGGCGGATTAGAATTTTTTTTATTTTATTTTATTTTTTACATGCGGGCATTTTTTTTGAACATTAATGTTTAATTTTTTATATTTTTTGTTAAGTAAAAAATCATTATTTTATTTTTATTTCTAAATTTTTTTTTACATGTTAGGCATTTTTTTTTAAAACATTAATGTTTAATGTTTTTATATATTTTTATTTATTTTATTATTTTATATAAAAATAATTTAACAATCCTTATACTAACAACTATCATCAAAACAAGCATAATTTTACTTAATCTCCTCACTATTAATTCCTCACTAATAATCTCCTCACTAATTTTCTCACTACCAATTTCCTCTATTCTACTTCTGAAAACAAACGGATGTTACTATTATTGATGCTCTAATGTTTGAAACAAGTAATCAAAAGGCTAAACAGGTACCAAAGAAAAGAATAATGTTTAAATGTAGTTACCGAATTGATGCCCAAAAAAACAAAAAAATATCCATCTACCAATAGTAAATAGTACTAAAGTGGAAAGCGGCTCTCAAGCAGTGGTTGGAGTGTTGAATGGTGTGGTCACAGTTGATCGTCTAATTGGGGGATGATAATTGAGGATATTGTCAAGAGGGGTTTTGGAGAGTGTCAGTTCACTTTTGTTCTTTAGGGGCAGAATAAGGCAGCACATTCTGCTGTTGGTAGCGGGGTTGGGTGGTATGGGATGCCAGTCCCACTTCTTAGCTATTACCTCTTTTAGTTGAGGGGATGGTTTTTGTTTTTCTTGATTTACTACCTAATATACTGCTTGTTCCAAAAAAAATAAAAATAAATAATAATAATAATTATCTACTATATGAAATTTTTGGGAAAAAAAATTACTATTATATTTTACATAGAACCTAAAAGTAGAATTCGATACAACAACTTTATACAACTGTAAATTTTATATACAAAAATATTAGAGATATCAAATGTTCTATTAAATTTTTTATCAAATACTCACATGAGTGTGGTGTTAAAATTTTTGTAAAATATTTGGTATCTCTAGCATTTCCTTTTTACAAAATATAAAATTTATTTTACTTAGTTGTGTTTTGTTCTGTGTTCAATTTTTGTATTTTTAAACTTTTTCATGGCATTATATAAAACAAAATATTATAAGATCTTTATGCAATTTTCTCAATTTTTTTAATTTATAAAAAAATGCACATGTCATTAAACCATTTTTTTATTTTTTATTTATCAATATGGTAGTATCTTTTACACATAATCATGACTATTTCAAAATATTTTATATGAAAACTAAAGCAAATATTTCAATTTAAGTTTCTAAAATGCAAAAATACATACATCATTTTTTATTCTTTAATAATTAAAAAAAAAATGCAATTTGTAAGATTTCTTTACATCAAGATTTCTAAAAATGTGTGTATGAAAATTAATAATGTTTTTAATATCTTACACATGTGACAAAAAGTTAATAAATTATTATTTGAGGAATTTTTTTTAAGGTCCCCAATATTAAGATTTTATCAGAAAAATGACATATAATATTTTCATAATAGTTAAGGTCCCTCAACATTTTTACAGAGAAAATTCGACTCAGAAAAATTTGGTTTTATTCAAAAAAATTTAAATTTTTACAAAGAAATTTCAAAATTTCTCTGTGAAAATTAGAATTTCTCTGAGTTTGAGCCGAAATTCTCTGAGTCGGACAAAATTTTTCTAAGTCAAATTTTCTCCATGAAAATGTTGAGAGACTTTAGCTAATAAAAAAAATATTTTGGACCTCTTCTACTACACAAAGTTGGAGAGAAATGTTTCACTAATTTTCCCTTATTATTTTCAAGATACCATAAATTTCAAAAAGGCAATGTGAATTTACAACGCTGCTATCTACACCCATCGAGTCGACCTCAAAGGAGGTGGCGCAAAGAATTGGCCTGCTTTTGTTTTTTGTTTTTTTTCTTCCAATCCCGCAGTGTCACGTGGCACTGGGGGTAGTGGGGGTGCTCAGTCACTGGGTGTATGCCGCATTTTCCGTGAATTTATGATAAATGTGAAAGCTATAAATGTGAATATCCACATTCAAAATTGTGACACAAAAATTATTACTAAAACACTACATCTTTAAATAATTCAAAATGTGTGAAAACTCATATTTTTTCGTACTAAAATTACAAAAACTGTCTAATAAAAGTGTGAACATTCACAAGTTTATTATGAAAATACAGAAATATTTAACCAAAATTGTGGACTTTACTACTTTTTTACACAGTGAAAATATGAAAACCATATACAAAAAAAATCCTCCAAGGAAAGAGGAAGGATAGAAAAAACCTATCTTACTGCGAAATTTTGTTGTGGAGGCCATCTATGTACTAGCGATAGAAATACATTGACAAGGGAGAAGAAAGAAAGCCTCTAATGTTTGATTAGGGGTTTGGAAGGGTGGATTGGATTATCAATCCGTGAGAGATGCAACAAAATATCATAGGATTAGTAGTGTAGAGGGCTTAGTAATCCTCATCTGTAGAGGGATTAGTTTGGGTGAATTTTAGGTGAGATTAGGAAAATAGTGAGGGAATTGAGTCTATTTTATATAAAAATTTATTTTTTAAATTTTATTTTATTTTATTTTACCAATGCACCTATTTGTTTTATTTTTTTAATATAAAAATAATTTAACAATCCCATCACTAATCATCTTCCACACTATTATCAAAACAAACATATTTTTACTTAATTCTTCACTGACAATCATCTGACTAATAATCTCATTCAATCTAATCCACCAAGTAAACGTGGCTTTAGGGTCTATTTGTTTTGAGAGGTAGGTGTCAGAGTTGGACTAATAGTGAGGAGGGCATAACAATTATCATGTTTGTTTTCAAAATGGACCTTAGGATTCATAGTCCCTCAGGACTATGAAAGGCCTTGGATGAGGGGACTAGTAGTAGCCTAAGGTCCCGTTTGTTTCCAGAGGTAGAATAGAATGAATTCATAGTGAATAGATTAATAGTGAAAGGATTGTTAGTGAAGAAATTAAGTAAAATTGTGTTTGTTTTGATGATAGTTATTGGTGTAGGGATTATTAAATTTATTTTATATAAAATAATAAAACAAATAAAAAAAATACAAAAACATTAAACATTAACGTTCAAAAAAAAAAAGCCCAAGATGTAAAAAAAATAATAAATAAATAAATAAATAAAATAAAATAAATTATGATTTTTACTTAACAAAAAAAAAAATTAAACATTAATGTTCAAAACAAAATGCCCAACATGTGAAAAATAAGAATAAAAATAAAAATAAAATAGTCCGGCGGATTATTTTCTAATACCAAGTCTCACGGGCCTATCCTAATCCTCTCCCCAAGGAGATTCGTAGTCCGGAGGGGATTACGAATCATCTCTCCATCTCTCAAAATAAACATGATATTAGTGAGTCACACCTCACTATAAATCCTAATCCTCCTCAGAACCCAAAACAAACAGGGCCTAAGGGAGGTGGTATTCAAAAATGAATCCTGTGGAACTATGAGTTAATTGACTATTTTACCTTTGTGTTTATTGCTAAATTTGTTATGATACTTGGAATGAGACTCATAATAATATGACTCATGTAATATTAAACACAAATAATTAAGTAAAATTTTATTGATAGTTGGTTCTTTAATATTTGTAAAATAAATAAATAAATAAGTAGAGAGAGAATAACATTGAGTAAAAATGTATTGATGGTTGGATTCATTAATATTAAAAAAAATAATAATAATAACATTGAGTAAAAAAATTTTGATAGTTGAATTCTTTAATATTTGAAATAAAATAAGAAAAAAAGAAGAAGAATAACATTGAATAAAAATTTATTTATTCTTTAGTTGGTATAAGCCCAAATTTGATAATAATGCAAAGGATAGTTGTGGAATTTTACATGGTTAATCCTACTTCTATCTCTTAAAACAAACATGAACTATTACTAGTCTACTGATTATCAAACAAATATAATTTTTCTTAATCCCCTTACTAGCAGTTTTTTTACTAACAATTCCTCCATCCTACCTTTGAAAATAAATGGGCCCATAATCACCAAATTACCCTAGATCAAGTGAGTTGATTGGCTCATATACTCGTACATATAACGCTAATATTTTAAATTTACCTAACACTCGTACCAAATTACCCTTAGCCTTTGTTTATTTAATTTAATTTTGTTTTCCCTAGATTCATTATCCATAAGTAGCATAAATATGCTACAAAAGGCTTAATGTCAATATTAAATCTCATGCAATTATCTTAAATAAATGTAAAAATAAAATATTTATTGTTTCTACTTATTTTTCAAATAATTTTTTTTATTATTTTACCTTTTCCATATTAATTGCAATTTAAGAAATAATTGTAACAAAATAATACACAATAATAGAAATAATTTTACCAAGTTATTTCATTTTTTTTCCAATATATTTTATTACAGGGATAATACGAGTACCTAATTGATAGTGAATTTCCGATCACACTGCCCTCCTTAGTGATTCAGCGGAAGAACACAGGCAGAGTGGATGGCTCCTCAGAACTCGCATTTAAAGAAAAGACTCCGGCGGTGGTTCTTCCACCCGGGGGCACTCCGACGATCAAGTCAGTATATCTCTCAAAGATAATCTAGTACTTAACTCACTAGCTTGAGTATATAAAAACATACCTTAGACCCATGGGGGTGCCTCTCTTTTATAGCCAATACAATCCTAGTCCCAATAGGAGCCTGGCCCTAATGGACTTAGGATTACTGCTAATCTGGAACTTCCAGTGGGTTCAGGACAAACTCCCTAAGAGTTTTATCTTTACCCAAACTGAAGTCTTCTCACAATCTAGGACTCTTGTCCATATCCTGGCTGAGCTTCCTCTTCATTCTAGGACTCTTGTCCTTTATCCGCTTATCTCGGATTCCGATATCTTCGGAGGTAACCTCGGCACTACGAGATAATCTCGGCACTACTACCATGACACGTGGCACCTCGGCTGACACGTCATCGGCCTAAGAACTTTCTAGCCAAGATCATTTATTCCAGGCCGGCATGTCCTCTTCAGATTCAAATCAATTCCCTTACGCGTATGAGCTGTCCTGCACCAATTTTCAACCGTTCCGATGACGCGTTTCATTCTTACTGGTCCGTGCCATTGACGCGCCTACAAAGTCTTTTTCTCTGCCGCGTCGTGCCCGACGATGCGTTACCCTAGGCGTAATAATTGCTGTTTTTTTGCCGCCGTTTCAAACTTTGGCAAAAATGATTCCCTCTCTCTTTCTCCTTCACTTTTGCATTTTGAATCTCTTTGCTTTCTTTCTCTCTAAAACTTTTTCTCTTTCAATTCTGCCATTACGCTTCAAGCCCCTGAATCGCCTCCATCTCGCCATTTTCGCTAAGCTCAAGCTCTTGCTACTGTTGCGTCCATTATCTGACCTCGGCGAAGCTTCATCCCGGACTCACCTTTTTCTGGTAAGCCACCGTTCCCTTCTTTTCCCAGTTCTTGCTTGTTTCTGAGATTTCTCGTTACTTGGTTGTTCTGTATCTGATTTATAAATCACGTACCTCATCTCATTTTTTTGTTTATACTGCGAATATTTGTACCGTTTCACCTCTGTTTTTGGCCTTCCACTCTTTCGTGTTCTTGAATCTGAGACTTCTTTTTGCTTTCCTGTGTTCCAGATTTTCCTCCCTTCATACTCATTATTCGTAGATTTAGGCTTGGGATTTGCTGTAGAACCTTCAATCTTTTAGGAAAAACTGAAACCAACTTCAATAACATACACATAGGTTAAGCCGAGGTCCTAAGAGCCCTTTAGGAATACTCTGTTTCTGTAGTCGAACACTTGTTTATATCAAGACCATGGGTGTGTGGAGGGATAGAGTCAATACCCCAACCAAGCTTCAAAACTTTAGGCAAGAATTTTCCATACCAGAGGATGTCCACCTCAGACTAGCTGAGGAGAAGGACTCCATTATGCCCGATGGTGATAAAATGCCTTTCCCTGTAGTAGCCTTCGTCCAGTGTGGACTTAGGTTCCCTCTAGATCCCCTCTTCCGCGAAGTCCTTCACTACTACACCCTGAACCCCATGCAACTTTCCATTAACGCCTATAGGACACTCAACGGAATAATAGCCTTAGCTCGGCAAGAGAACGTTAGGATCACTCTAGCAGACATCCAATATTGCTACACAATGTGCCCCCTGAACCTTAAGGAAAAGGGTTATGTCTACTACCTTAAGCCGAGGTCTACTGCCTATAAAATAGTAGCCGACCTTCCAGACTCCAACAAAGGGGCTGGAGATGATTACTTGATCGTTTCTGGAAACTGGGAATTTGCCCTAGATGAAGAAGTTCAACTCTTCCCTCTTCCTCGAACGGTCAAGGAGGGCAAGGGTAAGAGTCCATCATTAACTGCTTAGCTGTTGTTTTCTTCAATTTTTTCCAAAATATTTTATCTATTTTTGATGTTTTGTTCTATTTTGCAGACGTTCGCCAGCCACCCAAGGATTTTCGCCAATCATATTTCCTCAAGCCCGACCTAAAAAAGCTTTTAGACCTTCCACTTCAGCGACGAAAAGCTCCATTGTTGTTGAACTTCATCCCCACTTACACGTCCAAGTTGGCCGACGTTCCAAGGAAGAGGAAGAAGAGCGCTTCTCCATCAACTGCTTCTACAGAACAGGCTGCCTCCACATCTGAGCCAACCGATCAGCCATCAACCTCGGCTCCAAAGAAACGCCGACAAAAGCTTGTTAAAACAACCGAGATGGAAAAACCAACGAAAGTGGTGCTGAACCTCTTGGCCGATCTTCCAGACGATATGGATGATGCACCAGCCCAACCTCTGCCCCCACCAAAGCCGAAGAGAACCAAGAAGGCCCAACCAAAGGCGAAGGCGGCGAGGTCGATGCCTGTCAAGATGCCGCCAATCTCCCATAGCGGTGGCAGAAGACCACTTCTGCTCCTGCTAAAAGACCAGCAGAAGCCCAACCGTCAGGGTATGCTCAACAAAATAAGCCGAGGTCTTCGTCTGCCACGGCTTCGGGATCCAGGGTTCCCAAAGTTCCCTAGGAACCCAAAGTTACTCTTGAAAACAGGCCGATCTACACCAACGAAAGTGCTGCCGACGTCAACATCGGCGTGGCGCTCAGCACAGCAGTCCTTCTTGAGGGCGATATGGAGCGTAACGAAAAAATGAGCGGCTATGAGAATTACGCCTTCATGATGCAAAGATTCCAAGTAAGTCTTTGAATTTGATAATTTGTCTTTCATACTTATAAAATTTTGAAATGTTTATAATGACTTTTGCCTTGTATTCTTCCAAAGCCATCCAACACGCCCATACCTTTCTCCATGCGGGCTTTTGAAACAAAGAAAGAAGTTAGCCGACATGGAGAAGGAATTTGCTCTTCTCCATAAACAAAACAGGCCCTCCACCAAGATGAAAAAAGCGGAGGACTGTGCCGAGGTCAAGCAACCAAGGCTAAACAAATAGCCGATGAAAAGGCCGAGGTCAGAAGGTCATTAAAACCTGTTTTATCTCAAAGAAAAGAAGTCGAAGAAAAAGTAGCCCAGGCAGAAAAGGAGCTACAAGAAGCCTTGGCCACCAAGAGAGCTGAAATCGATGCTGCTTATAAAGAAGGCATGGCCGATGTCGCTGAAGACTATAAGCTTCAGGTCAAGCAAGCATGCAACAAGGGACATTCCCTAGGTTGGAATGCTTTGGCCAAAAAGCTTGATCTTCCAGTCGACTCGCCATGGCGCAAGACCAAGGCCATGCGTCTTCCTTGTCCTCTTCCTCCATCTCCAAGCCAAGCTGAAGAAGATGATTCTGAAGCCGAGGCTGAAGAGGAGAGTGAAGGTGAAGATGAAGCCCTGGTGAGGAAGGCCAAATCTCCTCCCAAGGGTGATCAAGTCCTGGACTTGACTGGAGATGAAGACCTCGTTGCTGCTCCCAAAAAGGCGGACATCGACACTCTATCCTCTGACCTCCTTTTGGCAGAGAGAAGTGTTGATGAAACCCTTGCTGAGATTGATGCTGAAGTCGCAGCCGATAAAGTGGCCGAGGTCTCGGCAAATAAAGAAGCTGAGGTTGTGGTGGACAAGGAAGCAGATGCTATAGTGGAAAAGGATGCCGAGATCATTCCTTCAGATCCTTCCGACGTTCCAGCCCAATCTTCTGTTAATGCTGAAGGAGTTTAGATGTTTTCTACTTTTCTTTTTTTGTACTTTGTCTTTTGTGGCCGATGTGCCTTCTATGTAACTTGTGAACAAGATTTTTGCTTAGGCCACAGTGCCTTCCTTTCGTATGCAACTGTTTCTTTCTGAATGCTTCAGTCTTTAAATTCTTCTTTCTTGCTTCTGCGTAGTTTTATACTTAGAATATCTCACATGATTCATACAATTCTTCCGTTGCACAATCTCCTCGGGGGTTACATACCTTGGGTATGTTTACCTGAAGATTTACCTCGGCTAGGGCTTCACCTGTAAACTTGTCATAAGCTTCAACAAGTATAAAGCATATAAATTCAATTAAATTTCATCTTGTAAATTGCTACAAATTTCAACAAGTAAAGATAAGGAATTTATCTCAGCTTAACTTTAACTTGTAAATTGCTACAAATTTCAACAAGTAAAGATAAGGAATTTATCTCGGCTTAACTTTAACTTGTAAATTGCTACAAATTTCAACAAGTAAAGATAAGGAATTCATCTCGGCTTAACTTTAACTTGTAAATTGCTACAAATTTCAACAAGTAAAGATAAGGAATTTATCTCAGCTTAACTTTAACTTGTAAATTGCTACAAATTTCAACAAGTAAAGATAAGGAATTTATCTCGGCTTAACTTCCATTAAGCATTACTAATGTCTTCTCTCTCAATGTGAACCTAAGTTCCTCTTGGGTTCTCATTATTCAAAAACAACATCATGCAAAGTTGTATAAGTTCGAGAAATTACGCTAAGATTTTATTGATCATATCGACAAAAAAATCAAAGAACATCTAATGATAAAAAAACTTTAAATTACAAGTGTTCCATGGTCTAGGCAGTGCTTTGCCCTCATTATCTTCGAGCCGATATGCCCCATTTCCTAACACCGAGGTGATTCAGAGGGGCCTTCCAGCTTGGGCCAAGTTTGCCCTCTCTGGAATCCTTCTTATTGCCGACGACTTTTCTCAAGACTAGGTCGTTGACTTGAAAATCCCTTGGATTGACCTTCTTGTTGTAAGCTTTGGCAAGTCGTTGTTTGGTATCTTTGCAAGTCGATTGCGACTTTCTCTCTTTTCTTCTAGTAGGTCCGGATCTCGCTAAGAGCACCTCATTAGACCCGTTCTCAACTCCTGTGTTCGATCCTCGATGCCGATCTCCAATGGAATGATCGCTTCGTGCCATAAGCCATGGCAAAGGGGATTCTGTTGATCTTCTCGGCGTAGTGCGATATGCCCGAGCACGTTGGGCAATTCGCCTACCCACTTCCCTTTTCTGCTGCGGCCTCTTCTTTATTCCATCTAGAATGACTTTGTTTGATGCTTCGGCTTGCCCATTACTTTGGGGAAAGCTTGGTGTTGAAAAATAATTCTTTATCTTGAACTTGGCGCAAAAATTCTTGATGAGTTTGCTGTCAAACTGTGTTCCGTTGTCGGCAACGATTGCCCTCGGAATCCCAAATCTGGTGATGATGTTTTTCCATATGAAGTTCTTCACATCCACATCTCGGATTTTGGCAAGGGGCTCTGCTTCTATCCATTTTGTGAAGTAGTCTGTTGCTACCAGTAGGTACTTCCGCTGTCCAGTGGCTTGGGGCAATTGTCCAACGAGATCCATGCCCCATTGGGCAAATGGCCAAATTTGGAAGCAGATTCGGTCGTGGTCGATGTATCAATGGTGCAAACCTCTGGCATTGTTCACACTTCTTCACATAGGCCTCTGCGTCTTTTTGCATATAGGGCCACCAATACCCCTGGGTAATGGCCCTATGAGCTAACGATCTGCCCCCTGCGTGGCTTCCACAAACTCCTTCATGAATTTCATACAAAAAGTCTTCGACCTGAAGAGGGTGTACACACCTTAAAAGAGGTCCAGTGAAGGATCTTCTGTAGAGATGTCCTTCTGCCGTCAGGCTGAATCTAGCCGACTTCAGTCTAACCTTGTGTGCTTCCTTTCGATCTTCCGCGCTTTTCCTCTTTCAGAATGCAACAATTGCATCCATCCAAATTTGGTCCCATGTCCACATAATGCTTCTTGCATTGTGTTCGTGGCTCTATGCTCGGGCAGTAGGTAATCAATCATTATTGTCCTCGTCTTCCCGGTTTTGCCGAACTTGCCAAATTGGCCAGCGCGTCGGCGTGGTTGTTATCATCTCGGCTAACCTGAAGAAGTCGGCAGTTTTGAAACATGTCTGCCAGCCTGATGACTTCTTTTGCGTATGCCGACATCCTTTCATCTCGGGCAGCAAACTCTCCTGTAGTTTGATTTACTATAAGTTGTGAGTCACAAAAAACTATTACCTCATCTGCCTCTGCCGCTACTGCCAGCTTCAGTCCAGCAATCAGTGCTTCATACTCCGCCTCATTATTCGAGGCTTTGAACCCCAGTCGAATGGACTGTTCCAATATCTCCCCATCGGGGGAAATTAACACTACTCCTGCCCCTGCACCCTGCCGATTTGAGCTCCCATCAACAAAAAGTTGAAAGGAGTCGCCGATGTAGATGCTGCAGGGTCTGAGTTTTTCCTTCCTCGGTTCCTTAGCCTTTGGCTGGGCTTCTCCTTCCTTGCTCGGACATCGTTCATCTCGGCTCAGCGGAGCCCGATGTTCGATGTACTCTGGTGAGAACTCGGCCACGAAGTCGGCCAAGACTTGGCCTTTAATTGCGGTTCTTGGCCTGAACTCCAGGTCGTACTGGCCCAAAATTACTGCCCATCTTGCTATTCTTCCAGTTAAGTCTCCTTGTTGCAACAAGGATTTTAATGGGTGCTCTGTCAGAACCACTATCTTGTGAGCCTGAAAATAATGGTTTAGCTTCTTTGAGGCCATTACCAAGGCCAAAGATTAATTTCTCGATGGTAAATACCTTGTTTACGATCGGCCAAGGTTTTACTTACATAGTAGACGCTTACGCTCTCCCTTCTCTTCTCGGATAATCACAAAGACTCACTGCGTGCTCAAGCTCTAGGTATAAACAGTTCCTCCCGTGTTGAGGTGTTGAGAGGACTGGAGCCGAGGTGAGGTATTTCTTCAGGTCGGCCAAAGCGGCCTCGCATTCCTCTGTCCATAAAAAATCTGTGGCCTTTTTCACCAGTTTGAAAAAAGGTTTACACTTGTCCAAACTTCGGCTTATGAACCTGTTTAGGGCATCTGAACCTGTTTAGCCGATGTCGGACTCTGTAATTCCAGAATGGCCTTGATCTGATCTGGGCTGGCTTCAATGCCCCTTCTTGTCACCAGATATCCCAAGAACTTACCGGATCCGACTCCAAACGCGCATTTCGATGCGTTTAGTCGGAGCCGATATGTTTTGAGTATGTCAAAGACCTCTTCTAAGTCAGCGAGATGATCCTTTGGTTCCTTGGTCTTCACGACCATATCATCGATGTAGACTTCCACAGTTCGGCTAATCAAGTGTCTGAACATCTTGGTCACCAGCCTTTGGTAAGTTGCTCCTGCGTTCTTCAACCCAAAAGGCATGACTCTGTAACATCTGAGACCTTTGGGAGTGATAAACGCCGTCTTCTCCTCATCCGGGGTACATGGCTATCTGGTGATACCCCTATATACGTCAAGAAGCTCATCCTTCCATGTCCGGATGTGGCGTCCACTAACCGGTCGATCTTTGGCGGAGGAAGTCCGCCTTTGGGACAAGCTTTGTTCAAATTTGTGAAGTCCACGCAGACCCTCCACTTGCCATTCTTCTTCTTTACTACCACGGTATTTGATAACCACGTCGGATAATTGGCTTCTCGGATGGCCCCGCCTCTAGAAGTCCGCTACTTCCTCTTCCGCTTCGACGTGCATCAACGTCGGTCTTCTGGCTCGTTGTATTACAGGTTTGGCCGACCTGTCAACGTTGAGTCTGTGACATGTGACCTCGGGGTCAATGCCAGCATTTCATAAGGTGTCCAGGCGAACACCTCAATATTTTTCCTCGTAAAGGCTTCCAACTCCTTTCTTCTTCTTTTGGCTAATCCGTGCGAGAAGGAAAGCGTTCCTCATCGCCTCTTGGACGAAGATTTTCTTCAATGCTTCTTCACTCTTCTCTTGGCTCCTTCGACATCATCTAGGACCTTCATGTCCTCTTCTTCAACCTCGCTTCTTCCGGTTCTCGAATCTTTGCAGGTTAACTTCATTGCTGCCATGGAGCAATTTTTCGCCTGCAACTGATCTCCTCTGACTTCCTCAATCCCATGTTCTGTTGGGAATCGTAGCAGTTGATGCAAGGTTGAGGGAACTGCCCCCATTGCATGCAACCACGGCCTCCCCAGGATGATGTTGTAAGGCGAAGGCGTATCAATCACAATAAATTCTGTCCTTATCTTCTTCGTGCCAGCTTGTACCTCCAAGCTGGTTGCGCCTAAAGGCCATGTCGGCGTTCCATTGAAGCCAACCATCGGGCCGTTTGACTGGTCCATGTCATCAGGGTGAAGGCCTAACTCCTTGTAGCATCTGACATACATGATGTCGCAGGAGCTGCCCTGATCAATCAAGATGCGTTTCACCTGGCACTCCCCAACCTGGAGGGATACTACCAGGGCATCATTGTGCGGGTGCTGAACCATGTCGAGGTCGGCGTCTGTGAAGGTTATCATTGGTCCTTGGCAATCTTCAGGCCGAGGTCTTTTCAATCCGACCTGGTTGACATGCTGCAGATGTTTCACCCTCTGCGTCTCCCCCCGTATGTCGTTTTCGTTCACCTTTGAGTGGATCACGTTAACCACCCGAGGTCCACCTCGTGGTTCTACCGTGGGCGGGCTGCTGTGCTTGGGGCAATCGTGCTCGCTTCTTCCTCGTTCTGGCCTCATCTACAAGGTCTCTCAAATGGCCTTGCCTCACCAGATCTTCTAGATGTGCTTTAAGGGCTCTGCAACCCTGAGTTGGGTGACCCTGCTCATTGTGATAGGCGCAACGCCTACCAAGGTTTCTCCCCATAAATTCTCCTTGTGCTCTTGCCGGTGCCCTGAAGTAGGGCTGATTTCGAATTTGGTCAAGGACTTTTTGGACCGGAATTCGGAACACCGTAAATCCTTGCTTGTTTAGCCCTCAACTCATCTCTGTTTGTTCTGTCTGTTGTTACCTCGGCCTCGCTTGGCGAAAGCCGTTGCCTTTTTTCGTCAGATCCTTGTTCCCCGAGGTGTCTTCCTCGGCTCGTGCGTACTTCTCAATTCTCGCCATGAGTTCTTCCATGTTCTTTGGCAGGGTTTTCGCCAAAGACTTCCGCAATGGACAGTCATCTTTCAGGCCGTTCTTGAAAGACACGACCGCCACCTCCTGGTTGCATTCAGGTATTCGATTGAACACCTCGTAGTATCGCTTTGCATAGGCTCTGAGGCTCTCCTCTTTGCCGATCTTCAGAGCCATCAATGCATCCACCCTCAATGGCTGCAGCTTGTTTGTTATGAACCTGGCCACAAACATCTCGGCCAGGCCTTCCCAGCTCTTCACGCTCCCTTTTGGTAGTTTGTGGAACGGTCGATGCAATCTCCCGAAGGATGAAGGAACACTTTGTAGAGCAACGGCTCGTTCCCACTGCAGACAAAGCCATGGAATTCAAAAATAATCCAACATGGAAGTTAGGGTCCGACTTACCATCATATATCTGGAGCCTCGGCATACTGAATCTTTTCGGCGCGACGAATCTATCCAATTCTGCCGAGAATGGAGTCCTCGGCTTAACCGGGGAAGTTACTTCGGCTCCGGCATTCTCCTGTTTCCTCTTGAGGTAATCTCTCAAGTCCTCTTTACTTCTTCCTGCAGCCCGGCTTTCATTGGGTTTTAGCCTTTTTGGCGCACTACTCTCGGCCTCATGGTGGCCCCTTTTCGATCCTTCTCCGCAGGATGCATCGAAACACAATATCCGCCGGAACATGCCGATGTTCTTGGGTCCGCTTCTTCTCGCGATATGTCCTTCGGACTCTTCTTCTCGCTCTTCTCGGCGACTTCCTGGAAGGTCGGTGAGAGTACCTTCCGATCTCGTGTCTTTGTGGGATTTCTTTCGTCCTTTTTTCCGGGCGATTCTTTCTGCATTGGTGTGTCTGCAGCGGGTATGGCGGCTGCATGACGTTGTTCTGCATCATGAAGTTGACGACCGATTGAAGGTCTGCCAACTTATTTGCCATCTCCTTTACTTCTTCATCCCTTCTCAGACATCTGTCTTTCCATGTCTGGAGGTCGTCCTCGTTATAGTATTTACCCCTGTCCGCTTTCTTTGATGTATCACCGTTTTGGCCGACGGCGTTCTCTGCGTGATTCTGATCACGAACTTCCTCATTGTGGTCTCCTTCTTCCGCGTTAAGGTCGGCGGGTCTTCCACTCCCAACTGGAGTGTCATCCCCAACCTTTTCCCTCTGCGAGTTACTGGCCATCTACTCTTCTCTCGTTCCCATAGACGGCGCCAAATTGTGTGAGTGAATTTCCGATCACACTGCCCTCCTTAGTGATTCAGCAGAAGAACACAGGCAGAGTGGATGGCTCCTTGTAACCTGCACAGAAAGAAAAGACTCCGGCGGTGGTTCTTCCACCCGGGGGCACTCCGACAATCAAGTCAGTATATCTCTCAAAGATAATCTAGTACTTAACTCACTAGCTTGAGTATATAAAAACATACCTTAGACCCATGGGGGTGCCTCTCTTTTATAGCCAATACAATCCTAGTCCCAATAGGAGCCTGGCCCTAATGGACTTAGGATTACTGCTAATCTGAAACTCCCAGTGGGTTCAGGACAAACTCCCTAAGAGTTTTATCTTTACCCAAACTGAAGTCTTCTCACAATCTAGGACTCTTGTCCATATCCTGGCTGAGCTTCCTCTTCATTCTAGGACTCTTGTCCTTTATCCGCTTATCTCGGATTCCGATATCTTCGGAGGTAACCTCGGCACTACGAGATAACCTCGGCACAACTACCATGACACGTGGCACCTCGGCTGACACGTCGGCGTCACCTTGCCACGTATTGATACTCAGAAAATACATCCCCACAGTTGGCCTTGAGGGATATTTTTCATGTTATTATGCTAAGAAGAAAGCAGAGGAGTGCAAATATTTATGCATGAAATACTTGAAGAATGCATCAGATAAAGTAAATACAAATAAATGAAAGAGTGATGATATATAAATAAAATTTGTGTACGTAACTTTAATATAGAATGATATAATTTCTTATGGTTTGTTCATTTTAAATAAAAATATCTATCATTATTTTTATAATTTTAAACATGTCAATAACACATCATTCTAAATATGTTTAATGTATAATTTTTTAATTAACAAATTATTTTTCTAAATCAAATTTTATTCACTCTTTTTCAAGGAAAAATTATATTCTTATATAAAATTCATATAAAAAAACTTGACATGAATAATGTGGTAATGTCATTATTGTAAATAAATTTATCTTCAATAATATTTTATTTTAAAATAAAAGGTCCACAATCAAGAACGGAATGAGGATTTCATTATCAAACGGCCTAAAAAAAAAATAATTTTTTTCACTATATATACAAAACACACATATATGTATATATGATATATACATTATATATACATAAAAAAAATTAAATATCATAGAAGCAATTTCTAATAGGATGAATAAGGTTTTTTTTTTGATGTAAAATAGAAAGAGAATTTAAGATGGAAGAAGAGTGACATATATATATTTTATATTAAGGAGTCATTTTATATATAAAATGATGTATATATTTTTAAAATTTTATGACAAACAATAATGTTCAAAAAAATAGGGGAGCCACAACCCCTCATAATCTTCTCCTAATTCCGTCCCTCAATGAACTATTATTATTATGTATAGAAATTATGTATGAATTATTTATTTATTTAACATTACTCTTTTTTCTAATAGTGTATATTGTCAAATGACTCTTTTGGTTTGTATTTGAGAAACATGTTTTGAGATAAAAAGTACGAAATTTGTTTGGTTTGATTTTTTTTAAAAAGATGTTTTGAAAAATTATTTTGAGAGAGAGTTTTGAAAAAAGTGATTGATTTGATATGTATGAGAGAGAGATTTGTTTAGAAAACTTGTTTGTTTGAAAATTTTTTTTGAAAAAATTAGTTTGATTTGATTACTTTTGAAAACTTATTTGTAGGGAATTTTTTTCAAAATTTTTTGAGAAACACAAACCAAACAAGGCCAACTAGAATTTATACCTGGAAAGCCAAAAGGGAACGAGTGTTCTAGATTCAACTTACATATAGTGTCACTAATATCTATAAGAAAATTGGAACGCATTAATTTTTCTAAATTAATTTATAAGAAAAATTTTGGATACGTAGACCTGTTAAATTCTTTAATTATCTATCCCTATCCAATTCAAAAAAGAATGTATTTTATGTAACATATATGGTGTTATCTTTTCACTTATTAATTAATATTTAGAAAAAAATGAGATCAAAATTTGATAGGGTTGAACCCTCAATACCTTCGGTCAAATAGAAAGTGACTTCTCATGTCGTATTTTAATTATATGTCAATTAATTAATAGAAAAATACATCATGTCACCCGATCATGTATCATTACATTTATCAAGTGCACATAGGGCTGAGAAAGGAATCCGTGTCCAATTCGATAGATTTGGATTGATTTTTTGAATTCGCAGTTCGGTTCCAGACTGAAGAATTAAAAATCTATAGTATATGGATTGGTTCCGGATTAAATTCCACGGTTTCAGATTAGAACCGATCTGAACCGTATACAAATAGTCTATATTTTTATTATACATCTTCCCTCATAGTATTTTCTCTTATTCTATATAAAATCTAAACTCAAACCTAAAATCGTATAATATCTTCTTTTATTACTTTTGTTTGTTAGTTTTTAGTTTTAATTTGTAATGGTCTAAATACTTATGGTGAAACTTGTTTTTTTATGATTGTTTAAATTCTAGAACAATATGTCGTTATTATAGAAAAACATGTTGCTATTGTGGAACTAATATAGCGCTATGTTTATATTTTTATGAAATTAAAGTGTTATATATATATTTTTGTTATTTAATTATGTGAATCCGTGGTCCTAAACCGATCCAATTCGTATTTAAATGGATTAATTCGGATTGGTTCCATGATTTAAACGGATTAGATTGGTTCTAATTTTTGAATCGTAAATATGATTGGTCAAGATTTTACCCCACTCCTGTCAAATTCGGACCATGCTCATCCCTAAGTGCACTAGATAGATGGACTATATCACACTAAATATTTAAGCGTATCTAATAAATTTCCAATATATTATCATGAATAATGTTATATGTACTAATTAGTATATCAATTGATAATATGATATAATTTAACAGGTTTTTGATATTTATAATTTGTATAATGAGTACGGTTAATAATAATGTCATAATTAATATTAATACACTAATTAATATACTAATTGATACATATAATACTACCGTATTATCATATTTGAGTTAGTGTTTTGATTTATATTTGACATACGTATCAAAGGAGTTCTTTACAGTTTTTATAACCGTACATCTCTGTAGCACATTTTTTGTTTTAGAGCAAGTGTCTCGCGACGCATGAAAAAGAATTTAAAATATATATATATATATATGTAAAACTCAAGACACTTTTTATTAATTTTATAGAACTTTTTATTTATTTAAAAATATTTTTTTATTATTTTCAAAGTACTACATTAATTTTAATAGGGTAAATTATAAATACACTTCATGAGATTTGCTTAAAATACAGATTGCTCTTTATGATTTGAAAAATTACAAATATCCCCTTATTAGAATTTTTTTTATTTAACAGAATTAACTAAAAAAATGAAATTCATAATTGCTCTCCTATACAATAATGAAATTACCTAAATTATAATTGAAATATATTTTTAACATCGTTAAAAATAGTTAATTGACTTGATAATTTATTAATAAAATGGACGATTTGTTATGAAATTAGAAACTTCAGGGAGTGGAATGTAATTTTCAAAATCAGAAGGGGCGATTCGTATTTTAATTAAATCTCAGGGGTGTTTTTATAATTTACCCATTTTAATAATAAATAACACATAAAATTTTAATATTAAACGAATATGTAGTGCTTGTTTGATGTAGTTTATTGTAAGACCATCTCCAATGATTCACCAAAACTGATATCAAATTTAAATTCTGATGAAAAGGGTACTGTTCACACCTCCAACGGTTCACCAAAAGTGATATCAAATTGATATTTCATCAAATGTTTCATCAGAGTGAGGGAGTACACGGACGAAATACTGAATTCACCAAATCACTGTTACTGACCGTTGAAAATGATACACCGGTTGACCAACCGGTTGCCCGGCCGGTTGACCAACCGGTCGACTGGTTTTAGTTGGTTCAAACAGATCAAAAAGTTCAAACAAATTTAAAAAAAAAAATTTTTTATTCCTCTGGGTCAACCATTGGTTGTACGGTTGACCAACCGTCGACTGGTTTTCTTTTAAATAAGTTGGTTCAAACAGATCAAAAGGTTCAAACAAATTTAAAAAAAAAAAAAATTAATTCCTACCGGTCAACCAGCCGGTCAACCGGCTGGTTGACCAACCGGTCGCCCTTCAATCTGAGAATGAAGCTTCAATATGAGAATGGTGCAGAAAGCTTGTTAAACAATTGTTTAAAGTGTGAATTGTTTAAAGAAAGTGTGAATTGTTTAAAGAAACAATTCATGGTGCAGAAAGCTTCAAACTGAGAGATAATTGTGTGTAGCTCGCCAAACATCAAATAATTGATGGTGTAGAAAGCATCAAACATCAAACTGAGAAAAAAAAAATATTTACGCGTAACGGTCGACCAACCGGTTGCCTCACGGGATTTGATACGGAATTTGATACACCGTTGGAGCGAGTGGTATCAAATTTGATAAAATTGATCATTTTTGACTCAGATTTAGTGAAAAATCTGAGTCACCGTTGGAGATGCTCTAAGTTAAAAATTAATAATGAAAAAATAGAAGTTAAAAGTACCCATTCCTCAACTTTAAGATAATCAATTTTTTTAATTAATTAATTTATTTTTTACTTAATAAGCTATCTGTAAAAATTTTAACAAATAATCTGACATAAAATTTTAAATTAAAATAAACTAACATATGAACCCATGAGATGCACGAGTAGATAAATAATTAAACATAATTTTAAAATTAAATAATAATATAAATTTATTTAAAAAGTATAAAAAAACTAATTTAGAAAGAATTAAATTTTAACCATTTTATTAGAATATATATATATATATATATTGCAGTTGTTGTGTCATTAATTGTATATTCTATAGATGTCATAATTTAATTGATAAAGATAAAAAAAAATAGAATAAATTAAAAAAATTATATTTATGATAAAATAAAAATAAATTTCATTTTATAATTTTTTTCGTTTTAATTTATTCTATATTCAAGTTTACCATAAAATCAAAATATATCTTTTAGAAATAAAACAATATATATTGATAAAATCATTAAAATCGGTCAAAGACCAATCAACTTACACAAAATTAATTAATTAAAATTTTTAAATTTTATTTTATTTTAAAATTTAAATTATTTTTAACTGAAACATACATAACATTACAATATTAAATAGGCATAGGTTTACTTTATATAAATGAAACAACTCATTTTTTTCATTCTTTTCTTGATGTGAGATTGTGTAAAATAAAAATTAACAATTGTTCGGATGCAATTTTATTTTGAATCAAACAATATCAGTCATTTAATCTTTAATTAGGTTAATATTTAGTTTTTTTTTTTTTAATCAAACATATCTAACCAATATATTTTGATAAAACCGCTAAGAACGCAGTTAAATCAGCGAATCAGTCAAACCGAAAATGATTCAGCTTAATCGGCTAGGTCAAAAAAACAACCAACATATACAAAAATTAATTAATTAAAATTTTTAAATGATATTTTAATTTTAAAATTTAAATTGTCTTGAATTGAAGTATGTACAACATTATAATATTAAATGAGAGCATAAGGTTTATTTTATATAATTGAAACAACTAACTTTTTTCTTATTTTCCCAATGTGACATAAAATGGAAGTTAACAATTTTTTGGGTGAGAAATTTATTTCTAATTAAGCAATCTTAATCGTTTAATCTTTAATTAGATCTATCTTTAATTTATTTCGAATCAAATAAATGTAACAAATATATTTTGATAAAACCGCTAAAATCACGGTTAAACCAACGAATTAGTCAAACCAAAAATGAATTCAGCCTAATTGGCTATGTCAAAAGACAAACCAACTTATTCAAAAATTAATTAATTAAAACTTTCAAATTTTATTTTAAAATTTAAACTATCTTGAATTAAAACATGCATATCATTAAAATATTAAATGGTGAAACAACTCACATTTTCATTCTTCTCCCGATGTAAGATTATAAAATAAATTATAGACTAATTAGTGTTTTATTTTTATATGGTTAAATGGAAGTTAGGTAATGGAGATTTTTTTAATTGTTTAAAATTAGGAAAATCAATATGAGCAATCGCGATAAAACCGACGAATTAATTAAATCGAAAACAATTTAGCTGAATCGGTTAGGTCAAAAGACCAACCAACTCATATAAAAATGAATTAATTAAAACTTTTAAATATTATTTTATTTTTAAAATTTAAACTATCTTGAATTGAAATATGTACAACACTACAATATTAAATAGGAGTATAAGTTTTACTTTATATAAGTGAAATAACTTACTTTTTTCTTATTTTCTCGATGTGGGATTATAAAATAAAAGTTAACAATTGTTTGGACGGAAAATTTATTTCTAATCAAGCAATATTACTAGTTCAATCATTAATCAAATCAATCTTTAATTTATTTCGAATAATATATTTTGATAAAATCTGAGATCAATCTTTAATTTATTTCAAATAATATATTTTGACACAACTGTCAAAATTTTTTGTTAAATCAACAAATCAGTCAAACCAAAAATATTGGCTAGGTCAAAAGACCAACCAACTCACACAAAAATTAATTAATTAAAATTTTTAAATTTTATTTTAAAATTTAAATTATATTGAATTGAAACATGTACAACACTACAATATTAAATGAGAATATAAGATTCACTTTATATGAGTGAAACAATTCACTTTTTTTTTTTCCTTTTTTTGATGTGGGATTATCAAATAAATCCTATACTAATTAGAGTTTTATTTTTATTTGGTTAAATAGAAATTAACCAATAGAGATATTTTTAATTGTTTAAAATTAAAAAAAAAATTAAAAAATTAAAAATTAATATAAAATATTAAAACTTTCACAATACTTGTCACTATTTTTTTTTTTTATATAATATAGAAATTATAACCAATTTATTTAAACGATAAAAAATAACCCGTGAAAGGGACTTGGTGGCATTCACCTTTGTTGGAAGCGTACTCCAATAAAGACAAGAGCAGGCCTTTTTTATGAAGAAAAATAAAAGAAATTCTCTCACAGCCAGTTTTAATGAATTTACGTGTTATCAAAAAAGCTCTAAGCGAAAAGAGTGGACTCAGATTCTCTTCAGTTTCCGTAGTGGATTTGACTGTGTCGTTTGGATTTATACCATTTATTACGAATTTTATTTTGATAATTTAAATTGTTTAATATGAAAATTTTGTTGAGTATTTTATTCTTGTAAAAAATTATATTGATCAAATATCAATAGTTATTTGATCTGATCTGATCTAATCAGATTTCTATGAACAATTTATTTTAAAAATCATATTTATCTTGACAAAAATACGATTTGATCAAGTGATTATCGATATTCGATCAATGTAATTTTTACAATGGTGAAGTACTCGGTGAGTTCTTATACATTGAACGGTTTAAATTAGAAAAACAAGACGTATAATAAGCCTCCACGAATCAAACAACACGCGCTGATTCAATTTTAGATTGAACAAAAGCTTACGCGCCAATTCAACTTCAGATTGAACAAAAGCTTGGCGCAAGAAGAATAATCTTTGAATGAAATCCACGCAAAAACTATACCTAAAAAGGTCATATCAAGAATAAAGGGCAAACTTGTATGATTCTTTACTATAGTTTTACTGTTTTGATACAGATTCCCACAAAACATAATCCTTACGACCCCACGTACTTGTGAGAGAGAGTTGATAAGAAAAAATAAAAAATACAAACATGTAATCCACATCAATTGGGAGTCGTGAGGGCCACTCATTTTTAGAGATCTTAAGCATTAACAATAGTTTTATTGTGAAAATGTGAATCTTTGGTATACACTTTTTATAGGAGGTCTATTTTATGTATTTTTGTTAGATTATTTGTTAGGCATGGAAACAAAAATTTAAAAGTAATAGTTTTGTTTAGTTTAGTTTTAATTAATTTTTTTTTTTAAATTTTGGAACATAATTTGGTAGGAAAAAAAATATTGATCATGTTCATATAGTTTTATCTTTTTCGAAAATAGAAATAATTTTTAAAAATTAAAATTTATTTTTTAATATTTGTTTTTATCAAATTAGTTTTTATTTTTTGAAATTTAGAAAATTATTTTTAAAAAGCAAACCAAACATATCAATGTATTCTCATACCGAATTTTTATATATAAAAAAAAAATCACCAATTAAAAGATCTCTTTTAATAATTTTGATTTGTGATTTTTTTTTTTTAAATTTTTTTTCATGCTGGACAAACAATTTGAGAGGAAAGTAGTATATTTTACTTTTATGTTCATGTTAGATATTTTTGTAATAAATATTATAAAATTACATAAATCTAATTTTTAATTTTTAATACAATTTCTTATTTTATATATATAACAAATTAAACCATAATTATTTTAAACACCCTAATTTATTACCATAAAATTACCTTAATCTAATTTTTAAATTTTAAACTAATTTCTTATTAAATAACATTTTAAATTAAACATATACATGAGGTTATTTTTGACATTTAATTTAAATTTTTTTTTTATTTTGACGTGGGATTTTTATATTGGCCACTCTCAATTTGGGGAGAGCTAGAATCATTGTCCTAAAAAATATGTAATATTATTACAAAAACAAGTTATTTCATTTTTGAATTACAAATTATTGTAATTTTATCAAAATAATGCGTAATATTTGTCACAAAAATAAATAACATATATTATAAAAATATATAATAAAATAAATATAGTACAGACGTTATATTTTAATTATTTTTACTTTTAAGACAGGAGGATAAATTTTAAAAAAATAATAATAAAGGATCCGATTATGAAATGGTTGTGTCCATGCCGACAAAGAATTAAAGGTGGATAAACACTGTGATTGCACTATATAGTAAAAATACATGCCTTATCTTATTTGGTTTCATATCTATTTTAATCTAACCATTCTAAACCCAACTCTAAAATAACTTATAAATTCTAAACCCGCATATTTACCCTAATAAATATATTATTTTATTTTATTTTATTTTTGTTGAAGGGTTATCAAATTATTGGATAAATTACAAATACATCATTTGAAGTTTGTTTAAAATACAGATTGTTTTATATGATTTGAAAAATTACAAATACTCCATTGTAAAAAAAAATTTATTTAATAGAATTAATTAAAAAAATAAAATTCCCAACTATTTTTCTATACAATAATAAAATTACCTAAATTATTAATTAAAATAAATTTCTGACATAATTAAAAACTGTTAATTAACTTGATGATTTATTAACAAAATGGGATATTTGTTATGAAATTTATAACTTCAAGGTGCAATATGTAATTTTCAAAATCACATGGAGCAATTTGTATTTTAAACAAATCTAAAATGTGTATTTATAATTTATCCTAAATTTATTTAAACCCTTTTAATAACTATTTGAATATGAAACATTAACGAAATTTCTATTGTAAAATAAATATGATTTTTTAACAAATATATTTTAAATTAAGCTCTTAAAAGAAATATATATTCTTATCTTTTATTATTTTTTTAAATTTATTTTGTAATTAAATAATATAAAACTAATATTAGAATTTTATAAATGAGCGGGTTAGACGGAACTGTACTTTATCCTAAACTTAGCTTAAAAATTGATGAGTTCAAAATCTTAACCCATCCTATGATAATTAAATAGATTTATTATCTAATAGGTCTTATGATAATTAATGATATTTTTTTATTAAACATTATTTAAAACGTTATTAATTGGTTATTTTCAATGACAATTTAAAATTTTTGTTAAAAAAAATGTCACTAATTATAAGTTGTAATAAAAGTGTAAAAAAATCGTCACAAAAAAAAGTTACTAATTGTAATTTATACTTAAAATTACAATGTGGATGAAAACTTAAAAACTAAATAAAATTTTTGATTATCCAGTTTTTAAAATTAGATTTTTAAATTTTTTATTTTTTATTTATTTTTAATGATTTTTTTAATATTTTGATCAATTTTTATTTTTGTTTTTTAAGATGCATCTAATCTAAATGTACACAAAAAGTAAACTATTTGCAAAGATTTCTTTTTAAAAAATAATAAATACTACAAAAGACAATACATTAAAAAAAAAAAAATACAATTTGAAAACTCAAAATCTTATTTTAAAAACTGAATAACCAAACAGATAGAATGAAATCCTGCTCGCAAAAAAAAAAAAAAAAAAAAAAAAAAAAAAAAAAACAGATAGAATGAAATCTGAAAAAAGCAATAAAATTTTCTGTATTCACATTCTCTCGTAGTCTGTTTCCTCCCTCACTCTTCTGATTTCTTCACGTCGCACAAACATTCTCTCCTCTCCTTTTCTCATCACAACTTTCGCTCTCTCTTTTACCCCTCCTCTCATGTCATGACTCGTCACCCTCTCTCTTTCTCTTTGTCTCCACCTTTTTCTCTTTATTCTCTATTTATGTGCACACAAGCAAAACATCTTATACAGCATCCAAACACTCTTTTTATTAGACGACGGTGATTAATTCTTTTGCTGCTTTTTATTAAATTATATATTATCATTACACCCAATATTTTTCTTTTTATTCATAATATTTGCAATGACGTCAACAATGCTATTTCTCTCTATCTCTTTCTTTGTGTTTTTTTCTGTCAATCAATAAGAGAGTAATTTGAAGTGAAACTGTATAGGGGCCGGAAAGAGCTCTGACCCCTTTCAATTTTTAATAACTTACTATTAAATTTATATTTATAAGTATTTGTAAAATGTATAGTGGTATAATTTCTTAATTTTATAAAAATTACTTTATTAACTTTCTATTTCATTAGTAATTTCTAATTATTTCATATTTTAAATAATGATATCAATTATATCGAGTCAATTTTATTAATACAAGATATACACGTCACTCGTTATTTTAAAAATTAAATATTATGTAAATTTTTTTTATGAGTAATGCTAAAGAACTTAAAAATTTACCTTTAAATTTATCTATAATGACATGGTTGGAGTAGGGTCTTAATTGATTTTTAAATAAATCAATTGTCATGTAATATTCAACATTATTGAGTGTAAATTTAAGAGTTATGTTTTAGAAATTTTAATTATTTCTCACTTTTTATTTATTAAATTATATTAATCATTGAAATAGCTTAAAATAATCGTTTAACTGATTGTATAGTGAGATAATCAATAGTTCAAAACTTTTAAAAATTTAAAAAATTTATTTGTTAGATTTATTTAGTTTTCTCACAAAATATTTTTTTCACAATACTTATATAAGAAACTATGTTAAATCAGTAATGTATCAAAACGAATTTTACATTTTATATGCATATATGTTGGCCTCTCCTCGATATAATTCCTAATTCCACCCTTCGAGAGTAATTATAAGTACGAGAAATATAAGACTATTAGCCCATAATAACTCAAAAGTCAATAATGTTGAATTTATTTTCTAGTGTGGCTCAATAGCCTAAATATTATTACATGTTTTATTTTATTTGAACTCCACAATTAGATAAAGCCAATATTTGAGATCAAGTTCAGTAATTAGAATTTTAATATAATCACTCTTCTATGATAAGAAGGAAACCTTGATGGATTAGGAATTTGTTGGCTTTTTGGCTTTCGAAGGGTATTTTTGTAAATGCGAGCGTGTCAGCAAGGATCAATCAGTCGTTACAGAAATGTTAATTGCCAACCAATTATCAGACGATTATGTTTTAGTTCTTTCAGCCTCAATGAAGAGGACTTTTACTGGTGGCTTGACTTAGGAGAAATTAAGCAAAATAACAGTTAAATGAAGAGTAATTGAAGTATTTCATTAGAATGAAAACTTACAATGATCCAAACTCAGCCTTGTAGAGGTTTACAGCAACAATCTACTTGAAACTACTCTTATGAATGAAGTGCAGTGCAGGAATTTGAAGTACAAGAATATAAAGAGCAGGAATTTAAAGAACGGGAAATGTAAAACTGGAAAAGAAAATATGTAAAGTAAGACTGGTTTGTATGATCTGAGTCCGGGGGTTTTTCTGGGGTCTTCTCTACTATTTATACTGCTCAAGGATGACCATCGAATTGCACTTCCAACTGTCGAACTGCTTCTCCATGATCATCGATCATGTTGCCCCAATATTAGCTCCATTACGCTATTACTTGCAGTTAAGCTTCCTTTCTAAATTTGAATCTGAAATGCGAGTAACCGTTGGAGCCACGTCACTTTGTATCTCTTTGTTGATCCGCTGCTACTCAGATCTTTTAATAACCAATACTAACTGCCACGTGTACGATCAGGATCGAGGACCTGAATAGTCTTCCAATATTACCCTTATTTCGGCACGCGTCAAATTGTAATTGGCTCGTACAAAATATGTAGCCAACATTACCCCCCGCACTAATATACCCAATATATGGTGATATTAGTGGATCAAAGTTTTTTCCCACGTCTTAGAACGTGCATGGTTTCCAGCAATGCAATTGTCATTTATCATCTGCATTAAACTCCTCATCAATCTTTTGAACAGCTCCACCACCTTAGTATTCGAACAGACTAGTACACTTTTTATGGCCGAATCAATTATTCCCTCCATTGATCGAGCACACGAACGGTCATATGATGATGTTGTTCTTCCTCAAAAGAACCTCCATGCATTAATTAGCCACCTTTACCCACCCTTCTATATTCAGGTCATGGATGCCTTTGCAGACTATCAACCTTTGGACTTCGAACATATTGCCCTTAATCCTTCGATTAAAAAACTTACAAATATGGACATGGAAAGGTCTTCCTCTAACTTATCCTTAGACTACGAACAAACTGCTCTCAATCCTTTGATTCAGAAAGTTGCAAATATGGACATGGGAAGTTTTCCTTCACAACCTTCTGCATGGGATAAGGCTGCAACTTCTTCTTCTTCTGGGGCTTCTAACTGGACAAACTGGTCCAAATCTGAAGTCTGTGAGTTAAGGGAACGAATCAACCATCACTTTGTTGAATTTACTGACCCTTTAGAATTCCCTTCCTATACGCGAAGCTCGGTAGTCTATCCTTACGTGCCCATTGACCACCGATGCAGTTTGGAGGAGAATCTGCTTGTGGCATGGTATACATCTTCCATGCCTACAAAGACAGTGCATATTGCCCGATGCCCAGAAGAGGCACAAGGATACAATCCATCATTCCTAGCTCAGAAGGCGAAGATTTGCTCTTCTGACTGGCTTGATTATATTAATGCCCTTATTCCTTCTGCCCTTGCTCCACCTCCTGAAATAGAAGCATCCATACCTTCTCTTCTGCCAAATCCTTGTTGGATAGAGAAACTAAGGCTTGTTCTCTCCGCGGATAAGGTCTTTTCACCTTACAAACCACCACCTTCCCTTACTCCGGCTGAGCGGAAACAAGCTCAACTTTTGCTCCCTGCTTTTTCCCAATTGCCCTTCAATGTTCTTAAGGATGAAGTCCCTCTTAAGAACTTTTGATGGGCTTGTGATATTCTAACACGGGGTCATATCCTCAATCCCCTCGCCCAAGCAGAGCTTCACATGTTTTTGGACCAACTTCTATTGCTTCTTCACTGGCATCGGACCTCTACGAACACCACACAATCTTTAGACCAACTTTCGTCCCTCCGAATTCATGCCCAATATGAAGCAGAAAACTTTATTGAAGAATTCGATGATTTCAAGAATAAAGATTCTGCATATTGGGATGATTTGGATATAGACGAATTGGAACAAGGATTGAGAGAAACAACTTTCGAAATAAAGGCTGAAGAGCTCTTTTACGAAGTGAGAGCACATCAACTCATGCAGTCAATGTTAGAAGAAATAGAGGACATAATAAAGAAAGAACAGATATTCATTGATCATTGTTGGACTAAATTTCATGATCTTGTTATTTATTCCATTCCCTATTTTTATGAGCTTGAGTTTGTACCCAAAAATGGCCATTCGATGTAACTGTTTTTGGTTTAATACCACTAAGACTTCTCCTTATGGTTTGATCTTGTCTCCATTTGTCTTTAAAAGCAATTTCAGAGCGTTGAACTGAACAATCTTTTCCTTCGAACCTGGATTCAATGAATATTAACAAAACGACCATGAATTTTTCCAATTTATGGAATACAGTAGATAGTTTTTGTTGTTTTTTTCATTTAGGATCCATGCTTCGAATTTAAAAAACTTACTCTTCAAAACTTGTTTCAATCACAACCAACATATGGTCAATGATTTATTATGATCAATCAGCTTTAAATTGATCTTTTTGTCTTGAACAACAGTCTATACTTTCAAAAATATGGAAGCTCCTTTTGAGGGCTGCACTGTTTTAGTTTGAAAAGACAACTTTTCTGAATATACATAAACCAATTATTGGTTTTGATGTTTCGAATGCCAATTTCCATTCCTAAGGGATTTCTAGTTTTACTTCGAAGAACATCACTTTCAATGAGAAACCTAAAATAGGTCTTTAATCCCTTTGAAGTAAACAAATACTTAAGCATTCTTGCATCCATTGGGTACGGAATGTGCTTCGAAGCCGGCTTCTGAGTTTTGAAGCCGTTGTTATTGGACTTTTAGCGTCAAAATCTGGTGTGTTATGTTTTGAACACCAATTCTCATCCTCACAGAGTCTTAAGTTTCACTTCGAAGGACATTACTTTCACTAAGAAACCTAAGATAGGTCTTTTAATCCCCTTCGAAGTAAATCAAATACTTGAGTACTCTTACATTTTTAAGTACGTAAATGTGCTTCGAAGCCGACTTCATTGTTTCGAAGTTGTTTTTTGGCTTTTGGCGCCAAAATCTGGTTTCGAAGCCAAATATTTTACTTCGAAGCTAGCCTCAGCATCTGGGCTATGTTTTTCCCTCCAAATACTATCAATATTTGAAGGAAACTCTTCGTATTCGTACTTTTAGTGCTTAACGAACCAAGCATTTATATATCCCTTAAACACAAAGGCTTTTGAAACCCTTTTATTTCGTGTTATGAAATCATTTGCTCGCTCAACACACAAACCCTTTTACCTCTGCCGATCTTCTACTTCTCTCTACTTCCTTTCTCAGCTTCACCTTCTAGAAGCGCGTACTATCAATGGCTTCTTCTTCGGTGCCAGTCGTAGAGCGTGCGAGTCCATCTGTAACCCTGAAAAGGCTCATTGATGCGGAATGTGAGAAGTACAAAGCTCGGGAGAAAAGCGCTATCGATGGACGAATCTTTGTCCCTCGTCGCCATGTGCAGCAAGACTACCTGCTTGGGCCCATATTCAAAGAGATCCTTACTGAGCTCCCAGCCCTATATCCTCGTTTGGAAAACCAATGTCTTCTTTACGAAGGTGGTCTCGACTGGAGGAACTAGAGGATAAATCGCCCCCACCGATACTGGCCCACGGTAAGACCGGAGTGGCAAGAATGGTATGACCGAGTTGTCCCTACTAGAACTCTGGACCTTCAAAAGCTCTGCCTTCTCGATGCTCTCCGACTATCTAGGGTAATTATCTCAGAGGACCCTTTCTTAATTCCTGCTGCCTTGAGTTTTTGGAATCCTATCTTTAATTTATTTCAATTTAGATGTGGGATGATGGCTCCTACTGTTCTTGACATTTGCCATCTACTAGGATTATTCCCAATTGGTACCCCCTTTGGACCAGATTATCCTAACTCAGCAGTCCCTTTCTCCCTCCACTCTCTTAACTCATCCTATAGTGATTTTGCTAAGGCTGAGAATAAAAGAGAGGGCTTTGTGACTGATAGGGAATTCTTTTCTTTCTTATTGTATTGGCTTTGCAAATTCCTCTTTTGTACCTCCTCTCAGAGAATCATGCTTGAATTTGCCCCTCTTGCCAAAGCCTTCGTTTTACAGAAAATGGTGGCCTTAGTCCCATATGTTCTAGGCCATGTATATAGAGTCTGTTCCCTCTTCTGTGAGAAACCCTTAGATGCTAACCAAGGAGGGCCATTCTGGATCCTTCAGCTCTGGCTTTTTGCCTATTTCACCGAGTTACAATCCAAATGCCTTAAATTTTCTGAGCCAAACCCTATTACTCATGGCATAAGGCTGGCCAATGCTTCACTTTACCCCTCCACTTTTGCTTTTTACTTCTCTTTCTTCTACCAACTTCTAGCTTTCTTTCCTACTTTCCGTTTCCATCCCTTCGAACCCGCCATTGGTCCATCTTGGTTGAGGAATTTCCTAAGTGACAGGTCCTGCGTCTCACCTGCTCACAAAAATATATGGGCTTCCATTCTGATCCCTAGAGAGTTATTTATTGGGACCTTGAACCCCAGAGCCTACAAATGCATAGCTGAACCATATTGTCTTGCTCAATTTGCTAGACAATTTGGCTTCACACAAGGGGTCCCAATACCTCTCTGCAGCAATACCAATCTAAGTCTCACTAAGAGGGATCTGAAAGTTCGGAGGTCCAGGCTAGATGAGGTAACTTCCAAATTTATAGATGACTTGGTCAATTTAGAGTATACCCCTTTCCTTCCTCAGGGTACCTTGTTGAAGAGGTACCAGAACTGGTGGGCGACCAACATGGAAGTATACTTGGCCATTTCTCCTCAGAACCTGCTAATGGTGTTGGATCTGCCCAAGCCCAAAGGAGCTCGAACTGTTACTTCTTCCATTGTTTCAGTTGCAGTGCGTCCACTCCTGGTGCCTCAACTCCTCCTAGAGTCATTCGAGCTACTTCGAAGAAAGGTATACACCTTTGTTTCTTTTCCTTTGGCCTTCTCTATAATGGTTGTAGTCTTATCCTTAGTTTTTCTTTTGTGAAGGTAGCCCACAACAAAAGAAAAGGAGACTACTTGAGCTTGAAAAGAAAACAGTTGAGGTGCAAGCAGAAGAAGAATAAGAAACAGATCAAGAGCATGAGTCGCCCTTAATAAGAAGGAAAAGAGTGATTGTCTCTATTTCTGACTTAGTCCAATATGAGACAACTGCCAAAGAGGTAGAAGAGGAGCTCATCTCTACAGAATCTAGATCCTAGATTGAAGAAGTTGAGAAGGAAATTGAGAAGAAGCAGACAAAACCAATACAGAGAAGAAAGAAAAGAAAGATGACTGTCTCTCCTTCTGATTTCACAGAAGACTCCGATTCCGAGACAATTGCCATGGCAATAGAAAAGAGAAAGAAAATGACTGCTTCTGCTACTAACTTGGTTGAAGATACCATCCATGAGGTAGTTGCCAAGGCAGTAGAACAAGAACATTCTAAGGCCATAATTGTCTTCGAGAGGGCTGAGAAAAGACGGCAACAACAATTTCTGAGAGATGAAGCTGTTGTTGCTGATGCATTACAAAGGGAAACTGCAAGAAGGCAACAAACTGCCGAACATTACTCCCTTCGTAGTTCTCCCACTACTACAAACATTTATGAAACAAGTAATTTCTGTCATGCTTCTGCTGTTTTTCCTTATCAAATTTTGATATTGAAGCTTGACCTTACGTTTCTTCCTTTTTGCAGTAACGACTATTGAGGCTATACTTCCAATGAGGATTCCCTCAATTTCAGTTGAGGTTGATTGGATGCAAAATGTGAAGGCCATTCAGATAATACTTCCACTTCCTAGGCCCACATTCCATGTAGCCCCTTTGAGTCCCAGTATTCCTGTAACTCTTTCTTTTGGTCTGACTCCATATCTTCCCTATCTGACCTTCGACCTGTCTCAATTTACTTCTCATTCGGGCCCTGCTCTTCCTTCTCCTTCTAAGGAAATTTCAACCATTACCTCTTCTTCTAAGGTATCTGATTCCCCAATTGAGGGTGTTGGTAGTTCTCCAACTCATAGTTCATTACCTTTGCCTATCTCCAGCCCCTCTTCACTTGATTCATTGGTGGCTAAGACCATAGAGACTGCCAAAGATGCTCTATTCATTTCTCCTATCCCTATGCAGTCCTTGCCTTCCACCACAACTCTCTCTGTACCCCTCATGTCTACGGATGAGGTAGACATCTTCGAAGTCAGGCTAGCCAGTCTCTTCGATGTGCCCCTTACCTCTTTAATAACTAATTTTGAAACTGAGCCATTAGTTTTGGCCGACTCCTTGCTACAAATTCTTGAAAGCTCTCTTTCCTCCAGCAGCAAGCCTTCTGCACCTCTGATGGGTTTAGACACCTACCTGGAACTGTTAATCTCCTTTTCGAGGCTCCCCTTCGAGGCTTTGCAAAGGCCTATAATAGGAGATGGGTTCCTCCAATGCTGCAAAGTTGCTGAACAGTCAGGCATAGATGTCTCAAGTCACTTATCCCAGGCAACAGCTACTATCGACTTCTATATCAACATTTGCCATGCTGCCAAAGCTGCGGAGAAATTGGCTAGAGACCAGAGTTTTGTTTCCCAAGTACATACACTACAACAAAAAGTAGAATTAAAAACATTTGTTTATAGCATTTTTTAATAAATGTTATAAAATAAAAGGTATACATAACATTTTTTAATAAAATGCTGTAGAAGATTTTTAAATAATAACATTTAATCTTTTATAGCAATTTTTTATATTTTAATAGCAATTGAAAACCATTATTAAAAGTTAGCTAATGCGGAGCTTACTTCTACAGGCTATAGCAAAGAGAGAATGCTATTGAAACCTAAAAAAAAAAAAAAAAAAAAAATGGCGCTCAAAATTTGCCGTGATTTTTGCCATTCAGTTTCCATCTCTTGCACGTCCCCTTTCTTGCGTTGTATTTCTTCCAAGTAAATCACAAATCGAGCATACAAAAAAAACCCTAGAAAACACTTGGAATTTGTTTTAAGTTTTTGCGTTTGATTTGGCAAGTTCTTCTCTCCGATTGGACGAGTTGGTCGATTAAGTGGATCAAAGCTGTAGGGAGTTGATTTTGCTTGGGAACAGATTGTAAGTATTATTTCTCTAATTTTTTTATATTGATTGATACACGCATGTTGTTTTTTGTGTATAATTTTTGGGCTGGATTGATTTTGCTTGTGCGTGTATATATATATATATATATATGTGTGTGGATTGGGTTTTGATTTTGCTGATTGTATGAATTGGGTTTTGATTTGGTTGATTTTGTTGATTGCAACGATGCTTGTGGAGACCCCAAAGTGTAATCACACAGTCCCCAAAACCATTCACCACCATTGTTAAGAATATATATATATATATATATCTCTTCTAAAACAGAGATGAGTTACAAATCTATATGACCCAATAACCATTTGGTTAAGTTTCTGAGGTAAAAAAGACCGATCATAAATTGGGTTATCAAAATATTATCATATTAGGACTTCTCTTTGTTCATAGAAACTTGATTTTATTCTTTCATGGAAACTTGGTTAGGTGGATGAGGTAGATTTGCGAAATGCACTCAAGGTGTTCGAAGAAAAGACGGATTAGAATTTGGGTTCTCAAAATCTTGTCATATTAGGATTTTTCACTTATTGTTAATGGAGAGTATGAAATTGATTCAATATGAGTAGTAGTCATGTTTCAACAAAGCCATGTGGTGCCCTGCCCATATCATTGTCCTTTGAAGTCTTTCCATAAATACATAAACCAAGAAGAGAAGTGAAGAGAAAGATAGAGAAAGAACTCTTGTTAATAAGGGTTACCAATTTTGCGATTAGTATGTGTTTGCTATAGTTTTGCCTCTGTTTTTGCAGTTAGTATGTGTTTGCTATAGTTTTGTACCGTAGTTTATAAGCTTTAATGCTAGTTGGGGTATGTAAGTTGTTTTGTGCTCCACTTCCTATTCAGCCAATGTCAGTTGTATTCAGATTTAGTAACCAATGGTACCTATTAATCTGTGGATTATTCCTCTATTTGTTGATAGACTGCCGATTTGTTCGATGTGTCTTTGTTGATCAATGGCTGATTCAGTTCACTGAAGTTTCTGTGGTGCTAAGGTTTGGTGTTGGTTAGCTGCAGCTTTGTTTCAGTTTTGATGGTCTGTGCAACCTGCTGGGTTTGTATAACCAAAAAAAAAAAGAGGTGCTGGGTGTAACACAGGTGTGCAACTTAGGTGTGAAACCTGCTGGGTGTGCAACCTGCTGGTTTTGTTTGCTGCTTGGTTGCTCTGTTGCTGTATATTCTGCTTTTGTTTTCTTTGGTTTTTCTGTGTTGGATTCTCTCCAACTGGAGCTTCGAGCTGAATGTAGCTCTGAGCTCCTCTTTATTGATGTGCACTATCTTTTTTAATGATTCCATCAATAAAGATTCTTTTTGCTGATCAAAAAAAAAAAAAAAGGGTTGCCAATTTTTCATTTATTGTTAATGGAGAGTATGAAATTGATGTAGCTCTTGTAATTCTGTCAACTGGAACATATCATCACACTTTTGTGCATTATGAAATTGACTGTTCTCATGTTCTGTCGACTTACCTTTGTGATTTATGATTAGATCATAAAAATGATATAACAAGTTGTATTGGCAATTAAGTTTTATCTTGTTATGGCTGTGGTTCTGAAAAGATATCATGTGAAAATGAGTCTAGAAAAATTAATCAAAACCAAGTTATTGTTATATTTCCTTAATCCCAATATAATTTTGATTATTTACAATACCAAAAGACTTTATACATCTGGGAAAAGTACAAAGACTCTATTAGGGTTTAGGTAAACTACTTGATGCTACAATTTTATATTGATTTGAACATTTATATGTTGTGAGGAAGAGTGATATGTGATTTTGGAGGTTGCATGTATAGTTTGGTTTCAGCTGAACTGATGGATGGTCTGTTAAATTGGACGGTTAGGCCTTCAAATGAGCAATATCAAATGTATAACTAAAAAAATTGTGATATTATTATATAATATTCACTAATTGCTTATTTCCAGCATTGTGTAGAAAATTTTCCACTTTTCCTCAGCCGTAGTTGAAAATAATTGATCATAATGAGTTCTTTGGCCCATATCCAGACATCTCTATCAAGGTCCTTTCTTTTGATGTAATTGAATGCTTTCCCAACCTTTTACTTTTATTCCAATCACATTCTATATGGGTGTTGCATTATTATGCACATCTTGGCACAAAAGTCAAAATGTGATAGATTCGTTCTTCAGATTTTCATAATGGAACTTATTGAGGTTGCTAAGTGACTTGTGAAATTTTCCTTCTTGTGTAATTGTTCAACACGCAAAAAAGGCCTATCCTATGGTGATAATTATTATCTAGTTGTTGATGTTTTGGTATTTGTAGTTATAACTTATAAGCAATTTCTTGATGGCCTTAAGTTTGATTTCTAGTTTCAAAATTCAAAATGCGTTTAATATTTGAATTTTAGAGTAAGCAAGCTAGTTTTATGTATATTCTATTTTCCTCGATTTCTAAAAAATGTTTATTGTCAGAAATACTTCTATTTTTTTTTTTTTTTATGTTTGTGGTCAACAGAGCTCCTAAAGAACACTTTCTTTCATCATGACAGGTTGTAATCCTTTCTCGCTTTGACCGCCACCCAACAGGTTCAGGAAAAGTTAGAAGCTGGAAGATCAATTTTTTGTCAACACAGAAGTATGTTTCCTCATGTTTTATAGTTTTAGTTTTTACTCTTTTAAGAAGTTTGGAGATTATCATCAGTAACTACTAACTTTTTTCCCCTCAATTGATTGGATGAATTCCTAGTATTCTTATGAGTCTGTTCACTTAAATTGAACTTTTTGTATAAGTGAACTCCAGAAGTTTCAGCTTGGCTAATTAAAAGTTTGTTGTGCTTCTTTGATCCGTTAAATAAGTTGACTTTGAAGCTTAGCACTAAGTTTGGTTTCTGAATGAACCAAGTAAAAACAAATGGGATCACAGATTTTTAAATTCTTAAACATTTAATAACCTCAAAGTAACACACTTTCTATGAATCAGATTTCAGATTTTAGAGATTTGTATGCAATATTCACTTTCTATGAATCAGATTTCAGAGATTTTTATGAATCAAATTTTTAGTGCATCACTTTTAGAGATTTATTTATTTATTTATTAATGTTTATAATATATTTTTTTAAAAATTAGTTAAGTTAGTTTGATTGGTTAGCTAAAATAAAGAGTATGGTTGGAGTGTACACTAGCTAAACTAGTTAGGCAAAATAAAGAAGGTAGTTTTTGGTGTACTTTGAAGAGGCATTTTAGAGAGCATGGTTGGAGATGCTCTAAATCTGAATATGTTTAATTAACAATTATTAGGTTTTTTTTTTAAATACATTTAGATAGATTTTAGTCTGTGTTTCTAAAGATTTCATTTATTTCGAATTCTCTCTCTTTCAAATGTCTCGGAAAGTTTCTGTTTCTGTGCTTGCCAAAACAATACACCCGGAAAAAAATTCTAATCCCTGAATACAAGAGGAAATTAACAGTATGAAACAGGGGGATTTGTCCAAAGTAATGTTCCATGGAACCATAAATGCTACATCACAAGGAACTGTCACATAATGCAACTCAATATTATGTTGTCAATGTATATCCTCACTGTGCCCATGTAATGTCTCTTTGGCAATTGAATTGCCAACAAGTTTGTGCCTTGTCATACTGTTTGATGCAGATCATAAAAGATCAAGAAAAATAGAGAATTAAAGAAGCAACAAAATATGGAATTGGTTGGTTTCAAACTGAACCCACTTGGGATCAACTGAAAAAACTTTGTAATCAAGTTGCCTTCATGGAGTCTTATTTTATACTAATTAGGCTAGGTATTAATATGGTTGTTTTCCTTATAGGATTTCTATTATTTCATAAGTAAGTATTTTGGTAATTTCAAAACACGGGTCAGTAAGGTCACCAATGAGTGCTTGGTTGGCGGTGTATTGCCTTGGTTAATCCTATAGGATGGCTTAGTCTGTTGGGTTGATGCATGCAATGTCGGGTTAGTGCACTTTGGTTCTCTCTTGGGTTGGGTCTGGATGGCTCTCTTTGTGATCTGTGATCTGTATTGCTCTATTGTGATCATTACATTGGTTCTCTGTTTGGGTTGCTCTGTTGGCTTCTATTTGGATTAGATGCGGATGGCTGGTTGGCTGTGCTGTTCTTCTGAGATCTGTTGGGTTGTTTCTCTGCTAGGTTGTTTCTGTTGGTTCTCTGCTGGGTTGTCTTGGTTAATCATATAGGTTGGCTAGTCTGCTGCTGGGTTGTCTTGGTTAATCATATAGGTTGGCTTAGTCTGCTAGTTTAGTCTGCTGGTTGCAAGGTGCTGCTGTGCATCTGTGTGGTTGGGTCTGGTTGGCCAATCTGTGCTGCTGTGCATATGTGTGGATGGCCAATCTGTGGTGTTGGGTAATACAAGGAAGAGGATGAGCAGAGGTTTACATAACTAAAAAAAAAAAAAAAACTATGTAAAACTAGTTAGAGTACGCCGTGGATAGATGCCATACCATACCATACAATACCAGACAAGACAACACATTTTTCATGTTGCTATTATTTAGAACCAAGTGATAAAAAGGATCTTTCCTTTTGTTGGAAATCCAAAGCTAAAGGGAAAATCCATAAATTAATATGATCCAAGTTCATAAAATTGAAATTCAATCTTGTAAGACAGCATTTCTTAATAAAGAAACAGTTCACGAGTTAATAAAAATAATAATAATTAATGAAGAAGATCAAAGTCCCAACTTGGGGTAATCCAAGGAGATGGGAGGATGGAAAAAGTTGGGGGTGGGGTTGGATGGAGTGGCGGTTTGTATGTAGTCTTCTGCTGCCCTCCTCCCCTCAGTCAAGGTTAAGTAGAGGAGGAGGTTGAAATGCCAGAAACGAGAGCTAGCTAAATTCGAGAATTGAAAGGCTAATTCATTTCATATAAATAAAACACAGACACACAGACACACACAGACACACACACACAGACAGAGAGAGAGAGAGAGAATGGGAATTGAATTTGACAGACAGCAGACCTGAGAGTGAGAGAGGGGAGGAGAAGCAGCAGCGATGGGGTTTATGGGCAAAGGAAGGAGTGCTGCGGAGGAGATGAGACATGATGGATGCTTCCTTCCTATTCCTCTGTTCCTCTTCCTCTTACTCTTTCTCTTCCACGGACCACCATGCCTTTAATATATAGACCTTCAATTTTGTCATTTCCATTCTTAAATTATATTTAGTGTATGTTTTTTTTTGATTCTCGATATATATCAAGTGCTGGGCAGATCTTATTGCCTGAACATATACTGTTTGAATGCTCATGTCGATCACTAGATTTTTTGCACAGACTAGGTTCTGCAGCAGCTTGATTTCTCTGTTCTGTAGTTGTAAAACTAGTACTGGGAGCTTTTTGCAAATATTAGCTAATTATATCCTCACTTGCTGATAGCTCTGCTGCAATTCTTACAGTTTCATTTATATTTACTATTTCTCAATTTAATGTAAAATATATAGTTGAACAAAATTTCTATGTTTGGGACCCAGTTTCTATGTTTCGTCAACATTATCTGTTTAGTATATGGCTATAATCATACTTGCATTGATTGTCTATAAAAGTATTGACCAATATGTATCAATGTTCTAGGCTCAAAGGTTTTATTACTTGAAAAGGTTATAGTGATGAACTTATGTCATTTCCATTTAAAAGACACATTAGGTGGAAAAATATATATATATATATATATATCTCATAAGTTTCCATTCATGAAGCATAAAAAATAAACAATGACTGAATCAAAACAAAATTTCAAGAAAACTTAAATATAAACCCATGGAATGAAGGAAAAAAGTGTGCTAGTCAGGATGTATGATATGCTTCGTTGGTATTATATCATGCAAGGAAAATAGGAAAGACGGACTATATCCCATGTAGAATTAACTAGATTGCCTGGTCTGTTTCAATCCTACTCAAGGAGAATTATATGACTGTGGGAGAGTAGAAGACCTCTACCAAAGTCTATTTTGCATCTCAACTTCATGCCTTCACTCCATTGCTTTAATTGAGGAGTCTGCTTCAGTGATGCTGCTGCTTCAGAAGTTGGAAGGTCAATTGAGGAGTTTGCTTCTGTGATCATCTGTTTGGTGAATTGCTTACTGCCACTGCTTTGGACTGCAATTTCCTTTATCTGGAGTTCTGGTGGTTATCCTCAGTGCAATGCTGATCTGCAGTTTGCCATGCTTATTTGTCTTTGTAGTTTTGGGGTTTGAAGTGGAAAACAGCAAAGTCATATTTATAATTTCCATCAACTTTTAGTCAAGCTATAGGATGTAGGATTGGAGATTAAAGTAGGAGCAGGCTGGGTTGCTGTTCTGAGTTGCTGTACTGAGATTGGCTTTTGGGTTGCTGTTGGCTGGTTTACTGCTAAAACTCTGCTGTGTGTTGGCTGAATACTTGCTGCGATTCTCTGTCTGCTGCTGTGAAAATGTGCTGCTGAGGGTGAAATTTGTGGCTGCCTACTTTTGGAGACTTCTTTCGGGTTGGAGGCTTCCTTCAGGTTTAGAACAGTTATGTGGAGTTGTTGGGACTGCTTAGGTGGTGCACACTTTGATTCCTTGGTGTCCAGATCAGAAGTTGGGTTTCTTATTAATAATGGTTCTGATATGCCTATGGTTTTTGTCCTGGCTTTAGTGTAGGCTGCAATTGAATTGCTGGGTGGAAGTTTTGTTGCTTTGAGATCCAAATAGTCTAAAGGCACCTTAGATGGTTTGGATTGGTTTTGTTCTGTTTTGGGGCTGTGTTATAGTCTGATCTGCTGGATTCAGTTTTCACTGTTTCTGTCCAGGGTGTAGTCTGATCTGCTATGCTTTTATTGTTCTTTTTTTATTTTTTCTTTGTTCGTTGGTTTCTCACCAACTGGAGCTTGGAGCTTCATTTAGCTCCAAGCTCCTCTTTATTGATGTTATGTATCTTTTTCATGCTTTCATCAATAAAGATTTTCTTTGCCGATCAAAAAAAAAAAAAAATGTAGAATTAACTAGATTATAAACCTAGGTAGATATCAGAACTAAATGTAGCTAAATGGTCTATAATAGTAAAGAAGTTCTAATCTCTGCTTTGTTGTTTTTTTGCTTTTGTTTTGATATAATTTTATTTTTATTTTTCCTTTTTAATGATATATAGTATTGTTAAACTGATTATACTTATTGTGACGTGTTGATTATTGTTTTACAGTTATTAGGTTTGGAAAGAAGATGGAACCAATAGAAGTCAGCTTGGAAGTTTGTGGGTGCAGAAAAAGGAATTTGAATGTGTTATTGTCTTGTACATACCGACATTATGACTTTAAGTTTTAGTTTTTATTTTTATTTTTTTGAACATAGTGACAAATTTTGTTTTGGTACTTTATTAAGACAATGTTATGACGATTTTATTATTTCTTGAAATTTGTGGTGATGAGTTATTTTTCAATGATGATATTGTTTTGTATGTGATGGATGAAAATGTGTTTGTTGCATTTACAGAATTTAGGTTTCCAATATTGGTGTTGGAATGGATTTTTATTATATTTATAAATACTATATGATAGCATTTAAAATTGCTATCATAATGAGGTGTTGTAGCATTTAAAAATGTTATCATGCTTTATTATAACATTCTTAGTTAGTTATGATATGGTAAATTGTAACATTACTAGATTGCTATAAAAACAATTTTATAGCATTAACAAAATGTTATCCTTTGGTATTTGTAGTAACTTTTAGCTATTTCATAGCATTCAAAAATTGTTATAATATATTTACGATAGCGTTCAACGATAACATTCGATAAATGTTATTAAAAATGATACACTTTTAATAACATGGGCAAACATAGCATTCCAACGAATGCTATTGCTTACTTTTGATAGCATTCATCGAATGCTATAAAATGTGTTTTTTGTCGAAGTCTCAGAGCTCAAGGAACAACACTCCTCTGCCTCTCGCTTTCGAGTTCAGCTACTGGAGAGGAAAGCTCAACTTGAGGAGGAGCTATCTGCAGTGAATCAAACCTTGATTCGAACTGACACCAAATTACAGATCACCAACCAAGAATTGGCCGATCGAAAACAAGAAATGAGCACAGCCATTCAGTTGGTTCCCTCACTTAAGAATAAGAAATCTATTGTAAAAGAACAATTAAGGCATTATAATGATTTTTGGGCCAATTTATGACAGAATGTATTTAACTCTTTATGAAGAAAAACAAATTCTGATGTATCATTTGAGTACTCTTGTGTTCTTTTGCTTGACATTTATTCTACTCCTTGTGTTTCCCAAATAGTTGGGAAATAAGGCTTCAAATATCTGCCATTGATCTTTTTGGGATGTATGTATCCATTCAAATTTCTCAAATGGTATACCCCAAAAGGCAGGACTCTATGAATTTGATATGGTCCTTCCCAGTTAGGTGACCATTTGCCAAACTTATGGCTTTTAATTCCTATTGAGAGTATTGTCTTCCATACCAAATCACCTTCATCAAAGCCAATGTATTTGACTTTCTTATTGTAATTTTTGGCTGTCTTCTTCTTTTGCAAGAGAATGCTGTTTAATGCCAGAATTCTGGCTTCATCTATGCCTTCTAAGTACATACTCTGATGGTATTGCTCAGGATTTAGCTGGTCTTGGCATCTTACCCTCAAAGATTTAACATTAATTTTCACAAGTAACACTACATCATGCCCATACACTAAAGCATAAGGAGTAACTCCTGTTCTTGACCTTGGGGAAGTTCTATAAGCCCACAATACATCCAACAATAAGTTATGCCAATCCCTAGGATTGTCTTCCACAACCTTTTGTATTCCTTTCTTCAAGGACTTATTGGATGATTCAGCTTGACCATTGGCTTGTGCATAATAGGGGGTAGAATTAACAAGGCTAATTCCGAACTTTGCCACAAAGGACTTCACCATTTTCCCATCGAACACAGTTCCATTATCAACAATTATAGTTTGTGGCATGCCAAATCTATGGATTAAATCCTTGATGAATCCAATGACCTCAGTGTAACAACCCTCACTACTGCTTATCGATTAATTACTGATTACTGTTAAACTGAGACTGATTGTGATGGGTAATTGAACTGATTGAAATATCGAATCGATCAAATCAAAACTCGAGTTGGTCGAGTATATCTATTCAATTGTATATCTATCTGTTGCCTGTTTGATTATCTGTTCATGTTTTTACGTTTAAACTACAAATTGAAGGCCTTATCGGCGACCGAACCTGAAATTAGTTAGTATTTTATAATTATTGGAGTTTATGTGATTTTATGGTATATTTAATTGAAATTTGATTTAGTATGATTAAACTAGATTAAATTAAGCTAATTGGCAAGAGTTTACTTATTCACCATAATGCCATTAAGTGGCCCACTACATGAACCATCCTTGAGCCTTATCACACATTCAACAAACATTTCATCAGCTCATTTCCCTTGCCTTAGCCGACCAAGAGAGAGAGAGGGAGAGGAATTGAGTTCCTTCTTGTGTTTTGCTTGGAGAATTAAAGAAATTGAAGGTTGATTTCATAATTAAGTTCTTACACCTTAAATTCAAGACTTAGGTAACGAAATTCAACCTTTCATTGTTGTATTTAAGATTGTTCTTGCATGGTTCATGGTCTATTTGAGGGTAGAGCCTAGGATTGGTGCTAAATCGTTGAATGGAAGCTTCATTGTTGCATGCATGTTGCCATCTTGAATTTTGAAGTTAATGTTCATGAAATCTCACATGCATGTCCATGTTTATGCTAAAATCCATGATTTCATCTTGATTTTGTATGAATTGGCTCATTTGAGCTAGTATTGAAGCTTTTAATTGGTATTAAACTCATGCATGTCATGTTTGAAATTATGTTCATGAAATGTTGTTTGAAATTGGATTTAATTGACCTACCCTTGGGCATTAATTTTACAAAATGAGCTTTGAATCATGTTATTCTATGATTTACAAGTGTTTTCCAGGAAATGGGCCCAAAGGAATTGATTTTGATACATTAAAACTTGGTTTTGAGCTTGAGGTTCAAATATGGAAATTTCAAATTTTGGACCCACGCTCGAGCGAGGAACTCCATGCTCGAGCGTACGCTCTGTGATCATGCCTTCCGCTCGAGCGAGTAAAGTGACGCTCGAGCGTGAAATGCGTGCATCCAATACTTTGCATGAGCTTACAGTCCGCTTGAGCGAGAGAATTCACGCTCGAGCGGGGACTTGTGTCTCACGCTCGAGCGAGGGTCAAGCGCCCGTTGAGCGTAAATTTTGAGCATCCAGTATTTTCATTGTAGCTTACAGTCTGCTCGAGCGATGAAAGTCACGCTTGAGCGGAGCTCCTTTGTCTGCATGTCCGCTCGAGCGTAGAAAGCCACGCTCGAGCGAGACCCCTATTCTCTGAAAATTTTGTAAAGTGTCTAAAAGTACATCTTTGCATCATCTTTCCATCCTAGGCATTCATAGGGCATGTTTAAGGCATCTCAAGAAGGATAGTGATGTAGAACCACATCGAGGCAAATTAAGGATTAAGTTATTGTTTCCCAACTGTATAACTTAGTGTGTGTTCATCTTGTATACCGTATAGGGTTGGCATTTGGGGGACGCGTTCTAGCCTAATTGTAGCCCAGAACTATGTGAGTAACAATTGTGTAAAGATATGTTCAACTGTGAATAGTTACATTGTTTAATCGAATCGCTCAATCGACATCGTTAATCGAATGAATGTATGTCCTATATTACGAGCTGTCAGATTGTGGCATCCTTAGCAATTATCACATCGCTATCAAGCATGAGATCTCGCCGATTCCCTTGTTGGAGCCACTCATCTTGATTGATGGCCATCATTTATCGCTAGGTCTTTCAAGACCTATCACATTTACTACCTTGCTATGCTAATGGATGTACTACATATGACTGTTATGACTGAATGACTGTTATACTGAATCAATGAACTGTTTTCATTACTATAAGGGCATCCATTCTTAACCTCTTTACGCATTATGTTATTCACTGGGTTTTAGCTCACTGTATATATATACGTAGGTGCTCAGGCACCAGACTAGAGTTAGGAGCGTGGGTTAGACTCCCCTTTCTGTCAAGCCAACCACTGTGCCTCCCTGCGAGGTTCCAAGCCTGCCAAGCTGCGGCTTAGAGGTGTTTTAATTTCCCCCGTCTGTCTCTGTATCTGTCTTGGGATATTGTATAGACTGATAGCACTGCACTGTACTGTTATAATAGGGCTTTGTCCCTGTTCTGAACGTTTGTAAATATTGTATATACTGTTTTGCACTGATTGTACATATGTATGAAAAGTCTTTTTGTATACAGACTGTCACAGCTCATTGGACATTGTTTAATTACTGTATTGGCTTCCGCCATGCCCCTATACTCTGTATTACTGTCTTACTGTTAAGCAGGCCTTCGATAATCTCGGATTACTGGCCGGTTACGGTACTAAACCCATAGGGGCGGGTTTGGGTCGTGACATTCAGTTTGGCCTACAGCCTTGTAAGGCTTAGCTTCGACCCACTTAGTAAAATAATTAGTGGCTACTAAGATGAAACAATGATGCTTCGAAGAGGGTGGGTGTATTTTCCCTATCATATCCATGACCCATCCTCTGAATGGCCAAGGCTTCACCACTGCATGCAGGTCAGTTATGGGCACATGCCTTATTGTGCCATGCTTTTGGCATGCCTGGCAACCTTTTGCATACTCTATGCAATCTTTAAGGATAGTTGGCCAATAGTAGGAATGCCTTCGAAGCAACCACCTCATCTTCACACTAGGCTGATAAGCACCACAGATGCCTTCATGAACCTCAGCCATAGCTGTTAATGCTTCTTTTGGGCCTAAACATTCCAGCAATAAACCATCTCCCCCTCTTTTGTAGAGAGCATTACCGTATATCATATATTGCATAGACTGCAATTTAATTTTCCTGCTGGCCTTTGAAGATGGACTAGCCAAGTACTGCATTATTGGATGCCTCCAATCTTGTTCTTGCAAGTCATTATGATTGACTTCCAAGACCACATTCTTTTTATTCAAAGGTGGTATCAATTTCTGATATGTTGTTTGACTTATGTTCCTTTGGGCATTATCCCTTCTCTTGAAGTTCGAAGCTTTCTGAGCCACATCATTAGCTTTATTATTCAAGAATCTTGGAACTTGAGTTACATTTGCTATTTGAAATTGAAAAAGCAGATGTAATACAACAACATAGTATGGTAACATGCTTATGTTTTGACACTTGAAAATCCCTTTCACTTGGTTAACCACCAATTGAGAATCTCCAAATATGCCAACTGCATGAACTTATAATCTAATAAGAATTTCTAGTCCCACTATTAAGGCTTCATATTCAACTTGGTTATTAGAACAAGTAACTTCATCCACTCTGAAACCATGTGTGGTCTCTACCCCTTGTGGAGACCTAATCACAATACCAATTCCAGTTAAGCCATTGGCTTTCGACCCATCGAACCACATCTGCCATGGCTCAACACTAGCCATACTAAGTTCCATTATCTCTTGGCTCTCTGTTTGAGACGGATGGTCTGCCAGAAAATTGGCTAAAACTTGCCCTTTTACTGCCCTTTGAGGGACATATTCTAGATGAAATTCTGATAAGGTTAGTATCCACTTGCCAATTCTTCCCCTCAACATAGGTCTAGATAACATGTACTTAACCAAATCTGTGGTTGCAATTACCAAGACAGTTGTAAGTAAAATATAGTATCTTAATTTCATTGCAGCAAAATACAAAGCAAGACACAGCTTTTCAACAGCTGAATATTTACATTCACAAGAATTTAAAAACCTACTAAGGTAATAAACAGCTTGCTCCTTGCCTTCTTCATTATCTTGGGCCAAGAAAGCTCCCAATGAATCTTCTGCTGCAGCTATGTACAACTTCAAGGGCTTGTCACCCTTTGGTGGTATCAGTACTGAAGGGTTGGCCAAGTAGGCTTTGATACCTTCGAAAGCAATTTGATGCTCTGCTGTCCACACAAATTCCTCTTCATCTTTCAGCCTTAATAAGGAAGAAAAAACTTTAGTTTTCCCTGCAGTGTTAGAAATGAATCTTCAAATAAAATTAACCTGTCCAAGGAACTTTTGTAATTCTTTCTTACTTAATGGAGGTCTGGTTTCAATGATGGCTTTCGCTTTATTCTGGTCAATCTGTATTCCTTTCTTGTATACCACATAGCCCAAGAAGTTTCTAGATGATACGCCAAAAGCACACTTAAGAGGATTGAGTTTCAATTTGAACTTTCTCATTCTTTCAAAGGATGCTTCTAAGTGAAATAGATGCTCCTCCATGGATTGGGATTTAACTACAATGTTATCAATATAACACTCTAAATACCCTCCAATGAGGTCATAAAAGATAGTGTTCATAGCCCTCTAATATGTAGCTCCAGCATTCTTCAGGCCAAATGGCCTTTTATCCCATTCGAAGGTGCCAATATTTCTAGGACATTTGAATGCTGTCTTGTGGACATCCTCCTCTGCAATGCAGATATGGTTATAACCAGAATGCCCATCCATCATTGATAAAACTTGATGCCCTGCTAAACTGTCTACCAACAGATCCACTATAGTCATGTGGTACTCATCTTTTGGAGTTGCTAAATTCAAGTTTCTGAAATCAAAACATACCCTAATTTTACCGTTCTTCTTAACTACAGGCACAATATTAGATAGCCATTCCACATCCTTGGCTGTCCTAATAAAGCCTGCTTTGAGTAGTCTAAGAATCTCCTCATTGACTTTCTGAATTACTTCTGGACTCATTCTTCTTGGTTTTTGCTTGTATGGCTTGAAGTTAAGTTTCATAGGGAGCCTATGTTCCACTAATGACCTGTCCAATCCTGGTAGTTCATTATAAGACTATGCAAAGCATTCTTTATATTTCTTTAGAACAACCAATAACTGGTCCCTGTCTAGAACATTCTGACAAGCACTTATGTAGGTGGGCTGCTGCATAGAATCTTCTCATAAATTTACTTCTTCTAAGGGGTCATGTGTCTGAAAACTTATTGAAGCTTCTTCTTTGATTTCTTCTATCTTCGAAGCAATCTTCTTGCTTTGTTCTGCTCCCAGGTTCTCTAATTCAACATCTTTGCCCTCCTCCTCATAGACAAAGTCTGTCCACAAGTCTTCCTTTTCTTGTATCTCCTGGACTTTTGTTTCAATGTCCAATGCACAGTATTTATCAAGGGTCAAAATTTTGGCTTGTTGCTGCTTCTGTTTGCAGCCAATTATCATGGCTTCTCTCTCTGCATTTCTTCGACTATTGATTTTACATCCAATGTTGAGAATTTAATTAGAACCAAAGACTTGGCTTCTTGTGTTTCACTTCTTTGCCTACAACCAAGCATTATTGTCATCCTTAACGATAACCTCCTCATCAGCACTCTCTTGGACTAAGTGCTTTAGGTGTGTCACTTCCTCATCAGCCGTCACTTCGGCTGAGCCATCACGTTTCCTCAGTATACTGAGTGGTGTCACTTCTTCAATATACAGTTTGGCCTCTGCGAAGTCTGCATAGGCTATGAAAGGTTGATGATCTGCATCAATTTCCTCTGTCTCTCCATTGCGTAAGGCCATCATAATTTTTTGATACAAAGAGGAAGGCACACATTTGTTAGTGTGAATCCAATCTCTCCCAAGTAAAGCATTGTATTTAGCATTACTGTCGATTACGAAGAATGCTGTCATGCAGTCCCTAGTTCCCACACTCAGGTTGATGGGTAGAATTCCCTGAGCCATCTGTTTGTCTCTAGCAAAGCCATCGATGGTTGTGCTAGTTGGGATTAACCTAGGATTCTTTTTCCCTAGTTTCTTCAAAGAAGATTTCGGTAGTAAATTCACTGCTGCCTCATTTTCTATTAGGACTCGGTTCAATTGTATCACATCGAAGAAAGCCTTGATGTACAAAGGCTTGACATGTTGTGTCATAGAATTCGGGGGATACTCAAAAGGATATAAGAGGTTAATGCTCACCTCTTCTTCACACTCATATTCAGTTTTCATTGGGGTAGCCATTCTAGAATCATCTTGTACTATACTCACTTGTGAGTCTTCACTAGAGACAGGAATAGGATCAATTTCTTGGCCATCTTGGTCCTCATCTCCAGCTTGGAACTCATGAGGTAGTATGTGTACCATATTGACTGATATTGGAGGAAATGAGCCAAATTGGATGGCTGGCTGTACCTGTTTCCCCTCTTGGCCACCTTGTTCAATTACTTTAGCGGCATCTTTCATGCTGCACTCTGGCACTTCGTTGTTAACTGATTCCTTCGAAGGATCTTTCTTAACTGGTTTTTCAACCAAAAATGTTTGCTCAGCGATGATGGCTTCGAACATTTCTTTCTCCACCATTTCTTTCTTTTGGTTTATGCCAATTTCTTATTCTGTCTCGTTATCACTATCCATCAGAGCTTTCTCCAATCCTGCCAAGCTAGATTCCTCTCTGGCTTTTAGTTCAGAATGAACCTTGGCCAACTGTTCCCTGCTGCAACCCACCTTGCTTTGTAAAGTTGTCTTTGGAGTATGGTCTGACTTTGGAGTCTTCTTTTCTTCTGTCTGGACCAATGAAGAGCTCTCTCCATTTTCTTTCATATTTTTCTGGTACTGAGTGTACCTACGCTGAATCTTTCTCCTTTGTGATCTCGAAATGACTGGGACCATATCTGGTTCCTTCGTCTTTGGGTGTTTAAGCTATACCCAATTGTTCGGAGCCACCAAAGGAGGTTTAACCATCCTTCCTTGGTTTCCAGCATCTCTCTGAGTGGGCACTTCCCTCGGTTTGTTCTGCATCACAAACCAATCTGGAACTCCAGGTACCCACGAACTTACTGACTCAGATGTTGAACTGCTTCTTTCTACCTTCGAAGCCATCTTCGAAGCTGGCTGTGAAGGCACTTGCTCGGTTCTGACCTCACGTTTCGAGCCTGATTCAGGCGTTCGATGAAGGTGGCCACTTTCTGTTTTGCGTAAGGTTGGTCTAGGAGGCCAATCTCTGGCTTTGATCCCATAACTTGAACTCTTCTCCAGTCTTCTTTCAGAATGACTGCTCTCTATTCTGTAGTAGTTAGGTGGCCTGGACTCATACAAGGGCCTTTTGCCTTTAGCATGCATTCTATCGACTGCTGGTTCAACTACCAATGGCTGCTACCTAACACTAGCCGAATACGGCCTTTTGTTATAAGCATTGGTTGGTTTAGGAAGTCTTTGCACATTCTTGTAGTATTGCTTCCCATCAATTGGAAGCCCCTTCAATCATTTATAACTCAGTCTGCACCTGGGACACATCTTTTGCATTACTGCTGCCTTTAAGGAATCATCATCCAGTGATTCTTCATCAGAGTGTTCCCTCTGGTGTGAGAAACCTTGTCCAATAACTGGCAGATTTCTGGTGTCCTTTTTAATGGTTGTCTAGTTAGCAATATGCATCTGCACATTGACTTCTTCCAATTCTGTCAAGGACAAGTTCTGGAAGTCTGACACAATGACATTGGCTACCACCTCTCCAACTTCTGGAAATGGATTACTGTTGATCCCATGGCCTTTTCTGCTTTGGCTGGGAATTTTAAACTCCCTTTCCGAATTTGTTCTTGGATCCTGTCTCGAAAAACAATGCAGTTTTTAGTCGAGTGAGACCAAGAGTTATGCCATTTACAATATACTTTTCCCTTAAGTTCATCTGGAGATGGCAGTTTTACTCCTTTAGGTAACTTAAGGAAGTTGGCCGCAAGCAAATGATCAAAAATGTCATTTGCCTTTGTTAAATCGAAAGAGTACTTTCTGTGAAGGTCTTTCTTTTTAAACTGCTGGTCAATTGTTGTATCCTTATGAATTAATGCCTCACAGATCACAGGTTCTTTGCCCACAATCTCTGCTGTATCGATCTTATAATTAGGATCTCTATAATACGTCTTGTACGATACATTATTTTGATCTTGTTCCTCCTCTAGTACTACTTCATGCCTAGACACCTTATAGGTTAGTTCCATCAAATCTCTGAATTCAGTTGAGTCAAACTTCTTTCGAAGCCTGAACTCTAAGCCATTTTGAGCCAATCTTATGAATTCTGGCTCTGGCAGAATGACTCTACATTTATTTCGAGCCCTTTTAAATCTAGCAATAAACTGAGTAGCCTTTTCTTCAGGCCTTTGACTCAATCTTGCCAAGTCTGCCATGGAAACCTCTGGCTCCGATTGGAAGAATTGGGCATGAAATGCCTCTTCCATTTGTTGCCAAGTTTGAATGGAGCCAGGTGTAAGGTTGATGTACCATACAAATGCTCCCCCAGTTAGAGAATTTGGAAATAATCTTAGTTTCATATAGTCATGATTAGTAAATTCACCGTATTGAGCAGCAAACCTAGTAATATGCTCTACTGTTGATTGGTTTCCATTCCTATAGAAAAGGGTAAAATCTAGTATCCTGAACCCCTTTGGATATTCATGTACCCTATCTACTCACTCTGGGTATGGTTTTCTGTATACAGAAGTCTGGACCCCCCGAGCTATCGGTCCACACATATCCCTAACAATATCAGCAATTTGGTCCATCGGGACCATATTTTATGCCTGCTGAACCACTACTGGAGGGAAAAACACAAGATTTGGTGAACAAACTTGTGCTCGTGGTCCTCTTGGTCCATAAGGTGGTACATTTGGGACTGGTTGTCCTTGTGGTGCAGGTTGCTGTTGGGGGTGTGGGTAACCCCTTTGAGCCTGTCCTGCGAAAGGACCTGCGAAAGGTGCTGGAACAGGTGTTGTGTCCCTTCCATTTGCAGGCAAACCTTCCAACCCCCCAGGTATAAATTCGAATAAGGGATTAGTGAACCCCCTTGTACCAAGTATGGCTTCGAACATGGGGTTTGTAACCATTCTTATGCTAGTTTCATGTACTGGGCCAGATCCACCAATTTGTATGGCTTCATTGTTGAGTACTGAGGCATTTTGACCTGTTATAGGCCTCGAGATGGGTTCATACCAAGACTGAGGTGATGGTCTTTCATAGTTCTGATTACTAGTTTGACCATTAGAATGTCCATTAACTTGCATAGGCTGTTTATCTCTAGCCAATCTTTGTTAAGGGACATTTAAAACTTCCTCGATGTGTCTTGTGTTTGTTGGTTGGTGGTTATTCATTCGATCCAAAAAGGATGTTGCCCACATTTCCATTGTGTTCATTAATTGCTGTCCCATGGCATCTACTAGGCCATCCCATGGATTTATTGGATGAGTAGATGGAACAGTGAATGGTCCAATTCCTTAGTTTCGTCCAATACTATGAACATGTGGTTCTTGTCCTGAAGTACTGGTCTGTTCGACCATAGGTTTTGATAATATGGGAGTTTCCATAGGATGTGTTACCACATTATCCTCTGAATTAGGTATTTCTACCTCTCCTTCTACGCCTTCTTCCAAGTGTTCATTTTCTCATTGTCTTCTTCGTCTAGCCATTTCAATTAGTCCCACTGGGCGTATCAAAAATATATGTTGGCTTTTTGGCTTTTGAAGGGTATTTTTGTAAATGCGAGCGTGCCAGCAAGGATCAATCAGTTCTTACAGAAATGTTAATTGCCAACCAATTATCAGACGATTATGTTTTAGTTCTTTGAGCCTCAATGAAGAGGACTTTTACTGGTGGCTTCACTTAGGAGAAATTAAGCAAAATAACAGTTAAATGAAAAGCAATTGAAGTATTTCATTAGAACGAAAACTTTCAATGATCCAAACTCAGCCTCGTAGAGGTTTACAGCAACAATCTATTTGAAACTACTCCTATGAATGAAGTGCAGTGCAGGAATTTGAAGTATAGGAATGTAAAGAGTAGGAATTTAAAGAATAGGAAATGTAAAACTGGAAAAGAAAATATGTAAAGTAAGACTGGTTTGTATGATCTGAGTCCGGGAGTTTTTCTGAGGTCTTCTCTACTATTTATACTGCTCAAGGGTGACCATCGAATTGCACTTCTAACCGTCGAACTGCTTCTCCATGATCATCGATCATGTTGTCCTAATATTAGCTCCATTACGCTATTACTTGCAGTTAAGCTTCCCTCATAAATTTGAATCTGAAATGCAAGTAACCGTTGGAGCCACGTCACTTTATATCCCTTTGTTGATTCGCTGCTACTTAGATCTTTTAATAACCAATACTAACTGTCATGTGTACGATCAGGATCGAGGACCTGAATAGTCTTCCTATATTATCCTTATTTCGCCACGCGTCGAATTGTAATTGGCTCGTACAAAATATGTAGCCAACAGAATTCTTCTAATAAGAGTTTATCTGACCCTCTTTTCCCCTCTATATAAGGATGGGTGACTCCTCTTTTATATGATAAGTATTTTTCTATCACTCTAAGTTTTATAGTCATCCTATTTAAGAGAGGCAGAGAGAAGAATATGAGCCAAGAATTCAAGGTTTAACTATTTGGGGTATTTTCTCAACTTCTCTAATTCAATGGCTGACAAAGGTATGTTCATTTTATTCTTGAGTTGTATTGAATTCAAGATCCTGTAAAGTTTAATTCCGTATTATTATTGGTTATATGTATTATTAAATCTTACATGTGGTATCAGAGCTTTCGTTTTGTGAATCAATACACCTTGGAATAATAATATATTTATTATACTGTTTTTAATAAACGGTACCTTCGTTTTATTAAAGGTATTCACTTTAAATATGTTCTCAATTGGTTTGTATTCATGTTTTGATTTTGTTATACTATTAACATACTGTTCATATCCCTTTACAATAAGTAATATGCATGCTTCGATTTATAATTTTATAATAATTATAATATTAAGGAAGAGTATGTATTGAATGATTATAAAATTATTTATAGAATGATTCAAATTATCCATATACGGATAGCCAATAGCATAATGGGTTAAGTCCATGAGTTTTAAGGAACCCATACACTTCAAACCCACCCATAGTCAATGGCATTGGAACCCATTCAGCCAATTGCGTTTATGTAAGGCTTGGGTGTGAATGAACGGCCATATACGTAAACCCATATGTAATAACTAGTGTTTGAGGCATAGATTAAAAGCAATTTGTTGAATCATTCAGTTTATTAAAGAATTATGATTTTACCTCATCTGATTATATACACTTATTGTCCATTATTATTGATATTTATATATTTTCATGACTTAAATTTGATATCATGATATAATTTTATGATATTGGATATTAAATATTGAAGTGGTTAATTTATTTAGGTGTAATTCTTGTTAACCATTATATAAGATATTCATGATTGTCATATTGCATATATATATATATTCATATTCATATAGAGTTATTGTTATTATCATATTGATAATTGCAATCACATAAAAGTGATTGAATTAATGATAATTAAATAATTCAAATTAATAAATAGAGAATATTGTTGGTTAGTTTCGTATTCTTAGGGTTTACTAAGTTAATAACTGCCAAAGTGGCCTAGATTTGTAAAACTTATGAATATAGAACTACATAAAAGAATTGTTAAAAGGGTAACATTAAGGTTGATAATATTCTCAATTGCAGTTATAATTAGGAGATTGAGACTATCACAAAAGAGAGTCACTTTCAAATAATTATGAACTGGGTAGGATAATGTAACTTGTGTAATTTGACAGATTAGAATTGAATACCCAAAGGTAACAACTAATTCTTGATGATTGGACAATAGATATACCTAAGTTTTGCCCAAAGGAAAGACTTATGTGATATCAATAGTCCATCATAATTCTCAAAGCTTTAATATGTATATTGTTTAAGCCTTTTTCCGCGTTACTTATGAGATCTTGTCTTAATACCTCTTAAGATTTGTCAAAAAGATAGCTTGCTATCTAAGGTGGCTGGACTTAGAAGAGAGGCTATATTGACTCCTCCGACCTTCTTGGAATCTTACTTGGTTATTGACCAAAGGACTCTTTAGTGACGTTACCCTAACACTTAAAGTAAAATTTGGGGCGTTACATGTTCTATCGTATTGCATTAGAATATTTAAAGGCTGTTGAAGATCGACAAGCCACTTGCTGGCACTATTATGGCTGAATTGACAACAATGAAATATAATGGCCACCGAGGAGTTTAGGATCACATCCTCAATATGGCGACAAAGTTGCAAAACTTAAAACTTTAGAGATGCAAGTTGATGAAACTTTTCTTGTGCAGTTTACTCTCAACTCACTTTCATCACAGTTCGGAGCATTCAAAATTCACTATAACACCAATAAAGATAAGTGAAGTTTGAATGAGTTGACTAATATGTGTGTTCAGGAGGAAGTGGGGCTGAGGGAGAAAGGACGTCAAACTGCATTGGCTGTAACTCATGGAGCTATAAAGAAAAAGAAGGGTAAGTTTGTAAAATCAAAGAAAAATCCACCAAAGACAAAGGATGAACCTGGGGAAGAAAATCAGGCTCAGAATGGTTTCACTGTCAAGTGCTACTTTTGTGGCAAGAAGGGACATGTGAAGAAAGACTGCAGCAAGTGACAGGCTTGGTTAGAAAAGAAAGGTAAGAAATTTTCTTTTGTTTGTTATGAATCAAATATTGCTGAAGTACCTTCTAATACGTAGTGGATTGACTCTGGGGCCACGACCCACATTACAAATGACATGCAAGGATACCTCTCAATCAAGAAACCGAAGGAAAGTGAAAGATTTGTCTATATGGGAAACCGTCTCAAAGCTGAAGTCGTAGTTGTAGGAACTTATCGACTGATCTTAGCAATGGGTCATCAGATGGATCTAGAAGACACTTTTATGTTCCTTCAATTTCTAGGAATTTAATTTTGTTATCCAAATTAGATCGTGTTGGATATTCAGTTTTTTTTAGTTGTAGAAAACTTAATTTAATGTTTAATTCAATAATGATTGATTCTGGTAATTTATGTGATGGTTTATATAAAATTACCTTAAATCAAGAGTTTGCACAATCATTAGTAACTCTGCATTCGAATATTGGTTTAAAACGTGGTCTAATTAATGAAAAATCCTTAATCTTGTGGCATAGACGGTTGGGGCATATCTCTAGAAATAGAATTGAAAAATTGGTGAAGAATGGGATTTTGGAAAATCTAGACTTCACTGATTTTGAGATATGTGTGGATTGCATTAAAGCAAAGCAAACCAAACACACCAAGAAAAGTGCCACAAGAAATAATGAGCTTCTTGAGATAATTCATACAGATATTTGCGGGTTACTCAACATCCCATGTCTTAGTGGTGAAAAATATTTTATCATATTTATAGATGACTTCTTACGTTATGGATATATGCATCTAATTCATGAAAAGTCTCAGGCTGTTGACATCCTTGAGGTGTACATAACTGAAGTCGAGAGACAATTAGATAGAAAGGTAAAAATAGTGAGATCAGACAGGGGTGGTGAGTATTATGGTAAAGGCCAAAATCCTGGCCCATTTGCCAAATTCTTAGAAAAGAAAGGCATTCATGTTCAATATACAATGCCTGGTATGCCACAGCAAAATGGAGGATAGTGGAGACTGGTAATGCTAGATTCCTAGAGAATGGTGAAATTAGTGGGAGTGAGAAAACACGAGTGGTGAATTTCGAGGAAATTTGGGTGGATGTCCCAACATTTGACCCTTATCAAAAAATTGTTGTACCTTAGACTGTTCCACAGGCTGAGGGAAATGAACAACATAATGAAAATTCTTCACCACCTCATGTTTCACCATTTTATGAAGATATCACCATTGAAAATATTGTAGAACCACCACAACCAGCAGTTTTGAGAAGATCTCAGAAGGAAAGAAAGTCTGCCATTCTAGATGATTACATGGTGTATCTACAGGAATCTGATTTTGATATTGGGATTAACAAAGATCCGGTCTCATTTTCACAAGCCATGAATAGTGATGATTCTTCTAAATGGGTCAATACTATAAATGAAGAGTTAAAATCCATGGAACAGAATAGTGTTTGGGATCTCGTCGAATTGCTTAGTAACTGCAAAAAGGTCGAGTGTAAATGGGTCTTCAAGACCAAACATGACGCAAAAGGCAATATCGAATGATTTAAAGCCAGACTTGTTGCCAAGAGTTTTACTCAAAAAGAAGACATCGACTATACATAGACCTTCTCTCCAATATTTAAGAAGGACTCACTTAGAATCATCCTAGCATTGGTAGCTCGTTATGACTTAGAGTTGCATCAAATGGATGTGAAAACTGCTTTTCTAAATAGGAATTTGGATGAAGAAATTTATATAGAGTAGCTAGAAGGATTTGCAAAGAAAGATAAAGAATATTTAGCTTGCAAATTAAAATAAATCCATATATGGCCTTAAACAAGCTTCCAGGCAATGGCATTTAAGGTTTAATTGTACCATTACCTTTTTCGGATTTAAGGAAAATCCAATTGATCAGTGCATATATCTGAAGGTTAATGGGAGCAAGTTCATTATTTTGGTACTATATGTGGATGATATTTTGTTAGCTAGTAATGACCTTGGCTTATTGCATGAAACCAAGGAATATCTCTCCAAAAACTTTAAAATGGTCAATATAGGTGAGGCAAACTATGTTATTGGCATAGTGATCTTTAGGGATCGATCTCGAGGATTGCTAGGACTATCTCAGAAATGATATATTGATCGTGTTTTGGAGAGATTTAATATGCAGTTTTGTTCAGCTAGTGATGCACTTATCATGAAGGGTGATAAATTAAGTGAAAAACAGTGTCCAAGGAATAACTTGGAAAGAAAACAAATGAAGGACATTCCATACGCTTTGAGACTACAAATCATGCTTTATGGTTGCGAAATTTCATCTCAGGACTTGGTATTATTGACTCAATTGCCAGTTCGCTGAAGATATATTGTGACAATACCACAGTAGTTTTCTTCTCTAAGAATGGAAAGTACTCCAGTGGTTCCTAGGAGTGGCAACGGGGCGGGGTGGGGCCGGGGATCACACTCCCCGTCCCCGATCCCCGATGGTGAACATGGCCCCGTCCCCGGCCCCAATCCCCGACGGGGAACCTTTCCCTCTCCCCACCTCCGCCCCCGATCGGGGATTGGGTTTCCCCGATCCCGAAACTTCCCTGCCTAAATTTGTTTCAACGTCAACAACACCACCACACATACATGTTCAACAACATACACAGAAAGATCAAGAAGGCATCATCAACACAGAATCATTAACAATAGAATAAATAAAAAATAAAAAATAATAAAATAATAAAAAAATTTGACAGAGATCTGAGAGCAATAAGCATCATCAACACAGAGGAGATCTTAATGTATTGCGTGCATCATCAACGAAGGACGATCTGGTGGAATTCATGGAGGAGGACGATCGGTGGCGATGGACGATCTGAGAGCATCATCGGCGTCGCGATGGGTGGTTGTGGCTGTGACGGCGTCGCGACAGTGGCGATAGACGACGGAAAGACTCCTCCGGCGTCGCGGACAGTGTTGATCGGCGTCGTGGACAGATCTAGTTTGGTTACAATGATGATCGACGATCGACGTGATGATCGACATCGAGATTGAGTAGAGGGAAGAGAGAGATACAGAAGTGGAGAGGATGATATGAGATGAGGGTTTGGTTTGGTTAGGTGACTTTAATATATAAATAAATATATAAATATAAGGGAAGAGAGAGATATATTTTGATTTATTATTATATATATATATATAAATATAAGGGGTATAAAAGTAATTTTACTTGAAATTAGGGGGATGGAAATGGGATCGGGCCGGGGATCAAACACTGATCACCGTCCCTGACCCGTGACAGATCGGGGATTAATTTTCAAATACCGTCACCTCCCCGTCGGGGGTTTTTTTCTGGAAAAAACCGCTTAAATCGGGGTCGGGATCGGGGATCCCCGTCGGGCCGGTTTCAAATTGCCATCCCTAGTGGTTCCAAACACATAGAAGTAAAGTACTTAGTTGTTAGAGAAAGAGTCCAGAAACAACAAGTGTTAATTGAAAACTTAAGCACCTCTCTTATGATTACTGATCCATTCACAAAAGGATTGCCACCAAAGACATACAAAAAGCATGTTATCAGGATGGGTCTTTTAAGCAACCCTTGATGTGTATGGTCAATCGTGAGTGCTTATTTTTATTTGACACTATTTGCGCAATAATAATTTTGTTTCTGTTTTTCCTGTTTCTAAAAGTGTATGTACACATTAATTTGAATATTGATAAACAGAGAATGTCTTAACAAGACAAATTACAGGGGCCTTTCAGGAAAATAATTATATATCCCGATAATGGACTGGGTTGGTGAAGGTTATCGATGGTGTAGTACATAGAAGGAAATATGACATAAATATTATATAACCACTATGACTCACATTGGTAATTTGAAGTAATCACAGTATTATAGTTTCTAATATATCTGAACTTATTGGGTATTTTTAAAATTCGTGATCACGTGTCAAAGTTTTTAGTGTGGAATCCAATGAGTCAAAATTTTTTATAAGTTGCATATTTTTGAAAAAACTCATAATTGCATCATAATCGGCTTAATGAGCAAAGTGGAAGAATGTTGGATTTATTTTCTAGTGTGACCCAATAGCCTAAATATTATTATATGTTTTTATTTTATTTGGACTCCACAATGAGATAAAACCAATATTTGATATCAAGTTCAGTAATTAGAATTTTAATATAATCACTCTTCTAAAATAAGAAAGAAACCTTGATAGATTAGAAATTCTTCTGATAAGAGTTTATCTGGCCCTCTTCTCTCCTCTATATAAGGATGGGTGACTCCCCTTTCATATGATAAGTATTTTTCGATCATTCTAAGTTTTATAGTCATCCTAATTAAGAGAGACAGAGAGAAGAAGGTGAGCTAAGAATTCAAGGTTTAACTATTAGGATTATTTTCTCAACTTCTCTAATTCAATAGTTGACAAAGGTATGTTCGTTTTATTTTGAATTGTATTGAATTCAAATTCCTGTAAAATTTAATTCCACATTATTATTGATTATATGTATTATTAAATCTTACAAATAAAACCAATAAAGCCTGCCTAATAATTAGTTATCAAAACCTAAGCTCAAGTCCAACAACCATTCAACTAGTACTTAATACAACTCCGAGTGAGAAAAAAATAAATCGAACTCCTTTGTATAAAAATTAAGGCAGTGGCTTGCCTCCAGTCCAGATCTGGATTGGAGGGTTCAGTCCGGCCTATTGGGCTTATTTTTGGGTCCTTTTTTGATAATCCAAACCGTTCATATTTTAGGATTCGTTGATTACATTATCCCTGTAAAAAATCACGTCGATCGGATAATAGATACTATGTATTCGGATCACTTTTTCATGAACCGTTAATTTCTAATCGTCCATTTTTTTCCAAGCAAAAGTAATCCGAATACATAGTATCTGTTATCTGATCGACGTGATTTTTTACAGGGATAATATACTCAACGAATCCTAAAATATGAACGGTTTGGATTATCGAAAAGGGGCCCAAAAATAGGCCCAATGGGCCAGACTGGACTGAACTGTCCCAGATTTAGACTGGAGACAGCCCAGACCCAAAAATTAAATCCAAGATTTCGCATCACAACAAATATTATACAACCACTAAGGCATCATTTGAAAACATACATTTGAAAACATATATTTTTAGTAACTTTTTAGCTTTCAACTAAAATATGATCTAAAACATAAAAATAATATGTTTGAAATGATTTTTTAATTTTTTATGAAAAATAATACAAAAAATAAAAAGAAAGTAGAATTTTTGATTTTTTAATATAAGTCAATGACTTTTTAATTTTTTTAATAATTTTTTACCTTTTAAAAATTAATATTCCCAAAGGAGACCCAAATCAAAGGGCAAATTATACAAATAGTCCTTATAATTTGGGACTTGTGTCACTTTGTGACATATTTGACCATGAATTTTGAATCTTGTTTCAAATAAGAATAATTGAAGATACCATTGTTTAATTTTAAGGGTAAAATCGTCAATTTAATAAAATATAAACTAATTTGACAAAAATAAATGTCAAAAAAATATTTTTATCCACCAATGATAAAATTATGTAAAATTGATAAAAATTAATAAAAATTGCATGATTAATTTTTTTAAATTAATTTTATATGATCATCATTCAAACACATAATAAAAATTAATTTGGTAAAAAAAATAAATAAATGTTAAAAAGATTTATCAATTTTACATAATTTATTTTTAGTGGGTAGAAATAATTTTTAAAAATTCAAAAATATTTATTTGATATTTATTTTGGTCAAATTAGTTTATATTTTATCAAATTGACGATTTTATCTCTAAAAAATCTAATGATATTTTAAATTGTCCTTATTTAAAATAATATTTAAAATTCAAGATCAAATATATCATAATTAAAAAATTAAAAATTAAAATAATACAAATCCTAAACTATAAGGATTATTAGTGTTGTTCATCTCAAATCAAATGTCCCCGTTATCATTCTCTCGCTGTTACATACTTCGATGCCGCAATCAACGTGTACTCCAACTTCCACTATTTGACAACCACAAAAGGAAAGGAAAATTTATAAATAAGGAAAAAAATAAAAAAATAAATCAGACTTTCATCTTCGTAATTAAATTAATCTTAAAATTTCAATTTCATTAATTTAAATCTTAATTTGTTTTTAATTTTCAATTTAAATTATCAATTTATTTTCGTTAATTAAAATTGATAAAAAATAATATTTTAGTCATTAAAACTTAATATAATTATACATAAAATATCTAAAATATCATTCATTAAATTTAATAATTAAAATATTAATTTTTTCCCCTTAATTTTACTTAACGAAAATAAACAAATAGTTTAAATTTAGATTAAAAATAAATCAAAAATTTAAAATTTAAATTGATAAAATTAAAAATTTAGAATTTATTTTATTACAAGAGCTAAACTTTTAAATTTATTTTATAATTTCCCCAAATGAAATGGACGCTATTAATTATTAACTAATGTAATTCACACCACATTAGGCCTTGTTTGGTATGATCTAAAAAAGTTAAAAAGTTAAAAAATCACTATCCTATTTAAGTCACATCATCTTATTTAAGTCACATCATCTCTCTAACATATCATTTCAAATCCAACTCATACTCAACTCATATTTTATAAAAAAATCAAAAAATACACTTATTTACATTATCCCAAACCACCCCTAAGTTTTAACTTACATTAAAGAGAAAAAACCGTCCCAACATTTCTAAACAAAAAAAGGGCCCTTTATACACTACAAATTACTACAACAATAGTCACCCACAACGGCCTATTTTGGGAAGTTGATAATAATCAGTTTATAAGCAATTTTTTTGTGAGAGAGGATATGGGTTATAATCCAAAAAAACAGATTATAATTAAGTTGGCAAAAGAGGCCAACATATTAACTATAAGCCCATAACAATAGACATAGAAACCATTCCGGAAATCAGAAACAGAAAATACATTAGGGTCTTGCTACATCCCCCTAAAAACATCCCCCCTAATCCCCCTAATTTCCATATCAAGTAAAAAAAAAAGAAAAAAAAAGAAAATAGTTTCCTAAAAAGGAAATTAGGGGGATTAGGGGTGGAGATTTTAGGGCTCCAAATCATTTTCCAATACATTAATAGACATTTTTTTTTTCAATTAACAATTATTAAAAAATCTTATTCATTATATATTTTCTGTGTCTGATTCCGTTATTCTCTATCTGAATGATTTATGTGTTGCAAATTAGCATTGTTATTGCTATAAACAACAAAGTCTACGACAAGAAAAAGAGGAGAAAATAAAATATTAAAAAAAAAAAGAGACAAACAAGTACAAGGTTTAATTGGGTAAAATAGATAGAGTGCGGTTTCAAAAGGTTCTAGTGGCCGAAGTTGCTGCGAAACGATGCAAGAGCTTTGACGGCGGCGGCTCTGAGTACATATTGGTGATAAATAGCGGCTGCAAGTGCTCCCACAAATGGTCCCACCCAAAATATCCACTGTTCATTATTCAAATCATCACCACTCATCCATCACATAATCACAAAATAATAAAGTGAAGATAAATTATAAATACAATTTCTAAAATTTATTTAAAATATAAATTATTCATATATTTTCAGAATTATATAAATCTTTTAAAGTTATTAATTTCATAACATATGGTCATTTTTATTAATGAATTATCAATTAAAGAAATTAAAAATATATTTTAATTAATAATTTAAGTAATTTTATTATTATATAATAGGATAGTTAGATATTTTATTTTTTTAGTTAATTTTGTTAAATAAAAAATTTAAATAAAGAGATATTTATAATTTTTCAAATCATATGAAATAATTCATATTTTAAGCAAACCTTAGAGAGTGTATTTATAATTTACCTTAACGTAAAAATAAATTAATTTTATTTCTTAAATTATCTTATTTTTTCTTTTTCATCCTTAAATTATTGTTTTTATTTTTATTTGCCGTTCATACAACCCAAATGAAAATAGTTTATTCAAAATACAGTAATGATAAACATAACCTAATGGGTAAAAAGTTTATTTTATAATTTTGACAGTCTAAATTATAATCAAACGGCCATCTTCTTACTCATTCTATTTGGAACGTTACGTTTTTTTTTTTTTGTTGTGATTTTTGACTTTTTAATAAAAATATGAGGTGAAAAAAATTAAATATGTTTGGAACATTTTTTTTATTTTTATTTTTTGCAAAAGAATGTGTGAATTAGAAAAAATCTTTAATTTTTTTTTGTATGAGTTTAATTTAAATTTTTTTTTGGTGACTTTTTTATTGAAATTTTATTTTTATTTTTACTTAACTACCCACTTGCCAAATGGCCCCTTAGTCGTGTGACATGGGTGGACCTAATTCGAGCAATCCGAGCTCAACCCGTATATTTTTACTACTTGTGTAATATAATTTTAAAGTTGCTCAGGACTTGGGTAAAAATTTATTGAGCGGGGGTTTTCACAATCTGAACAACCCAATAACTCAAATTCTGCAGTTAATATATATAATTTATATATAATAAACTAAAACATTATAAATTACGTATTGTTCTCTCATCATTTGAATTAAATCGTATTGTGTTGTAATATTTTTGTATCATTTGGTACACATAATTCAAATTAATTTCTTATTACTGTTCGTGTTTGTATTTTTTTAGATATTTTTTATTTTTAAAAACTGCCGTACATTAGGTCAGAAAACAAAAGATAATTTTTTTTGGATTGAATTTGGGTAACCCGAACCTAGCCCAACTTTATTAAATTAAACTCAGGCTTGGGCTCGAGTTTGGACATATCCCTCAACATTTTGGGTTGAGCTTGGATAGACGATCAACCCGATCAAACCGGCTGAGTTGCAGCCTTAACTATTTTAGATCATTTACATCTTACAGTTAAATACACATTTCTTCGCCACTCCTCATTTCAAAATAATAAATAAAAAGAATGTGTTTAGTTGTATGATTAAATTGTTCTAAATTTGAAATTACACTTTGTCTATCAAATTAGGCTCTAGTGATTAGTGAGTTGGACAACCATTTCCAATTGGACCACGGCAGTTGAAATTAAAAATTTTCAAGTCCCGGGTGCCAAACCACTAGAGAAGATATGGAACCTTTTGAGAGGGTGTCCTAAAGCTAAATCCATTTGGATCATTCTCAAAGACCTTAATGGGTGGCAGAAAGAGAGCAGTAAAACTTTTCAAAAATGGATCAAAACAAAAATGAGATGAAAAAGCAGATGCTTGGTACCAAATGGTTCATCATTTTCATTACAGCTTTATGGACAATCTGGAAAGAGAGGAACAAGGCAGTATTTGAAAACCAAACTCAGCCTTCTCACATCAGTTCTAGCATAATTCTACAACAGGTCAAGGAAACACAGGAAGCCTTTCTCAATCCCCTAAATTTTCTTTATTCAGAACCTGTACTAACTCAATGGTCTCTTCCTATTGCAGGCAAACTCAAATTGAACACTAATGGATGCTTTAAAGGTGATCCAGGCCAATCTGGATATGGAGGGCTGCTTAGAGATGAAGTGGGCACCTGGGTGTGGGGATACTATGGATACCTGGGCAATTGCACTAGTCTAGAAACTGAGCTATGGGGTCTGTATAGAGGTCTGACAATCATCATGCAGAATATAGAGACTGATTCCTTAATAGCTATGGAGCTAGTCAAAGGAGGAGCTGAAAGAACATGCCTATACAGAGCTCTAATTGAGGATTTTAACTTCATGTTAAAGAGATGCAATTGCACCATCCAGCACACTCCAAGAGAGGCAAATCAGAGTGCGGATGCTCTGGCTAGCATTGTTGTGAACAGAAGGAACACTAGGTCTTCCTAGAGGACCCACCAAGCACCATTCAATCCTTTTAGTTGCAGATTTGATTAGTAGTATCTTGAGGGACTACTCCCCCTTTTGTTTCTGTTTTGGTTTGTAAAACAATATTTTATCTATCCTAACTTTCATTTGAATAAAAAATAAATAAAAAAAAATTTCAAGTCTAATCAGATAAAATTAGTAGTTTTAAGAATGAAAAAAAAAATTGACAATCAGTCTGTTTGATTTTAATTTTTTTGAAATTGAGTTTTTTATTTTTCGTATTTTTTTTGTTTTTAATGAATAATTTTAAAATTTTAAGCAATATTTTTTTTTACTTTTTTAGATTCGCCTTACTTAGATGTATCTAAATATTAAAATATTTGAGAAAAAATATTTTAAAAAATTAATAAATATACAAAAATATGAAAAAAAAAATCGTATTTTTTTTATATTTTTGATATGTAGTGAATTTTTTAAAGATTTTTTTTCACAAATGTTATATTTTTGAAGTGTATTTATATTAAGTGTGTTTAAAAATTAAAAAATATATATTTAAAATAGTAAAAAAATTCAGTGAAAACAAAAAAATATAGAAAAAAAAGTAATTTAAAAAAAAAAAAAAAATTATGAAAATAGAATCCAAATAGAGTGAATAGTTTTTAAGGGATAAAAGTGAAATTAAAAGTAAAAAAATACACAAAATTTTTTTTTTTAAAATAAAATAAAATAATTGAAGGTACCTGATCATCCCAGATTTTGTCGTTGTTAAAAATGACAGCAGGACCAAAACTCCTGGCAGGGTTGATGCCAGTGCCTGTGATGGGAATGGTAGCCAAGTGCACCATAAACACTGCGAATCCAATTGGCAATGGTGCCAACACCTGTTCCATATCACATAGAATCATAACTCTCAAACTATACTTCTTTTCTTTTGTTTTTTAATAATTATTATTATCAAATAATTTAATTTTTTTTATGGATGATATATATTACAAACCCAATAAAATAAATAGTTTAGATCATTAAAACGGACTGATAATAGATCCACAAGTCCTTTAAAATCTCTCAAATTTAAATTTGAACATGAGAGAAGCTACACTAAAAAAAATATATATATATCAACTTACCTAAACTTTGCCAATCAGAAAAAGTAAGAATATTTTTTTGGTATTTACTCATCTCATCAATTTTTTTAGCAATAATTTAAAAAATTAAAGGGTTAATTGTCAAAAAATCTACACTTATGAAATTATATGCTATTTGGTTTATTTAATCTTTTTGGTGACAAGGATACGTCTTAAAACTGGTCAAAAAAATACCAAAAAGTCATCATTGGTCAACAGTGGTGACCGATAGTGGTAAAGTGGATAAATAAGTAATATTAGATATATGAATAAATAGATAAATGACACGTGTATAGATAAATGATATTTTAAACAAATAAATGATATATGTGCACATAGGCTACATTTGAACCTATAGACAAATAGGTATCATTTTCAACCAATAACATATTTTTGACTAAGAAAAATTAAAACTTGAGCTTATTGACCCTATAACTTCAGGACTTCTGATCTAATAAGTGTCCAAATAAAAATTACTTAATTTTATTTTTATTTTAATATCAAACCAAGCCTAGGGGGGTGTTTTAGAAAAATGGTAAAAAGTTATATTTTGATTTTTAATTAAATTTTTTGACTTTTTCATAAAGTCATTTAAAAAGTTAGTAAAAAGTTATTTTTTGACTTTTTTGTTTAATATTTATTTATGTTGTCATGTCATCATACCTTAATGTCAATTGACCAAAATATCCTATCTAATTTAAAAAATATAGGCTCCGTTTGGTAGAGTTTTGTAATTATAATTTGAGAATATGAGTTGTATTTTGAGTTTGTGTATTTTAGAATTATGATTTGAGTGTAGAAAATTTGTTTGGTTATAGTTTTTGAATAAAGTGTTGAATTGAGTGTGGAATTGAGTTTTGAATTGAGTGTAGAATTGAGTTTTGAAAGTTTGATTTGACATGTGAAGTAAGAAAATTTGTTTGGTTATGAGTTTTGAAAAGAGTTTTCAAAACTTAATTCAAATTGTTATAACTCATAACAAAACACATTACTTTCACATTATTGAAAATTTTGATCAACACTCATAACCAAATTCTTTTTAAAATTCAATTAAAAAAATTTATTATTAACAAAAAATAACATTAATTAATTTTTTAATTGAAAATACTACAAAGAAAATAATTTTTTTCTAAAATAAATATTCAAAAAATTTAAATCATAAATATTTAAATAATTTAAATAATCTAAAAAATTTAATAAGTAAAAAATTAATTTAAATATTCAAAAAATTAAAATAATTTAAAAATTTAATATTTTAAATTTAAAAACAACTGTACACTCAAATCCTAACCAAACACATAAAACAAAACTCAATTAAAAAATTATTTTTAAAACTCATAACCAAACACATAACTCAAATTTATATACTACTTTCACAACTCTACACTCAAATCAGAACAAATACATAACAAAAAATTAAAATATTTAAAAATATTTTTATAAAATAGAGTTTGAATTTATTTTTATAAAATATTTTAAAATTTAAAAAATTAAAATTGTAATATTTAAAAATTAAAATATTTAAAAATATTCAAAAATTAAAAAATTAAAAAATTAAAAAATCATAAATCTTAAAAAATTAAAATATTTAAAAATATTTTTATAAAATAGAGTTTGAATTTATCTTTATAAAATATTTTAAAATTTAAAAATTAAAATTGTAATATTTAAAAATTAAAATATTTAAAAATATTCAAAAAATTAAAAAATTAAAAAATCGTAAATCTTAACAAAATTAAAATATTTAAAAATATTTTTATAAAATAGAGTTTGAATTTATTTTTATAAAATATTTTAAAATTTAAAAAATTAAAATTGTAATATTTAAAAATATTCAAAAAATTAAAAAAATTTTAAAATTAAAAAAATCGTAAATCTTAACAAAATTAAAATATTTTTAGAATATTGATTTGAATGGAGTTTTGAAAAGAGTTTTGAATTATGTGTTTGGTTATGAGTTTTGAAAAGTAATGATTATGTTTTGAAATGAGTTTTAAGAAATGAGTGTAGAATTGTGATTTGAAAACCCTAAACAAACACAACATTCAAAAGTGAGTGTTGAACTAGATTTTGAAAGCTCTCCCAAACGGAGGCATACATTTTCACCATGTAGCTCATTTTCCACCTATAGAGGGTAGTTTGTAATTTTATTTTTGACTCATAACCACAATTCTAAATTAATTCATGGCCACAAAAAGCTACTTTTGGTGTTTTAGCATGCAGACAAAATGCAGCTTATAATTGTGGCTTGCTTTGACAAGTTTGTAAAAAGTTAATTTTTAATTTTTTTAGTCAAAAATAATAGTTTTTTTACCTAAGTTATTACATAAAAAGTTAATTTTTTGAATTAAAAAAATTAAAAATTAATTTTTTACCAACTTCATAAAACACCACTGTCTCTTCAAAAGTAAGCCTAAATTGGATGACAAAAAATAGAAGAATATAGAAAGCAACTTACAGGGACGTGGGAATCACGAGCTTTTCTCTTGGGATCGGTGGCGGAAAAGACTGTGTAGACCAGTACGAAAGTACCAATGATCTCTGCACCCAAGGCTGAGCCCTTGGAGTAGCCAGCCTCCACCGAATTGGCTCCACCTCCAAGCCTGTTGTAGTAAGGTTTCATGAATGCCTTCACCAACCCTACTCCGCATATGGCTCCCGAGCACTGCGCCGCCATGTACGCCGCCGCTCTCAGCAACGTCACCTTCCTTGCGATTAACATTCCAAATGTCACCGCCGGGTTTATGTGACCCCCTGTTGCCAGTAACATTTGCGAGTTCATCAGATAATTCAAATTATTCATAGTTGGCCTAGTAATCCATCAATTTGTCTCTTTAAACATTCGAGATGTAAATTGATAGAGTGACTATAATCTTTTTATTGTAATTTAATATATTAATTCTTAACGTCAGTAAAATTAATTTGAATTATTTATTTTTGAGTGGCCTTTATTTTTATTAAAAAAAATTAAATCAATCATGTAATTATAATATTTTTATTTTAACATATTTATTTAAAAAAACATAGACAAATGTGTTTTTTGAAATAAACTATTTATTTTTTTATTAACAAATATAATAAAATAAAAATTTTACAAGTACAGGATTGAAAAAAGACAACTTTTTTTTGAACCAACTATTATTAAGCAAGCAAAAAGTTTTACCAGAGGGGATACATGAAGTAATTTAGAAATATTAACCGAAAATTGCATGAAGGCAAAATTTGCTTGGATTTTCGAATATTAATCTTGCTCTTTAATGCATAATGTAAATATTTTTTCGCTTCGAAACAACTTTTACTTTCAAAATCAAAATAACTAGTGAGATATTGAAATATTTGAAGTTTGAAGGGGTTGTGTGGTGGTACCAGAGATGCCGGCTGTGCAGTAAACGAGTACGAAGATCATGCCACCGAAGGACCAGGCGATGCCGAGCAAGCCAACCCCGTCACAAAGTTCTTGCTTTTTGTGACCGATGACCGTGGCGATGGTGACATAGAGAAAGAGAAGGGTGGCTACAAATTCAACAATTAAAGCTCGATAAAAAGACCAACGCTTGAGCTCACCCATGTCCATGAGAGAGGCTGGTGGAGGGTCCACATAGTCCTTCCCATGGTGATGGGTTCGCGCTTCTTCGCTGGCTTCCTTCGACATCTTCCCCTTCTCTCTCTCTCTCCTCTCTCTCACTCTCTCTCTCTCTCTTTTCAAATGAGTGAAGTCTCTGAAGATTGTTGGCTCAGAGAATTGGAGGATGAGGAATGCTTCTATTTATGCATGAGAAGTTTGAAGTCTTTATGAATAAAAATGAGAGGTTTATTTGGTAACTAATTCGTTTTTAATTTTTAATTTATATTTTTAAAAATTATCATAAAAATTTATTTGATAATTTTTTTAATTTATAAATGGTTATCCCAATTTATAAATTTGAAAAAAAAAAAACGTAAACTCAAAAAATGAGTTTACCTTGATTTTTAAACATAATTTTTTTTTACTAATATTTTTTTTAATTAATTTTTTTTTCAATTATAATGTGTATGATTCTATTGTCATAAATAATAAAAAATAAATATAAATATTTTAGGTTTGAATAAACATATTTTTTAGTTAATGTTTTTAAAATTTTTCCAATATTTTTGTTCAAATCAAACGCATTTGTAGTTTATGTTTTTTCTAAAAATAAATAAAAATCAGTTTATAAAATTTTTATAAACACAAACCAAAAACCTAAACGTTATCAAACGCTACCTAGGAATTCCAAGAAAATTTGATAATTTACTTACAGTCCATAGTTTTTTCCAATACAAATTAAATGAAATATACCATTTATGATAGTGAGACCAACTCAAATATATTGACTCAATAATTTAATTAAAGAATTAGACATAATTATTATGTATGAAGTAAAACTATTAAATAATTGAATAGTCAAAAGATTTTTCTGCATATATTAATTATGAATAAATTGTATCAAATTTTGCGATTGATTTTGTGATTAAATTTTGTACGGATAAAAGTGTTGATATATTGAGAGAGATCACGTGACTCTTCTTTTTTTTTTTTTTTTTTGAGCAGAAAAAGACTATATATATTAATTTGTAGAAGAAGAAACATTCAGGTGAGCCAAACAACTCAAGGCCTGGGGTTGTAAAGCAACCCAATTTACAGGTAACTGTGACAAAGCACATGCATGGGCAACCCAATTTGCGTTGGTTGGGAATCTTATGTTGTCTGTTCTCTATTTTTGTTTTCTTTGGGATCATTTTTTTTTTACTGGGAAAATTATAACTTAGTAGTGTAAAATATATATATATATATATAAAGTGATAAATATTAATAATTAAAATTATAGTTTTTTCACTGTTGTGTAATAATTTTTTGAAATATACTGTAAATGGTAATTGCCTCTTTTTGATTTATTATTATTTTTTTTAGAAAGGCCCTTTTTTAATTGGATGTCTGTTAATATATTTACACATGCATCTATTTATGGCGGTTAAAGAACACTATTTGTGTATTCATCTCTAGTCAGTTTTTCTTTAAATTTAAAATAATTAAATGTAATGTGTTTGTGTGATTATAAATGTGTGTTTGAATCCAAAACAAAAAAAAAAAAGAAAGATTATATACGTGTGAGATAAAAAGACAAGAATTTGAAACTCATCAAATTTTCAAAACAGAACTGATTCTTACCTCGAATCCGGGCGCCCCTAATCCCCCGAACCACGAAACGATGTCATTTCGTGGTTTTAATTTTTTTTTTTTTTTTTTCAGCAGAACCAGACGAAGACGAAGGAGGAGGGGAGGGGGAGGGGGAGAGGGAGAGGGAGGAGGAGGAGGAGGGGGAGAGGAGGGGGCCCAATTATTAGGGCTGGAGGCGGAGGCGGGGGGTGGGGGCGTTGCGCCGGAGGCACGATCGGCAGAGCTGCGAGCTCGGAGGGAGCGGTCGGAGGCTCGGCTGGGCCGATGAGCTCTTCTCTCTCTCTCTCTCTCTCTCCATCTCCCTCTCTGGTTCAGAGAAAAAATGGAAGAAGAAGAAGAAGAAAATAGTAATAATAATAATGCCCAAAACGACGTCGTTTTGGGCATTTCGGGAGATTCGGGGGAAGGAAATTCGGGAAAAAAATCATTTTTCTTTTCAAAATTTTCTAAAAGAATTGGACTTTTGTAACTAGAAACAATCCTATCTCTTTCATTTAAATATATATATATATATTATATAAAAGTAGTATTAGTTATTAATATTTGAAATTATATAAATTAATCCTAAAAATATTTTTAAAAAATTTAATAAAGATCGTGTTCAATTCCTTGAAATTGTTTGGTATCCTAATTTCTCTTTGATGTATTGTAACTACTCAGGTAAGTAAAAGTGTTTTTTTTTTTTTTTTTCCAATCAATGGAAATTATTTTCAATATAAAGAGAAGGAAAATGACATACAAACTTACTTTCTAAACTCAATTATATGTAAATGATATGATTGATTGATAATTAGTTAAGATATGAGAGAGAGCGTTTTGCCATACATGTGAAAAAGAAATAAGCAATTCGACAACTATGCAAACTGTCTTTTGCCTCTGTTTTCTTATCTATAAACCCTAACCTTAATTGTTGCTAGACCATTCTTAGGTTAGGTCCTGTTATTTATTTTTGTCATGTATATTATGATAAATGTCACATATTTTTCTAGTTGAGTTATGATAATTTCTAGTTTAGAAATAAAATTATACTGTTTTGTAGTAATATTATACATTTTTTTCATCAAAACATTTTTTTATCACAGAAAGTTTGCCATTACTATAAAAATATATATAATGTTATCACAAGAGTGTATAATTTTATTTTTGAATTACAAATTATTATTTTTTTACTACAAAAAATCCGTAATAATGTGGATATAAATCTCTTGAATGGTAGTTGCAAACTGTTTATGATTTGGGCCTGGCTTTGGTCCAGTCCTTAATCGGACTGGACGGTGCTGTTGGGCTTGTGGGGACCTACCACGGGTTCCTTTTTGAAAATCTGAACCGTCAATGTGTAAAACTCGTCGAGTACTAAACAACTGTGAAAAATCACATTGATCGGATATTGATAGCTATGTGATCAAATCAGTTTTGTATAAAAAAAAAATGGACGGTGAATAAATTAACGGTTGATAAAAAAACTAATTTGATCACATAGCTATCGATATCCGATCAACGTAATTTTTCACAGCCATATAGTACTCGACAAGTTCTACACATTGAACGGTTCAGATTTTCAAAACGGAACCCGTGATGGGCCCCCATGGACCCAACAGCACCGTCCAGTCCGATTAAGAACTGGACCAAAGCCAGAGCCTTATGATTTTATCTGTTTGTCAAACCATGGGCAATTAAACAGCTAATTGCAATTTCTAGATGCTCAAAGTTTTTTATCTCTCATTTTTTTTCATAATTCTTGTCAGCCGTCATAAATTGCTGTTTTTCTTTTTGGGCATTTTTCCACTTTTTGTTATTACCATGGCGGGCTTCTCATAGGCTTGGGTTGATTATATATTTCCAATATTCAGACTGACCTGGGTTTGGGTAGAAAGAAAATCTTTTATTAAATAGTGCAAGCCTATCCGGCCGAATGATATCCATTTCTAGTGATTACTTGTGAATGATCGTCGATGAACAAATTTAATGATCTTGGACAAACTCATTTTTTTTTTTGAGCTCATTGAATTACAATTATAATAATAAACATCAAACAACAAACACAAGAAATCACACTGACTTTTTAGTGCAGTACAAGAATTCTAGCCAAACAAACTTGTCTTATTGGTTGACTATTATGTTATTAAAAAAACTATAAACTATATTTTCTAAGTTGATGCAACATTTCTCAATATATACATATCAAGAAGTTTTTTTCAAACTTCATAGTCTCATTTTCATTATGCAAAACATTTTTTTCCATTGATGTAGTGAGCATCTTCTGAAAAAATCAAAACTTTCTCCATTTTCTATGGTCAAACTCGTGCTATTAGGTGTGCACCCAAAGCAAAAACGTGTGATTCTATGAGGTAGTGTATTATTTTCAAAAAATTCTATGGTCAAACTAGTGCTATTATTTTCAAAAACAGACCCAACAAAATAAGGGAGTGCAAGGACGTCATGAGTTTAATTCTCATTAGGAGATTTAAATTAAAGGATTGCAAGTACTTCAGTGTTTTATTAAAGGTGAGGAGATTTTCTCCTATAGGTGCTAACAATTAATAACTAACAATTAACATTTGCCGATCAAAATAATAATAATAATAATAATAATAATAATAAATTATAATGATTAGATTGATTTAATTTTTAGATAAAAAGTACTTTATCTCCTTGTGATTTTGAGTTGTTGCAGATGACTTCCCTCATGTTTGAATATATGCAAATACCTACCTTATAATTTTAGATTAAATTGCAATCGTTACCTTTTCTGTCTAAATTAACAAAATTTGCAATACAGGTGCCTAACTCACAAGTAGACTGTTTTTTCAAATAAAAAATTAAAGTCAAATTAAACTAAAAAGACATTTATTCCCTTGTCATCTTCTTCTCTACCAAAGCTTAACCGTCCTAACTTAACTCTGCAAACCCTAACCTTTTTTTTTTTTGAACAGGGAAACCCTAACCTATAACTCCATTTTCTCTACCATACTTCCTCACTCACCATCTCCAGCAACGCCATCTTCCCTCCCCAAGTTCCGCTGTCGTCACCTCTTGCAATCCTAACCATCCACTACAAAAATTTAAAGTTTTACAAATCAAAATTTAGGAACAAAGTTATTTTTTAGAGAGCAAATATTTTTATTGCTAAAAGTATCGTTATTATATTTTTAATAACGAAAATTAAAAATTTGTGATGGATTATTATCTTTTTAGGATCAAACTTTTTATCTTAAAAAATAAATCTTTTTGAGATCAAATTATTTTGTTCTTAAAAGTGTATTTATTAGTGATATTTTCAAAATTTTGTCACTAAAAATTTTGTTTTTACTTTTCATAACGACCTTTTAGTGATTATATTCACGACAATTTTGAAATTAGTCCCTAAATATATTTTACAACAAAATTTTTAGTTTTAAAAATTTTAACCTTTAAAACTCTTATATATTATACATTATAGTGATCGCCACCATCCAACCTCCCTTTCCCTCTCCAACCCCCGACCATCAATCAACTCGAAACATTGATGGAGCAAAGTCTCAACCAGTGTATTTTGATCAATTCCAAGCAAGGACAGAGCCACTTTATAGCCAAGCCATGGCCCCCGTGTGTTTGCCATAACCTATGCATATATAGTATATATGTTTAATAAAATATTATTTATTTTGACCAAATAAATATTATAAAATAAGTGATAAGATTAAAACGCAATAACTAATTTCGTAAATTAAAAAGGAAATTGCTAAAAAAAAATAGTACATATGAATTCCGTAATAAAAAAAGAATGCCAAGTTCAATTTTGATAGATGCAATTGAAGCAAAAAAATATATATTTAGTTTTGATTTATTGATTTTTTGTCTTTTTTTTTATTTTTAATATCTTTGTTTATATTGACTATTTGATATATTTTGATACGTTGCAATGTTCAAATTAGAATCTATAAAAACGTAAATGTAATTAGAGTTGGACATACACAATGTTTGGGAAATTCTATTTCCACACGCCTGTTTATCTCTATGCACATCATATCTCAATGCACACCTTTGTAAATTTGATAATACATTATTATTCTCACTTTACACACTATATTTCCAATTATAACCCAAACTCAAATCTTATACACAAACCCCACCTTGAAACACCCACCTACGCTAAACACATCCACACAGCTGCCCACGGATAGCCACATAGCCTAACTCCATTGAAGACCCATGGTGAAGATCCAATTCCATTGAAGAACTACACTGAGTCCACTGCATTGTTGAAGGTAAGTAATAGATGAAGAAAAATGAAGAAAGCAGAGTATTAAAAAATTGGGTCTTGAATTTGATTTACATCTCCAGCAATCTTCGCTGCTTCAACCGCAATGGCGAGGAACTGTGAGTGTGAATCTGAATCAGTGGAACTATATCAGAAAACAAATTGATCCAAATATAGAGAACAATTACATACATATATATATACACACACAAACACATGAGAACATGCATATATACAAATTATATACATATATAGAAACAGAGTGAGGAGAGATTAATGGGCTCCTGAGCTCATCAAACAATTCTTTGCAAAAATGGCTGAAAATGGTATAGATCTTCTCATCAATAAAATGGTATGGTTCCTGAGCTCCTCAAAGAAGAACATGCATATACACAAATTCTTTGTTCTTGAGCTTTGTGGCACACGAAATAACAACAATGACACCACCAATTTATGTGTAAAGGGAAAACTAAGATTCATATTTAGTGTGTTATGATGTATATTATGGTCATTTTGTTTCATGGTAAAATTTTTATTAAAATTTTGTTTCATTAAGTGTGTGCACAAAGATAAAAATTATGTGGAAATAGAATTTCTCACAATGTTTGGTTACCCTATCTTGAAATCCTGACTCCGTCCCTATTTCCAAGCATTGACCATGGATCAAGTCCAAGCAGTGATAGACAAAGCCTCTGTATGCATATATTAAATTTTAATTGATTTGCTTTGCTGATCTACTTCAACGATGATAGATTCTGATCGTATTCTCTATTGTGGTGATTTATATGTTCAATTCAATGTAGATTGGTTGATTATGTGAATAACCCTGTGTGTGTGTCTGTATATATAAGTACTGTAAGAAATGGTTTGGAAAAAAATAGATTTTTCTTAATTTTGGTCTAATTTTAAAGTGGGATTCATGTACCAAAGTTGGTGGGTCCAAGTGGCAACGCGTTCTATGTCACGTTATGATTTACGTAGTATATTTGATTGCTCAAAACCATTATTGAGTGAATGGAAAATTGATGCCAAAATGAACTCCAAGAAAATGGTGTGTTTGGTAGAATTTCCTTAAAAGTTTGAGTTAAGGTTGTCTCACATTAATTTGATGGGTAAACTTTGTGTGGGTTTATAAGACTTGGGTTTGGAACTTAGGGAGGGCCCCAAGGAGTACCCAAGTTTTGTAGAAGGGTGATGTTATGGGCAAAGTGAGTTAGACCCAATGGACTCAAAACAAACACACACGACGCTGCCGGTCGGGTGAAGTGTAAGGTTGGGTCCCCAATACTAATTCTTTTTGGGCTAAAAACATTTGAATTTTATTTGTTGTTTGAAAAATAAATTCCGTCCGGTTTTGTTTTCAAATTTCAGATTGGAAAAATTCAACGAACAGATTCAAATCTGTTCAGTTCAAACCCAACAGATTCCTACTTGTTTAATTTAAATTCAAACAGGTTATGTATCTGTTTAATTCAAACCGAACAGGTAATATACCTGTCCAAATAAGTTTGCTACCTATTAAATTGAAATCTGAAAAGTCACCATTGCATCTATAAATAGACAAGTCCCTAATTTGGATTTTCACTGAATTTTCGCCTTTAATTCTGCTATTGCTCTTTGCATTTTGCTACATTATTTTTCCTGTGAGAAAGAGTATAAACATAAAGTGTGTTCGTTGTGCGAATAGTTTGTAGTGCTACTACTATTTGTTGTTGATCATTTTATCCTAGGAGATAGACATCCACAATCTGAAAGTACTGAGGAGAGGACAAATCTACCTTAAGGACATAGTGTTAAACACTAAATTTGATCAAAATTTTGTTCGAGAAATTAATAAAGTAAGAAATTAATTTATGATGGGTCGTTTCATACACCAAATATAAACACTAAACTATATCAAATTCTTTTAGAATAATGGCAAGTCCAGTAATCGATCCACAAGAACAATTGTGAAATTAAACTAATTTAATTACTAAATTCCTAAATTAATTTTGATTAAAAAGATTGAGAGATATTATGACTAAACAAGAATTAAATTAAATTGACAATTCAACACAGGGTTTGAGACATTAATTTTTGAGAAAAATCGTAGGGCAAAGATGTAATAACCCTCGTACCGATTACTGAATAACCACCGAATTAGATACTGATCACTGATAAACTGAATTGCTAATGACTGATAAGTGAACTGGATGAACTACTGAACAAACTGAATGAAACTGAAACCGAAACTGAATGAGTTTGTCTATTTAATTACACTTAAGCCACTTAGTGGACAATTGTTTATTCAATATTGTAGTGCCTTATTACACTTAGAGGAGCATTTCATCAGCCCTTTTCTCCTTGTTTTGCCGACCAAGAGAGGAGTAAGTGAGAGAGAGTGTGAGAACTTGGTTCACCTTGAGGATTTGCTTGGTTATTGCTTGGAATTGAGGTGTATTGGCATAATTAAGCTTGCTAGACTTGGGATTGTCACTTAGGTAAGAGAATTCATTGCATTCTTGTTGTCCTTAAGCTTCCTTTCTCATGGTTCATGCATCATTGTGGAGTTGAGACTTGATTTTGCTCATATAAGTTGAATTAGAGCATAATTCATCCATGCATGCTTGAATTGGTGTATTGTGAGGTTGAATTCTTAAAGAATTGTACATGCATGCTCATGTTTTCAAGTTGTTTTCAAAGTTTGGAGCTCAATAGAGCAAGGTTTGAAGATTGAAATTGGTTTAAAACCCATGCATCACATGTTACATATTGCTCTTAAAAATGGGTTTGAAATTGTATTTAATTGACTCACCTTTGGGGCTTGAATTCTCAAATTGGCTTTTGAAACTTGTTATTTATTGAGTTGGGATGTATTCCCGAATTTGGGCCCAAGAGGTCGAGTTTTGAGTGTTGGAACACTTGGTTTGAGCTTGAAGGCAACTGAAATTCCAGTTGGCTTCTTCGCCGAGCGAAGGATTCTCGCCGAGCGACCAAGGTTTCCTCGAGCTACGCTCGGCGAGATATTGGTGGCTCGGCGTAAAAATCGAACATCCAAGATTACTTTATCGCTTTCATCGACCGCTCGGCGAAGAAGGAAGGCTCGCCGAACCCTTTGATTTTGGAAGCTCGCTCGGCGAGCATCGAAGCGAAGCATCGCGTAAAATTGAGCATCCAAGATTTTTTCTTGTTTCATCGAGCGCCTTCGGCGAAGGATTGTTCGCCGAGCGAAGCCTTTGATTTTGCAAACTCGCTCGGCGAAGGAAGGCTTTCGGCGAGACCCTGTTAAAGAACTTTTGAAAAGTGCCTTCCAATCGTATTTTTGCATCCTCATCTCATCCTAGGCATTCTTAGGCCTAGTTTAATGCATCTTAATGAGGATTTAGACATAGAACCACACCGAGGGAATTTAGAGATTTAATTATCATCCTTTCCAACTGTAAACTTAGTGTGTGTTCTATTGATTGACCTTTAGGGTTGACTCGAGGGCGCTCTAGCTCTTGATAGCCCAATCACTTTGTGAGTAACAGATGTGTAAAGATATGTTCAAAATGGTTATCTTTTGAATCTGCATTGAATCAAGCTAATCGAATCGATATTATTTTGAATGAATGTATGTCCTATTTCTGAATCAGACAGGCATCCTTAGCACCTCTTGTTATTGGTATTCTGAGCTCTGTCGGTTTCCTTGTGGAACCATCTCATTTCTTGAATGACCGCCATCATTACTGTTGGGTCTCTTAAGGCCCGGTCCTTTTGGACCTACTGTTATAGGCTATTGGATGTACCACATATGAGTGATTGTTTGAAAAACTGAAAGACTGAAACTACTGATTAATGAATTGATTTCATTTACTGCAAGGACATTCATTCATAACCTCTTTACGCTTTATGTTATTCACTGGGCTTTAGCTCACTGTTATATATATATGTAGGTTCTCAGCCGCCAGACCGAAGCTAGGAGCGTGGGATTGGTCCCCAGTTTTGTCAGCCAGCCTATGTGCCTCACTGTGAGGTTCCGAGACGCCATGCCATGGCTTGGGGTGTTTTTGTGTCCCCACTAGTCTCCTCTTTTTGTCTTTGTTGTATAAGATTTTTTTACATCTTGTTATCAAGGGATTGAGTTCATCGTTGAATGTCTGTAATGATTGTATATCTGCATCGGTCTGAATGCATAAATGTATGAAAAATGTTTTTGACATCTGATTTTCCTGACTCAATGGACACTAGTTATTTCTTGTATTGGCTTCCGCCAGTACTCGATTGATTGTATTCTTGTTCAAGAGGGCCTTTGGTAATCTCGGATTCTTGGCGATTCTGATACTAAACCCATAGGGTAGGGTTTGGGTCGTGATGAGTGGTATCGAGCGATACTTGACCACGAGTTATACCGCACACGTGTCCAAATGAGCTATAGGGTGTCCTAGAAAAGCAAGTAGGGCATCTCATGAATTTGAAAAGTGTGCTATGATTGATCGATTATATGTTAAAGCGCTAAACTGTTTAAAGATACAATCGCTCATAATGATAAGCTGTCATAAGCGCTATAGTGAAATGGATAATGCAAATGGCAATCATCATCCTCGAGGCCGAATGGCGACTTGAACAAATGATGGACTAGTAATTGAAAGATCGACCAACAACCAACAGACCACCTCCTCCTCCTCCGGTGCAACCGGAACAGAATGCACTAAGCGTACAAAATGTGAATGTGAATGAGGGGGACATTATTGCACTGACCCCCAAGTTCAGCAAGATGACGCCGCCGTCCTTTCAGGGAGGCTTAGAACCGTTAAAGGCTGAAGCTTGGGTTCTTGAGACTGAGAAATTATTTGAAATGTTTCCGTGCTCTGAAGCCAACAAAGTACTGTTAGCAACCTTCACCCTTCGGAAGAAGCAAGAAGGTGGTGGATGTTGACCCGTGAGGCGAATACCATTGTGACTTGGACTCGTTCAAGGAGTCCTTCTTTGAAAAGTACTTTCCCCAAAGGCAGAGCGAGAAAAAGTGGTGAGTTTGAACAACTAAGACAGGCAAGTATGCATTGCCGATATGAGAAGCAATTTACCGAATTTGCTAGATATGCACCACAGATGGTGGATCTTGAATATAAGAAGGCGGAAAGGTTTGAAGGAGGCCTTAGTCTTGCTATCTGAGACCGAATAAATGTTTTGAAAATGCCAACTTTTGTAGGTGTTCTCGGCCGGGCATTGATGGCGAGATAAATATTGCAAAGAATGAAACAATCAAACACCGACAAGTGAGTGGCAAGGAAAAGACAGGTTTCAAATTTAAGAAAGGCAAGCACAACCCAAAGAAACAAGAAATGAATCAGGTCGACAACTAGCCCCAGCCAAGGGAGTGGATTTACTCCACCCTGCTCCACATGTGGCAATAAGCACAAAGGGGTTTGCTACCAGGTTTCTGGAGCTTGTTTCAGGTGTGGCAAGGTGGGCCACAGGATTAAAGCGCCGCCTTCACTCCACCCTAGTGGTAAAAGCGCACCAAGCGCGGCGAGATCAAATGTAGCACCAAAGCCGAACCCCAAAACTAGGAAAGAGCCTATGAGGCGGTAGGTATTTGCCCTAATCGGAGGCGTTGAGAATCTTTGAAACCGTTGTGTCAGGTATCCTCTCTATTTGTGCTCAAAATGCTTATGTATTGATTGATTCGGGGTCTACGCATTCGTATGTGTCGCATGCTTTCTCACGAAAATTGAATAGACCCTTAGAACCCATGAATTATTTGCTAGCTGTATCATCACCTGTTGGAGGATCCATGACATGTGCATATATGTATCCTGCTTGTGAGATTATTGTTGGGGATATGCACCTATTTATTGATTTACTGCCATTGAACATAGATCATTTTGATGTGATATTGGGGATGGACTGGTTACAAAAATATCATGCTACTATCGATTGTGTGACCAAGCAAGTTGTTTTCCGTCACGGGTTTACCCGAATTTGTATTTAGTGGAGTTGGAGTAGTACCTCCTCCATATCCGATTTCTGTAAAAGGTGTCAAATTGATTAGAAAGGGTGTAGGGCTATCTCGTGTTCTGTCTTGTTCAGATCTGCATCGATAATGTTAAACCGATGTGACTTGCATTCCTATAGTTAGAGAATTCCCAGATGTATTTCCAGATGATCTACCAGGGGATTTGATTGACAGGGAGATTGAGTTCATTGTTGGTGTAGTACCGTACACACGTACCAAGTATCGAAAAGCTCCTCTGAGAATGGCTCCAACCGAACTGAAAGAACTGAAGGTACAACTACAGGAACTGCTGGACAAAAAGTTTATCAGGCCTAGTACTTCACCGTAAGCGCGCTGTTTATTTGTGAAGAAGAAAGATGGCTCATTGAGATCGCATTGATTACATGAATCGAATAAGGTAACAGTAAAGAACAAATATCCTTTACGCGTATTGATGACTGTTTGATCGATTCTGAGGTGCACAAGTGTTTTCAAAATTGACCTTAGATCGGGTACCATCAATTGAAAGTCAAACCGAAGACATTGATAAAAGCGCTTTAACGAGGTATGGCCATTATGAATTTTTAGTTATGCCATTCGAGTCACGAATGCCCCAGCATTTATGGACCTTATGAGCGAAATTTTCAAACCATACCTTGATGACTTCATTGTAGTATTTATTGATGACATATTGATATATTCTAAGATCAGAGAAGAACATGAACAGCATCTGAGACTTGCCCTGCAAACCTTAAGAGAACAGAAACTGTATGCTAAACTGTCTAAGTGTGAATTTTGGCTTGACCATGTTATGTTTTTGGGGCATGTTGTTAGCAAAGATGGAATCTCTGTTGATCCGCAGAAAATTGAAGCTGTAGTGAACTGGCCTAGACCAACAAATGTGACTGAAGTCCGAAGCTTTTTGGGACTGGCTGGATATTACAGAAGATTTGTCAAAGATTTCTCCAAAATTGCCTTACCACTGACTCAACTGACTCAGAAAGGGACACCATTTGACTGGACTGATCAGAGGGAATCAGCATTTCAGGAATTGAAAACTAGACTTGTGACTGCACCAATTCTGACTCTACCTACAGGTACTGATGGTTACACTGTTTTTAGTGATGCCTCTCATAAGGGTTTGGGATGTGTTTTAATGCAGAATGGGAGAGTTATTGCTTATGCTTCCCGACAGTTGAGACCGCATGAAAAGAATTACCCAACCCATGATCTTGAACTTGCCGCAGTAGTTTTTGCATTGAAAATCTGGCGACACTATTTGTATGGAGTAACATGTGAAGTCTACACCGACCACAAGAGCCTAAAGTACTTTTTCACACGTAAAGAAGCGGAATATGAGACAATGGAGATGGCTTGAATTGATCAAAGACTACGACTTCTGATTCAGTACCATCCAGAAAAGCCAATACCGCTGCGATGCCTTGAGTAAAATCGATTGCCAACTTAGCCTGCTTGTTGACCGACGAAAGAGTTGCTTCTTGATCTTGAAAAGTCCGAGATTGAAATTGTTTTGAAAGAACGGTATGGACAATAGTCGCCATTATTGCTCAACCAAATTTTGATTGAGGAAATTAAGGAGAAATAAAGAATGGATGATTACTTGAAGAAAATCATCGAGGAAAGAGATTCAAAACCGAAACCGGGTTCAAATTTGAGAACAATGTCTTGAAATTTCAAGACAGTATGTGTACCAAATGACACCGAATTGAAACGAAGAGTTCGCAAGAAGGCCACAATTCAAAGTTTTCTATTCACCCGGGAATACTGAAAATGTACCAAGATCTGAAATGAAATTTTTGGTGGCGGGATGAAGAAAGAAATTGCCGACTTTGTGTCTAAATGTCTTCATTGCCAACAGGTCAAAGCTGAACATCAACGACCTGGAGGGTTACTGCAACCCTTACCCATACCAGAGTGGAAATGGGAGCATATCACGATGGATTTTATCGTTGGATTACCTCGCTCCAGGAAAGGTATGGATTCAATTTGGGTTATTGTTGATAGATCGACTAAATCGCACACTTCCTACTGTCAAGACAATCTATAATGCGATAGATTGGCATTATTTATATTGATGAAATTGTTAGACCGCGAAGTGTGTCTATTGTTTTACGAGGATTCAAGTTTACATCGAGGTTACGGCAAAGCCTACAATTGCATTGAGTCTTGAATTGAAATTTGAGTGGCGCCTATCATCCTCGAACAGATGGACCGAAAGGACCATCCGCACTCTAGAGGACCTCATCGAGAATGTGTGTTCTTGACTTCGAGGCCTGAAAGTCATCTGCCGTTAATTTGAATTCGCCTACAACAACAGCTACCATTCGAGTATTGGAATGGCGCCGAGGCGTTGTATGGCGTAAAATGTAGATGTCCAATCTGGGCGAAGTTGGAGATGGGCCATTGCTTGGGCCGAGATTGTATATGAAACAACCGAAAAGGTAAAAGCGTCTGACAAAAAGACCGAAAACCGCATGCAGCCGCCGGAAAAGCTATGCCGATGTCAGAAGACGGGATAGAGAATATGAAGTGGGTGATCACGTGTTTGTGAAAGTGACACCAATGAAAGGCCAGACTCGCTTTGGAGTCAAAGGCAAGTTAGCACCGAGATATGTCGGACCGTATCAGATTATTGAGAAAATCAATCCGGTGGCGTATCAAGTTGCACTTCCTCCTGAAATGGAGCATATGCACAACGTCTTCCACATTTCGATGTTGAGAGACTATCTTCGAGATCCGTTTCATGTGATTGAGCCTACCCGTATCGTGTTGAGTGATGACTACACCTACGAGGAACGGCCTATACAGATTGTAAACCGACGGATCAAGAAACTGAGAAACAAAGAGATTCCGCTAGTGAAAGTAGACTGGCAAAACCATGGTGGTGTGTATGCCACTTGGGAGAGGGAAGATGACATGGCTAGGCGATATCCGGATTTGTTCCCGCTGAATCCTGTTTTCTTCCAAACTGAAGGTAACTCGAGTTTAGAGGACTAAACTCCTTATAAGGAGGGGAGACTGTAATAACCCTCGTACCGATTACTGAATAACCACCGAATTAGATACTGATCACTGATAAACTGAACTGCTAATGACTGATAAGTGAACTGGATGAACTACTGAACAAACTGAATGAAACTGAAACCGAAACTGAATGAGTTTGTCTATTTAATTACACTTAAGCCACTTAGTGGACAATTGTTTATTCAATATTGTAGTGCCTTATTACACTTAGAGGAGCATTTCATCAGCCCTTTTCTCCTTGTTTTGCCGACCAAGAGAGGAGTAAGTGAGAGAGAGTGTGAGAACTTGGTTCACCTTGAGGATTTGCTTGGTTATTGCTTGGAATTGAGGTGTATTGGCATAATTAAGCTTGCTAGACTTGGGATTGTCACTTAGGTAAGAGAATTCATTGCATTCTTGTTGTCCTTAAGCTTCCTTTCTCATGGTTCATGCATCATTGTGGAGTTGAGACTTGATTTTGCTCATATAAGTTGAATTAGAGCATAATTCATCCATGCATGCTTGAATTGGTGTATTGTGAGGTTGAATTCTTAAAGAATTGTACATGCATGCTCATGTTTTCAAGTTGTTTTCAAAGTTTGGAGCTCAATAGAGCAAGGTTTGAAGATTGAAATTGGTTTAAAACCCATGCATCACATGTTACATATTGCTCTTAAAAATGGGTTTGAAATTGTATTTAATTGACTCACCTTTGGGGCTTGAATTCTCAAATTGGCTTTTGAAACTTGTTATTTATTGAGTTGGGATGTATTCCCCAGAATTTGGGCCCAAGAGGTCGAGTTTTGAGTGTTGGAACACTTGGTTTGAGCTTGGAAGGCAAATCTGGAAATTCCAGATTTGGCTTCTTTGTTCCAGCGAAGCGATTCTCGCCGAGCGACCAAGGTTTCCTCGAGCTACGCTCGAGCGAGATATTGGTGGCTCGAGCGTAAAAATCGAACATCCAGTACTTTTACTGTTTTCATCAGACCGCTCGAGCGAAGGAAGGCTCGCTCGAGCGAACCCTTTGATTTTGGAAGCTCGCTCGAGCGAGCATCGAGCGAGCATCGCGCGTAAAAATTGAGCATCCAGTATTTTTACTGTTTCATCAGAGCGCTCGAGCGAAGGATTGTTCGCCGGAGCGAAGCCTTTGATTTTGCAAACTCGCTCGAGCGAAGGAAGGCTCGCCGGCGAGACCCTTTTTAAAGAACTTTTGAAAAGTGCCTTCCAACTGTATTTTTGCATCCTCATCTCATCCTAGGCATTCTTAGGCCTAGTTTAATGCATCTTAATGAGGATTTAGACATAGAACCACACCGAGGGAATTTAGAGATTTAATTATCATCCTTTCCAACTGTAAACTTAGTGTGTGTTCTATTGATTGACTGTTTAGGGTTGACTCTCGGGACGCTCTAGCTCTTGATAGCCCAATCACCGTGAGTAATGATGTGTAAAGATATGTTCAAAATGGTTATCTTTTGAATCATTTACTGCTTTTCTTGAATCGATATTATTCTTGAATGAATGTATGTCCTATTTCTGAATCAGACAGGCATCCTTAGCACCTCTCATTGATCGTTATTCTGAGCTCGTCGGTTTCCTTGTGGAACCATACTTTATCTTGAATGACCGCCATCATTACTCTTGGGTCTATTAAGGCCCGGTCCTTTTGGACCTACTGTTATAGGCTATTGGATGTACCACATATGACTGATTGATTGAAATACTGAAAGACTGAAACTACTGTTTAATGAATTGATTTCATTTACTGCAAGGACATTCATTCATAACCTCTTTACGCTTTATGTTATTCACTGGGCTTTAGCTCACTGTTATATATATATGTAGGTTCTCAGCCGCCAGACCGAAGCTAGGAGCGTGGGATTGGTCCCCAGTTTTGTCAGCCAGCCTATGTGCCTCACTGTGAGGTTCCGAGACGCCATGCCATGGCTTGGGGTGTTTTTGTGTCCCCACTAGTCTCCTACTGTTTGTACTGTATAGTTGTTTTTTACATCTTGTTATCAAGGGATTGAGTTCCCTTACTGAATGTCTGTAATGATTGTATATCTTGTGCAGTCAATGCATAAATGTATGAAAAATGTTTTTGACATACAGATTTTCACAGCTCAATGGACACTAGTTATTTACTGTATTGGCTTCCGCCAGGCCCTGTACTCTGATTGATTGTATTACTGTTCAGTAGGCCTTTGGTAATCTCGGATTACTGGCCGGTTACGGTACTAAACCCATAGGGCCGGGTTTGGGTCGTGACAAAAGAATTCACCACTAACCACATAAATGAGATTTAACATCAGTCATCGATTGCAATTCGGTTTGAAATACCTAATATTTCACAATTACAAGTTTGAAATATTGATCAAGAGGGTTGTTGCATTCAGCGTATAGACACGAATCATCCCGAGTAGCACACGTTGTTTGCTTTAAACTATGGTAGCAACACGACCCGTCTCTCGTAGCATAACTCGTCTCGTACTTTGAACACAAACGCAAAGAAAACTAACGTATGAAAAGTATTAAACAATCACAAAGAGTAAAATACTCGAAGAGATCAAAAAAACAATTATTATAAACTTCTAAATCATCCATACATTTATTCAAACCGTTTCACAATCAAAGCTTAAGAAAAATCCCTTTTATCTGGCTAGGGTTTCATCAGAACCCTAGAAAAGAAGAGCCTAGCCACTCATGGAGAAGTGGGAAGAGGTAGAGGAAGAAGAAGCCACCATGGGAGACATTCTTCAAACCTCAAGTCCTTTTGTTTCAAACCTTAGCCTCTCTCTCCCTTTTCTTTGAAATATTTTCTAACCCTAGGTTAGCCTATTTTCTTCATTTTATTCTTAGCAGAACAAACTCAAAATTCTATGCATGCATTCCTAGGTGGGCCACTCAAACGGTGGAGCTTGGCCACACGTGAGGTAAGGTGGCCGGCTCGAATTTTTCACTCCTCGCACGAAGAATCTGCTTTTGCGCCCATTTTTTTTTATTGAATTTGCGTATTTACTGCCAAATCTATACAAATGCACAAAACACATCACCTCAACCAAATAAACAAAATTGAAAGCCTATATATATATAACTTAAGCGACCTCAATGTGGTACCATTTGGCCCACATCACATCCCCCAACTTACATTTTGCTAGTCCTCGAGCAAAACAAAAGAAATAAGAGAAGTAAAATAACTCTAAACCACTTTCGTAGGAATCACGATTGCATTTAGCATATGCAACAAGCCTTTCAACCACAAGGTTACCCCAAGTTGACGAGTATAGTCTCGTGAGGGTTTCCAGAAATAATACCCATAAACATCAACATATTCGTATCTGCTGAACAACAATTAACCACACTATGCCACCTAACAATCAACTTATGTGGCACTACAGTGTGATATTAAGACATGATGAGTTATTAAAGGCATAGTGGACAAGCGTGAAGGAATCTATTGAGCAAAAACCACAATTCAATTAATACAAAAGTTAAGTCCCCTGTACTTGTGAATGCTAGTAAACCCATCACCAATGCCCTTGGTGTAAAATGCATTCCCTATAACTAGTTAACTGTCTATTATAATAGCCCAGTGTAACTCACAGTAACACCCAACATATATAGAAAAACTAAACTTTTGAAACCAAGATTCTCATCAATATATATATATATATATTTTGTGCAATGTCCTGATCCATTAAGCTTTCTAATAAACCCATGTAACAAGCATTGGGCCAATGACTCCCAAACCAGACGGTTTTAGGACACTAGGTGTGAAGACACCCCTACGAACTTAATAACTCAAGCTAAAAAGACTACGAACCTGAACAAATCTTTATTTTTCCTTAACTGTGCAATGTCTAGGTCCCTTAAGCTTTCAAATTAGCCCATGTAGCAAGTATTGGGCCAATGACTCCCAAACTAGACGATTTTAGGGCACTAGGAGTAGAGACACCCCTACGGACTTAATAACTCGAGTTAAAAAGGCTACGAACCCAAACAAGTCAAGTGTTTTTTTTTTTTTTTTTTTTTGAGAATCAAAGCTACTCATTTATTTTTTTCTACAACACTAGCAATTATCAATGATGTACACTAGGGATTAGAATAGAGAGGCCACCACTATGAAAGTGTGTTCATGTGAATTAAGGTATATTCATGACAAGTGTACTAATACCACAAACACAAATAACTCTCCTAGTGCAAACATCACATGTGAGTATCTACCCAATAAATCCTTTTCATACAAGTCCACTATGTTCCCCAATTAATATATGCTTATATCACTATCATACTGGCACAAAGTGAACATCAAGTGAAGTGGTGCAATCAAGTGCAGAAAGTATAAACATGAATTGTTTTTATAAAAACCCTCACCCCCTAACTAGAATACAAAATTGGCCTCAATGTAAGCAACTGGAAAGTAGATAGTAAAATGAGAGAAAGAGGATCTTACCAGACGGCGTGGGCACACATCTAGCGAGGCAAGGACACACCAAACACACACACACTTTTTTTTTCTTTATTTTTTTGTTTTTTCTTTTTTGTTGTGAACTGCATAGGATAAAAGGAAAAGAAAAATAAAACAAAACAAAACAAAAATAAATAAAGAACTAAAACAAAGAAAATACAACAAATATCACTGATTTGGATCCGGGGTGGCGAAAAATGCTACTCAAATAGGGCATGCATCAACGTTTGAGTCTCGAACGCCTCATCATGAACCCTAGCGCCAAGTTGATCAAATCGCTACTAGCGTGACTCCCGATATGCGTAGAAGTCAGTTTGTAGAGATGCAACTGACTACTGATACCCATCAAAAGCTATCTGCAAGTGATCACGATATACCTGATAGTCTGCCCGGAGATCAACCACAAATTGTTGAATAGCAGCTTAATAATCGAAAAGTGCATGATATTGCACCCGTTTCATATGGAATGGCGATGGCGTAGGGGCTGGTGCGATGGGCTCTACTAGAACATCATTAAGATTGGTCAGGGCATCGGGAAGGAGTAGTGGAGGCGGCAAGCAAGCAGTGGTTTTGCGCTAATGGGTTTTACCATAAAGCGTTCGCGGTGGAAGCCAAACCTCATTAGGTTCGAGTGGGTATGTTCCTTGGTTTTTTATGAGTGCAGTGATGAGGTTGGCGAAAGGGAAGGCCTATGTAGAATCGCCTCGGGTGTTGCGCAACTTGACTTCATTAAGGATACAGACCATTTGGTTGAAGATCATATACGGATGTTAACCCAAAACCCGAAGTCAAATCGGTACTAGGCACGGAGGAAGTCCCCTCGCCGCTCTTCTTTGTGGCCTAGAGGGATGACATTCTTTTTTAGAACCACATCAAGGAAGAGGAAACAGCGCGGCAAGTTAGCCTGCCGGATACTAGTCTTGTTGTCATCATCTTGTCCCCCTCATAAAATTCAATCATCAGTGCCGGGACTATGAGTTCTCGAGTGAACACCGGGAACTGCTCTTCATTGATAATGTCCATGGAACAGTGGAGAACCTCGGCAATGGAAACTGGTGTGACCACTAACTCCACCTCGTCAACAATGGACAAAAGAGCTCCCGGGGCCTCGTCACTGGTGTACATGTTTTCATAAAAGACTCGCACAATATGAGGATACGCCGGTTCAATGATGGTGCAGATGCCCAGGAAGCCCCGATCTTCAAGTTGTCGAACACTCCATGCAATGGATTGATGGCGCCGGAAGAAGTCCACATCAAATGGTGTGTCACAGGCAATTGGTTTGTTGGCCTAAGTGTCAGTTGGTACATCCCTAGCAGCGATGTTAGCATTGCGAGGCCATTTGGATGCTCGGCGAGATGATGTAGACATATCTACACAAAATAACACAACCAACATAACAAAAAAACGTGGAACTATTATATCAGCACTCGCCAAATAGCTCATGCATAAACAAATCTCTCAAAACCTAATTGTCATCACACCACCGGATTACTTTTATTTCAAATATATTTTTTTTTAAGTAAATTTTTTTTTTCATTTTTCATTTTATTTTATTTTATTTTTTATACTACCCTAAATTAAGTTAGACTAAGTTAGCATAAAAGAAAATTGACAAACGAAAATATGAAATACAAGGACTAAATAAATAAATTAGTAGAGAAAAAGAGAAGAAAATAAAATAAAATAAAGTAAAATAAAATACAGAAAATAAAAATAAAAACTAAACCACTAACCAATTAAACTAACAATTAAATCATTAAAAAACATAAAACTACATCACTAACTAAACAATTAAAACAAGAATATAAACAATCCACTAACCAATTAAGCTAACAATTAAATGGAAATTAAAGAAATAAGGACCACTAACTAAACAATTAAATTAAAGAACTACATTATACAAAAATAGACTACAACAAGCTAAATGATTATTATTATTGGTGGACCTTTTTTTTTTTGGCCGCACGTGCGCCAGAGATTGCCGCATGTGCGGTAGTCTGTTGCTTGGTTGCCCAGAATTTTTTTTGTTTTTTTTTTGGGGGGGTAAATGTTAGTGTGGACCGCAAGTGCGGTGGTCAATTTCTGCTAAGTTTTTTTTTTTTTTTTTTTTGAGGGGGGTAAATGAGAGGATGAAGATCATGGCCAATGATGATGAACAAGGCTCAAAAATCACCATGAAACTACCAATGAACTAATATTACAAGTGAAAACTAAGAAATCTAAGCAAAAATAAGGTGATTACCTTAAAAAAAAAAGTATGAAGAAAAGAAAGGAAGCAGAAGATGTAGATTTTTCGAAAAAAATGGCCGCTGAAAGGTCGCCGGTCGGAGAAGATGGTGATGCTCCAGTGGAAAGGTGGTGGTGAGAAAAAGGTGAGTGAAGGTTGAAGGAAGAAGGGTTGATGATGGTGGGACTTTGTGGGGTTGTGAGTTTGTGAGTTAGAGAGAGAGAGAGAGAGAGAGAGAGATGATGAGAGGTAGAGAGAGAGTGTGTTAGGAAGAGATAGTGAAGGTGGGTCTAGGGTTTGGCTTAAAAGTGTGTATATATATATATTTTTAATAAAAATAAAATAAAATAAAACAAAATAAAATAAGTAAATATAAATAAATAAATAAACAAATAAAAAAAATGCACGAAATATTTGTATATATATATGAAATAAGTAAATAAAAATAAATAAATAAATAAAACTGAATTTTTTTTATATATATAAAATAAGTAAATAAAAATAAATAAATCAATAAATAAAATCAGTAAGGTTTTTTTTTTATTTATATTTATTTATTTATTTATTTTTGTGGACCACTCGCACGCCCATGTGGGCTGCGCGAGCACTGATTAATGAGCCGCTTGTGTAGTGCAAATTTTTTATTTTATTTTTTTTACAAACCCAATTACAACCCGAAGATTTAAAAAAAATAAAAAATAAACCCAATTACAACCCGAAGTTTTTTTATTTTATTTAAATAAACAAACCCAATTACAACCCAAAAAGAAATTAAACAATTTCTACCTTCAATGCACATTTGAAATAAAAAATAGCACTTCGAAAACATAAAAATGCTCAACAAAGGTAAAATCTTGGAAAAATTAGTCTAAGGTCCCTCTCTCATTTTTAATAATGAAAGAAATTCACAATATTATTTTTTGATGTCTAAGGTCCCTAAACCCACACCTATATATCAGATCAAAGAAATTTGACTCTCTCTCTCTCTCTCTCTCTCTCTCTCTCTCTCTCTATCTCTCTTTTCGATCTTCATTCTATCCAAACCAAACCTTCTCTCTTTGTGCACATTTATCTCTCTCTGCTCCTTTCTCCTCTCTCGGTCTTCATCTCCGACGCTGTTGGCTTTACCTTCGTCTCTGTCTCTACCACGCCATCACTGGAATGCCACGATCTGAGCTGGACCACCGCGATCAAAGTCGAACCACCGCGATCTGAGCTGAAATTAGCGCCAATGGTCGAGTTGCAGACGACGGCACGGCTAGACGGCAACGATCTATTTGTCTTCATCTTCTTCATCGTTTTGTTTGTTTCTCAATATCCATTTGTCTCTCGATAACGTTATCAAGCAATAAGCGAGTTCTTCTTCTGCGAAGGTCTCGGAGATCAAACTCACTTAGGAAATTATCTCTACTTTTTGATGAGATTATCAATTGAATTATAGTAGTCAAATTTCACGAAGGTGTGTGTATAGAACTTTAGTTAGGATGATAGTACATTTTCCCTTAGAAGAAAGTCACTTGAACATATATGTATGAGTTTTTTTTTTTTTTTTTTTTTTTGACTTGCCAACTAAAGCTACTGAAACCAAGTTACTGTGTTGACTAGTGAAGTATAATTTGGAATAACTTTATTATCTTAATATGCATGATATACTCTATATGTATCATTGAATTTTTTATATGCCATCCTTCAGATCTACTAGTTTGTCAACAATTTGAAACTTGCTGTGATATTTCCATATCACTTTTATTGGTAATTAATTAGAGAATCGCTATGGGGCTGTAAAGAAGTGCTCGTGGCGAGATTGTTTGAAAATGATCAAGTCTGTTGAATTTCTCTGAGAAGTCTAGTCCAGATAAATTTGGATTCCTAGAATTTCTCTATTGATAAGTTTGATGTTTAATTTTCTCTGAGTTGTTGTCTGAATGTCTTATAGTCCAAAGAAATTTTTCTCTGGTTTGATTAAAATTTCTCTACTTTGGTTAAAACAATTTCTCTGGACTCTCTCTTTCGAAAACCCAATTTCTTTGCTAAGAAAAGAGTTTCTTTCACTACAACAAGGGCTTTGCTCTCAACTTCTAAAGGATCAGTTTTAAAGGATTTCCATGAAAGAAGAGCTCTCAAGGTATTGTGATTATCCAACTGACTTCCACTTACCGTCTTACTATTACACAGTTATGTCTTTAATTTTCTTTCAATAGACTGTTTGGCTTCTGAGCAAATCAAAATTTCTCTAGGAAGAAAATTTCTCTGGGATGGATCCAGAATTTCTCTAGTAATGGATCCAAAATTTCTCTGGTGATGGCTTCTAAGAAAATCATAATTTCTCTGGGATGGATCCATAATTTCTCTGGTGATGGATCCATAATGAATTTCTCTGGAAACAAAATCAAAATTTCTCTGGTGATGGCTTCTGAGAAAATTAGAATTTCTTTGGGATGGATCCAGAATTTCTCTAGGAATGAATTTTCTCTTGATCAATGTTAAGGGACCTTAGACATTATGAAAATATTAGATGTCCTTTATGCTATAAAATCTTAATGCCAGGGACCTTAAAAAAAATCCCCTAAAATCTTCACTCGAAAACAACGGGTACTACTTTTCTCCCTAACAATGCTTGTAACTTTCCTTATTCTCCAACAGGGTGACAGACTAGTTGATTCGGTATCTAAAATCGAGGCGCATAAAGCTAACTCAACCTATGGGGCTGTCATACAGAGTTCAAGCCGGAGTGGTTTTGAAGCAATCTCCACACCCCTTGGTATTTGAACCAGACTTTAGTCTCAGAAATTCCAAACTTTTGCATTCTAGGCTTTGTCATTTGAACTCTAGTTTTCATCGTCTCAATTGGTCTCCTAGGAACTCACTACAAACATAGTTAAGTGGCTATACCAGACCGTCAGATGCCGTTCAGGCACAGCAAACACCAAAGGAATTACACTTTTAGAGGATTTAAAGTCTCCTAGACTCAAAGCAAGTACTATGGAACATATATTGGGTCCGTCAAGTGGACGACCTCAATCATCTCCCATTTCTCAATACCATTCACATAATGTTTCAATTGTTGGCCATTGACCTTGAAGGTCGTACCATCTTATGGATTTTTAATCTCAACCACCCCATGTGGAATGACTTCAATAATTTCATATGGGCCATCCCATCGAGGCCGGAGTTTACTCAAGAACAACCGCAATTTTGCATTGAACAACCACACTTTTTGATGAGCCTCGAAGGACTTACGAGAAATGTGTTTATCATGGAATGCCTTAGTCCTAGCCTTGTAAATTTTGGAGCTCTCATATGCATCATTACGGAGCTCTTTTAACTCATTGAGTTGGAGTTTTCGATGGTCACTAGCTTTAGTCATATCAAAATTGAACTTCTTAATAACCCACAAAGCCCGGTGTTCTAACTCAATAGGGAGATGGCACGGTTTCCTGAACACAATCCTATATGGAGACATCTCGATGTGTGTCTTATATGCAGTGCGATAGGCCCAAAGTGCATCAACCAACCTAGTGGACCAATCTTTCCTATCGGGCCTTACAATTTTCTCGAGGATGTGTTTAACCTCCCTATTAGAAACCCTCTACTTGACCACTAGTCTGGGAATGATAGGGAGTGCCAACTTCATGAGTGATCATGTATTTACGCACTAATGCCTCGAAGAATTGGTTGCAAAAATGTTTGCCACCGTCACTAATTATGGCACGTGGTGTAACAACCCTCATCACTAATCACTGATTAATATTGATTACTGCTAAACTAAGACCGATTATGACTGATAATTGAATTGATTGAAATACTGAATTGATTGACTGAAATCTGGAACTGATTGATTGACTGTATCTGTCTGAATAGCATTTCTATCTGTTTCCTGTTTAGTTATCTGTTCATGTTTTTATGTTTAAACTATGAATTGAAGGCTTTATCGGCGGCCGAACCAAAAATTGATTAGTGTTTCATGATCAGTAGAATTTATGTGATTTAATGGTGTATTTATCTGAAAAGTGATTTGGTATGATTAAATTAGATTAAAATAAACTAAATTACATAAATTAGATTTATCTACAACTTTGCCACTTAGTGGACTTTGCTAGCCTTTTGTTTAAGCCTTGTATTGCATTTGTTACAACTTTTCCTTCAGCCACTTTTGAGAGCAAAACCGATCAAGAGAGAAAGAGAGTGAGAGATTTACTTGTTCTTGAGAGTTTGGCTAGAGAACTTGAAGAATTTATAGAAGATTTGTGCAATTGAGCTTCCATACTTGGAATTAAGGACCTTAGGTAAGGAATTCAACCTCTTAATTGTGTCTTTAAATGGTTCTTGCATGATTCATGCCTCATTGTAGAGCTAAGGCTTGAATTGGTCCTAAAATGTTGAATTGGAGCTTGATTCATGCATGCATGTTTACATCCTTGAGTTTTGGTGTTGTTCTTCATGAAAGAGTACATGCATGTTCATGTTTATGTTATAGACCATGTGTTCATCTTGTTTTGAAAAGAATTGGCTCATTAGAGCATGTTTTGAAGCTTGCAAATTGTTTAGAGTTCATGCATGTTCATTTGATATCATGTTCATGAAAATGGTTTGAAATTGAGTTTGAATTAAACACCCTTGGGCTTTGATTTCTCAAATTGAGCTTTGAATCTTGTTGTTTTATGAGTTTAGAAGTGTTTTCCAGAAAATTAGCCCAAGAGGATCAAATTTGAAGCATTTAAACTTGATTTGAGCTTGGAAGTTCAAATCTAGAAATTCCATATTTTGGACTCCCGCTCGAGTGGGAAAAGTGGCGCTCGAGCGAGAAATTCGTGCTCCTAGCACTTTGCACTGTGTTAAAGTCCGCTCGAGCGGAAGGATTGACGCTCGAGCGGGACCTTGTGTCTTACGCTCGAGCGGCTATCGAGCGCCCAATCGAGCGTAAATTTCACCTATCCAGTACTTTTTGGTTCGCTCGAGCGGGGAAACTTGCGCTCGAACGGGGCTCTGTTTCACTGAAAATTCTGAAAATGTTTTCTAAGTGCATCTTTGCATCCTCTTTCCATCCTAGGCATTCCTAGGGCATATTTAAGGCATCTTATTGAGGATATAGATGTAGAACACACCGAGGCAAATTAGGGACTAAGTTATTATCTTTCCCAACCGTATAGCTTATTGTGTGTTCAACCTGTGTACTGTATAGGGTTGGTGACTGGGGACGTGCTCTAGCTTACTGTAGCCCAGAACTCTGTGAGTAACAATTGTATAAAGATATGTTCGAAATGATTATCTCTTGAATACTAAATTGTACTGTTTTCTGAACTGTTACTGGTAACTGAATGAATGTATGTCTTATATTTTGAACTGTATTGTGGCATCCTTAGCAACTACTGTTACTAACTGTTACTGTTACAGAGATCTCTGTCGGTTCCCTCGTTGGAACCACTACTGTTTACTGATTGATGGCCATCATTTGCTGTTCGGTCTTTTAAGACCTACGGTTACTGTTATGCTAATGGATGTACCACATATGACTGTTTACTGTACCGAACAACTAATATACTGATTTAATGAACTGTTTTCATTACTGTAAGGACATTCATTCTAAACCTCTTTACGCATTATGTTATTCACTGGGCTTTAGCTCACTGCTCATATATATATGTAGGTGTACAGGCACCGGATCAAAAGCTAGAAGCATCAGGGTAAACTCCAGTTTTGTCAAGCCAACCACTGTGCCTCACTGCGAGGTTCCAAGCCTATCTAGCTATGGCTTAGGGATGTTTTCATTTCCCCGTCTGTCTCTGTACCGTTTTGTAATACTGTATAGACTGTATTGTACTATGTTAATAGGGTTTAAGTCCCTGCTCTGAATAGCTGTATATAATGTACATACTATTTTGTCACTGCCTATATAAATGTATGAAAAGTCTTTTTGCATACAGACTGTCACAGCTCATTGGACATTGTTTTATTATTGTATTGGCTTCCGCCATGCCCCTATACTCTATTTTACTGTTCTACTGTTAAGCAGCCCTTTGGTAATCTCGGATTACTGGCCGGTTACGGTGCTAAACCCTTAGGGGCGGGTTTGGGTCGTGACACGTGGGAACCTAAAACGACAAAAAATGGTTTCATGGAGGAATTTAACCATAACTTTGTGGTCATTCAATTTGGTGGCCACTACCTCAACTCACTTAGCGACATAGTCCACAGCCACCAAAATGTATTCAAATCCAAAAGATGGTGGAAAGGAACCCATGAAGTCGATGCCCCAAACATCAAAAATCTCAACAATCAAAATAGGGGTCATCAGCATCATATCTCACTGTGCCATAGAGCCCATACGTTGACAATGCTCACAAGCTCTACAGAAATTAAGGACATCTTTGAAGATAGAGGGCCAGAAGAACCCACATTGTAAAACCTTGGCAGTCGTTTTCTGCCCACTAAAATGGCCGCCACATGCATGAGAGTGACAAAAATTGAGAACGCTATGAGTTTCACGCTCAGGCACACAACGCCGAAACACTTAATCCGGATAATACTTGAACAATTTTGAGTCTTCCTAGAAATAGTGCTTGACTTGTGAGAAAAATCGGTCTTTGTCTTTCTTAGACCAAGTTTTCAAAATTTGACTAATCACTAAGTAATTCACTATGAGAGCAAACCATAGGAGGGTCACTTGTGATATCGCAAGAAGGTGCTCGTTCGAAAACGACTCGTGCAAGGCTAAGGGATCACTTATGTGCTCAATAAAGATTCGGGATAGATGATCCGTAACTACATTCTCGAATCCCTTTTGGTCCCGGATTTCTAGGTCAAACTCTTGAAGGAGTAGAATCCACCTAATCAACCTAGGTTTAGTCTATTTCTTTGATAGTAAATACTGCAAAGCAGCATGATCAGTGAAGACTATGACTTTGGAACCTAGGAGATAGGACCGGAATTTATCTAGGGCAAAAACCACAGCTAGCAACTCTTTATTGGTGGTAATGTAATTCAATTGTGCATCCAAGAGAGTGCGACTAGCATAGGATATAGCATAGGTTGCCTTATTGACCCTTTGGCCCAACATAACCCCAACAGCATAATTTGAGGCATCACACATGATTTGATGATTAGGGCGGTAGTAAGGGCCATTCTCAATGTTTCAAAGGCTTTCAAACATGCCTCATCAAAGATAAAAAGCGCGTCCTTAGCAAGTAAAGTACACAAAGGACATGATATTTTACAAAAGTCTTTGATAAACCTATGGTAAAGACATGCATGCCCTAAGAAAGATTGGACTTGACGCACAAAATTAGGTAGATGAAGGCCTGTAATAAGATTAACCTTAGCCTTGTCTACCTCTATACCTTGAGGGGACACAATGTGTCCTAACACTATAACCTCACAAACCATAAAATGGCTCTTTTTTCAACTCAAAATCAGGTTTGCCTCAATACATCGTTCTAACACTCTAGTTAAGTTTCTAAGGCATTCCTCAAAAGACAGTCCAAACACAGAGAAATCATCCATGAAGACCTTTAAAAATTTTCTCCACCATGTCAGAGAAAATGGCCATCATACACCATTGAAAAGTCATCGGTGCATTACATAATCCAAAAGGCATGCGCCTGTAAGCAAAATTGCCAAAAGGGCAAGTGAACGTGGTATTTTCTTGATCAGCAGGGTACACTGGTACTTGATTATACCTTGAGTAGCCATCAAGGAAACAATAGTAGCTCTGTCCTGCTAACCACTCTAGGATCTGATCAATAAAATGTGAGGGAAAATGATCATTTCTAGTCATGGAATTCAGTTTCCTATAATCAATGCACACTCGCCACCCAGTAGTGGTTCGTGTGGGGACTAACTCTCTTCTCTCATTCTCAACAACAGTGATGCCTGATTTCTTGGGCACCACTTGTGTGGGGCTCACCCACTTGCTATCCGAGATTGGGTATATAATACCCACATCCAACAATTTTAACACCTCATTTTTCACCACCTCTTTCATATTGGGATTAAGCCTCCGTTGCATTTCACTAGAAGGTTTGGTGTCCTCCTCTAAATATATATAATGCATGCACACAGAGGGATCTATCCTTCTCAAATCAGCCACCGACCACCCTATAGCACTCCGATATGCCACAAGAACACTCATTAATTGATTTTTCTATTCTGCAGTTAAGTCAGATGCATTGATGACAGGAAAAGTATCCCGAGGCCCTAAAAATGCATACTTGAGTGTGGCTAGGAGTGGCTTCAACTCAAGTGTAGGTGGTGTGACTAGGGATGGTATGGCAAGCTCTCTAGACAAATGAGGAAGGGACCCAAACCGGGCTTTCCACAGGGGAAAATTTGGTGTAGAAGAATAATTAAGTAAGGCATTCACTTACTCAACTGACCCGTCAATATCAAAATCCTCGAACCCAAAATGAGCTAAACAAGCCTCTAAAGGGTCTTCTACAAGAATAAAAGGGTAAAACCTCATCCACAATCCCATGCATAACATCCAGAAATAACACTTCTCTCTTTCATGGGGTTGTTGGGATGTTTGGAAAATATTGAGTTTCACTTGCAAATTTCCAAATTAAAAAATCCATAACCCCGGTACAACAATTTATGCATGTATTGGCCGTAGCCACAAAAGGTCGACCTAAGATTATTGGGATTGGTTTCTTAGAGCTTGCTACCGATTCCATATCTAAAACCACAAAATCAACAGGAAAATAAAACCTATCGACTTTTACTAGCACATCCTCAATCATGCTACGTGGCATTTTGAGGGACCGGTCAGCAACTGGAGTGTAACAGTAGTGGGCTTCAACTCGCCAAGCCCGAATTCTTCGTATACAGAGTACGGTAACAAATTGACACTAGCCTCTAAATCTAACAAGGCCCTATCAATGAAATGGTTCTTTATAATGCATGCAATGGTTGGGGCAAGGGGCGCGTCACTCAATAAGATAGAGCTTACTTGCTCCATGACTATGACCTTTTGGGACACGTGTATCCTAGATTTACGCTTTTGTGTACAAAGGTCCTTTAGGAATTTAGCATAGAAGGGTACTTGCTTAATCACCTCCAACAGAGGGAGGTTGATTTTTACTTGTTTAAAGACCTCCATCATCGTTTGCATAGATGTCGTCTTCTTATTAAAAGGGGACAGTGTATCAAGGTATTGGGGAAATGGTGCCTTAAGCACATATGGTGCATTCGGCTCATGTGAAGTACTAGGGACTAAGTTATCCCCCTTAGGTGTTTCTCCATCACCTTTGCTCTCTTTGGGTTGACTACTGTGATCACCCTTCTTAGCATTAATTGCATTAGACACAACTAGCCGAGGCTCTAACTCCCTTCCACTTCTCAAGGTAATCACCGCTTGCACTGTTCATGGTGCTTTCCATTCCCACCTGACCTCTCTGTCCCATATTGACCCTTAGGGTTGGCCACAGTCTGACTTAGTAATTTCCCCTTCTCTCTCCTATTCATGTTATTAGCTATTTGACCTAATTGGGCCTCTAGCTTGGCAATGGAGTGAGTATGAGAGTGAACTACTGGTGCTAACCCCTTACGTTCTGACAGAACTTTTAACTCTTGAGTCTCAAAGGCCGAGTTGCCTTGAGGAATAGACAAGGGTTGTGGTTGTCGGTAAGGTTATGGTGGTCAGTAAGAAGATTGGCTGGCAAAATTATTAAAATTCTACCTTAGTGGTGAGGATTGTAAGAAGTGCTTTGTAAAAGAGGTCTCCATGAAAACTTAGGGTGATTTCTCCATCCCAGATTATATGTATTGGAATATGGGTCATTACTCGGGTTGAAGAATCCTTGAGCCGCATTCACATGCTCTTGGACTAATTCTAGAAATTGTGATGTCGAAGGGCACTCACTTAAGTCATGAGCAGGGCTCACACAAATAGCTAGCGGTGCAACTTAAGCGGGCTCAACCTGAGCAACCCGAACCCAACCTATTTTTTTTAGGACTTGGACAAGATATTTTCAAATTCGGTACGGGCTTGGGCAAATATTCAAAAGCCTGGATTGAATTTGGGCGGGCATGAGTAAAGATATCAAACAACCCGAGCAACCCGAAACCCGAATTATACATATATAGATATATAAAAATATTACATATATATAAATTATTTGCCATTACATGATATTAAAGTAATTTAGATTATTAAATTATATTGAATATATATTATATATATAAATAGCATAAAATCTTACTTTTTTTTATTTTCATTCATAAATTGTAAAGACTACTACAGCGGCATCTTTCTTAAATTATATAAATTATTTGTTTTGATGGTATTAATGATTTTCTATTAAAAAAAATGTAAATAGAGTCAAAGTTTAATAATTTAATAATGTAGTTGAAAAAAAAAACAAAAAAAAACAAAAAAATTTGAAATTGATTTACAATTTGGGCAACTCGGGCAATTTGGATTTAATTCGGGTCGGGCTTTGGCAGGCAACCTCGGGTTACAATTTGGGCCTGGGCAGATCTCAGCACAACTTAGGCTGGGCTTGGACAACCTCCCAACCCGACCAAACCTGCCCAAGTTGTACCTCTACAAATAGCACATGCCTCGTGAAATTGAGGCTAATCTTGCTATGTAGGGGCATGTCCTGAAGCCAACAATTTGTTCATTTTGTGGGACAATGCCTCTATTTGTTGGGCTAACTCTAGGTTTTTCCCTACCTCATAAATGGCTCCTCTTTTCGGGGCTCCAACTACCGATTACCGGGTTTGCCGAGCTGTAGAGGCATGGTGAAGGGAATCATTACTTAAGTTCTCAAATAATTGCCATGCATCGGCGTCATTTTTGGACATGAATGTCTCACCACAAGAAGAATCCACCGTTTGGTGGTAAGGCTCAGTTAAGCCATAGTAAAAGGTCTAAACAAGTTGCCAATTAGGCACTTGATAGTGGGGACACTGTTGGAGAATGTCACAAAGTCTCTCTTATGTCTCATGAAATTGCTCGCCATCAATTTGAGCAAAATTGGTGATAGCTCACCTGAGTTGGTTTGTCTTACCAATGGGAAAGTACTTCTCCAAAAACTTCTGTTGTAATTAGTCCGCAGTTGTGATAGAATTAGCAGGTAAGGAGTTCAGCCAATGTTTGGTTTTGTCCTTTAATGAAAATGGGAACAATCGCAACATTAAGGTCTCATTTGTGAAATTCTGGATCCTCACTATAGAGCAAATTTCCAGAAATTCATGTAAATGTTTATAAGGATCATCATGAGCTAGTCCATGGAATGATGGGAGTATTTTAATCTTATAATGAGCAGCAGTGGTGTCGGATAACTGGATGCATGATGGTGATGTATATGCAGTGGGTGTGAAATAATCCTTAAAGGTCTGGTTGGGCCCATTTAGGGCATTCGGATTTTCCATGTCTATTGGTTCGAAGTATGGATAAAGGTATTCAAGCCTAGGAACACGGGAAGAGGCTCTAAGTTTCCTAAGAGTCCTTTCTAGTTCAAGGTCCAAACTCCATAATTCTGGACAACACGAACGGCGCTCGTACATACACTACTCACACACACACACACTAAGTTCCGACTCTGTGTACTAAATTATGAAAGCAAAATACCAAAGGGAGAAATACTCACAACGATTTAACGAAAATGTTTTACTCCTCTTGCGAGTGCTTGACGTGTAGACGTTATCCCCAATTTCCACTTGAGCTCTCTAGTTTTAGCACTTTGGTGCTTTATTTGCAAGTATTTGCTATTTTTTTTGACACTTTAGTGCTACGGTTTGTTTTTGAAGCTCGATTGTTCTCCGCTTGCACTTCGATGATAGCTTCACTTTCAAACACTCTGCACACTTCTCAACACAAAAAAAATTATAAAATCCTAAACTAAAAATTAAAATAAGAATATAACTTTAAATTAGTTAATTTTGTCAGAAGTCCCCGGCAACGATGCCAAAATTTGATGGGTCGTTTCATACACCAAATATAAACACTAAAGTATACCAAATTCTTTTAGAATAATGACAAGTCTAGGTATCAATTCACATGGACAATTGTGAAATTAAACTAATTTAATTGCTAAATTCCTAAATTAATTTTGATTAGAAAGATTGAGGGATATTATGACTAAACAAGAATTAAATGTAATTGAGAAATTAAATCAATAATTCAATGTAGGGTTTGAGAAATTGATTTTTGGAAAAAATCCTAGGGTAAAGAATTCACCACTAGGCACATAAATGAGATTTAACATCGACCATCGATTGTAATCTGGTTTGAAATACCCAATATTTCACAATTACAAGTTTGAAATATTGATCAAGAGGGTTGCTGCATTTAACGTACAGGCACGAATCATCCCGAGTAACACAAGTCATTTGCTCTAAACTATAGTAGCAACACAACCCGTCTCTCGTAGCATGACTCGTCTCATACTTTGAACACAAGTACAAAGAAAACAAATGTATGGAAAGCATTAAACAATCACAGAGAGTAAAATACTTGAAGAGATTAACAATTATTATAAACTTCAAAAGCATCCATACATTTATTCAAACCGTTTCACAATCAAAGCTTATGAAAAATCCTTTTACATGGCTAGGGTTTCATCAAAACCCTAGAAAAGAATAGCCTGGTCACTCATGGAGGAGTGGGAAAAGGTGAAGGAAGAAGAAGCCACCATAGGAGATATTCTTCAAGCTTCAAGTCTTTTTGTTTCAAACCCTAGCCTCTCTCTCCCTTTTCTTTGAAATATTTTCCAACCCTAGGTTAGCCTATTTTTCTTTTTATTCTCAGCAGAACAAACTCAAAATTTTGCGTACGCATCCCTAGGTGGGCCGCTCAAGCTCCCACGTAGGCCGCTCGAGTGATGTTGGGCCGCACGTGTAGTGGAGCTTGGCCGCACGTACGGTGAGGTGGTTGGCTCGGATTTTCGTTTCTCGTACGGAGAATCTGCTTTCACGTCCTTTTTGATTGAATTTGCGTATTTCCTACCAAATCTGTACAAATACAAAAAACACATCATCTCCATCAAATAAACAAAATTGAAAGACTATAAATGTAACTTAAGCGACCTCAATGTGGTACCTTTCGGCCCACATCAATTTACTTTCTGTTTTATTATTTTTTCTTTTTCATATTCTAATTTTGTTTTTGTAACAAAACAAGAATCTGTTGTTTAATTTTATTTTATATACTGTTTTGATTTTTTGTTATCAAACAGTCTCTCTCTTTTCTTTAATTCTTTCTTTGAATATGTTGAAGATTGTCCAACAAGTATGCCTATGTATACAATTAGTGGTTTTGTTAGATTAATTAATTTGGCGTATATGTAATTAAATTAAATTAAATAAATAATAATTTATAGTTAATAGTAGATGATTTAATTAATTAATATGTAATTAAGTTAAAATTAAGTGTATAATAGAAGAGAGAAAGAGAATAATATTTTTTTTGCAAAAAGGTAAAATAGTCTTTTAATCTCTACAATCCAAAACTACAAGAGAGTAAAGTACTTTTTATCCTTAATTTTTTTTCACAAATAATATAGGATACCCGAATAGCTCCCTTACAATTGTAATTCAAAATCAAGGGTAGGTTTATAACTACCATGATATTTGTTTCGAAAAGACTAATATATACATCATTTTTTGGTGCATATGGTATGCAATGCAAAAAAATATATAATTTTTTTTATTTACAAAAAATATAACTTTTTGTTTCACTTAAAAAGTATAAATTTCGTTACAAAAAATATAAAAATTAACTTTTAGGTGCACATCATAACTTAACCATTTATAACTTTCATCACAAAAATCGTAACTTTCATCACAAAAAATGTTTTATCACAAAAAATCGTAACTTTTCTTACAATGTGCACGTTTTAGCATTTCCCTATTTTTGTTTGGCAAAATAAAGTTTTTTTTTTTTTTGATGTAAATAAGAGTGAAGACAGAGAATTGTTAATAAAATTTTTGTTATGCCTAGATCAATAGAGCTTTAACCAAAATCTCATCAAACAACACAATGATCAAGCAATTATATTAAGGTTCTATGCCTTGAAGGTTTCAAGGATTTCCTTGGAGTAAAAATAATGATAAAACAAAAAAGGAAAAAAAAAAAAAAAAGAGAAGAAGAAGAAGATGATGATGTAAAATGATTGAATAAACAATCAAATTACAAATGAAATACATTAAGACTACTCTTATTTAAGTTTAAACTACTCCTATATAGATTAGATCTACTCCTAGGATAGAAAAGAAATAGAAATCAAGTCATGTATTGATTTGTTGGTGGCCTTTACAATAGAGCCATCAATGGAAATTTATACAAAGAAATGTAGGAAAAAACTTTTATTACCATTATCTAACCACCTATATAACTTTCATCTTCTTATATTGTCACTTGTCCTCTATCCCTTGAATTTTCAAAACTTAACTCAATCTTTTTTAACTTCAAAGATTTTCCTATATAATAATTGTCGGGGAATATTTTGTGAATGACAGCACGTGGCCGAGGTGACGTCGACGTGTTAACCAGAGTGCCACATGGCTTGGACATGTGAGAGATGATCTCGGCTAGGCCGAGCTTATCTTTGGAGATACCAGAATTCGAGATGAGCGGATAAGGGACAAGAGTCCTAGAATGGTAGAGAACCTCAATCGGGATAAAGATAAAGCTCTTAGAGAGTTTATCTCTATCTGGCTGGGAGTCCAAGATAAACATTGAGCCAGAGTTCATTGAAGCTAGGCTTCTACATGGATTAGGTTAGTGCTGGCTATAAAAATAAGGCACCATCGTTGGTCTAAGGTACGCTTTTTGTATTCTAGCTAGTGAGTTAAGCATTATTTGCTATCTTTGAGAGATAATTGAGTACTGACTTGATCGTCGGAGTGCTCTCGGGTAGACGAACCACCTTCAGAATGTTATCTTTCTGTGACAGGTTGTTCGGACGTGATCTATTCTACCTGTGCTTTTCTACTGAGTTCCTGTTTGGTAGTGTGGTCGGAAATCAGCACCCATAATTTGGCGCAATCTATGGGAACGTAAGAAGAATAAATGGCTAACAACGGGTAGAAAGAAAAGATTGGGGGCGACATCCCTAGTGAGAGTGGTAAAAACGCTAATGCTAACGTTGAAGAGGACAACTGTAATGAAGAACCTTGGGATAAGAATCCTGGAGAAACGGACGTCGGCCAAGAGGGAGACGCATCGAAGAAAGCATGTCAAGACGGGTATTACAACGAAAGTGACCTCCAGGTATGGAAAGATAGATGCCTAAGGAGGGACGGCGAGATGAAGGGAATGGAAAACAAGTTGGCAGACCTACAATTAGTTGTCAACTTCATGATGCAGAACAACATCATGCAGCCACCGTTTCTATTGGAGGACACGCTGATTTCAGCGGCCAAGAATGATGCCCAGAAAGGGGGACATAAAGTAATCCCTGCAGTCCCTCAGCATGATAGGGCAAAGAAGCATTCGCATCAGCCTTCACAGGAGGTCGAGCGAGGAGAATTGATGAGAGGAGAGTCTCAAGAAACATCTCGTGCCAAGGAAACTTATGTCAAAGAACATCGGCATGTTCAAAGGAAGGAGCTTTGTTTTGACACGATGAATGAAGGGAGGTCCAAGAGGACTCTTAACGACACTGGGAGCAGCGCACCAAAAAGGCTGAAATCCGTTGACAGCCGAGCTCCTGGCCGGACTAAGGAGGATTTGAGGGACTACCTCCAGAGGAAGTGACAAGATGCCTCGGTCACAACCTCGGTCAAACCGAAAACGCCGTTCTTAGTAGAGTTGGATAAGTTTGAGGCCCTAAAAAGGTTTCACATTCCGAAGTTCTAGATATATGATGGTAAGTCCGATCCGAACTTCCACGTCGGCTTATACTTGAACTTGATAGCATTATATACTAGGAACGAACCGTTGCTTTGCAAGGTGTTCCCCTCATCCTTTGGGGAAATCGCATTAGATTGGTTTCACAAGTTGTCGAAAGGAACTGTGAAAAGTTAGGAAGGCCTGGCCGAGATGTTTGTGGCCAGGTTTGTTACAAACAAACTGTAACTGTTAAGGGTAGACTCCCTGATGGCTGTGAGAATTGGCAAGGATGAAAGCCTTAGGGCTTATGCCAAAAGGCATTATGAGGTGTTTAACCGAATACTAGGGTGCAACTAAGAGTTGGCGGTCATAGCTTTTAAGAATGGCCTGAACGCTGACTGCCTGCTTCGAAAGTCACTGGCAAAAGACATTGCCAAGAAGTATGGAGGAACTTATGGCCATAATCAAGAAATACAGGAGAGCAGAAGAAGACACACCAAGAACAAAGGCATTAAAGCAAGAGAAGAGGAATGGCTCACCAAAGCGAAGCCGAGGTAATATAAATTTTAATAGGCAATAAACAAGACTGAAGGCTGCACAGGCAGTCACCATGGTGTTCCGGATCCCGGTTTACAAAGTCCTTAAAAGGATTCGGAATCAGCCTTACTATAAAGCACCAGAGAAGATCCCTAACGAATTTATGAAAATAAGCCTTGGGAAGCACTATGCCTATCACAATGAGGATGGGCATCTAACTTAGGGGTGCAGAGCCCTAAAGACACATTTGGAAGATCTGGTAAGACAAGGTCACTTAAGGGACCTAGTAGACGAGGCCAGAACAAGGGAAGAAACAAGCAAGGTCGTCCTGTGCACCAAAGAAGACCACCTCCACTAGCACCGCAATCAAGTGACGGACCTCGAATGATCAATATGATTCACTCAAAGTTCAATGAGAATGAGGTCTGTGGGAAGAATCAGAGGGTAAAGCACTTACAGCATGTGTATCAGGTCTAGCAGAAGAGGCCTAGGGCAGACGAGTATCGGGAACCAATGGTTTCCTTTATTGAAGTCGACCTAGACATGGTGCAGCATCCACACAACGATGCTCTGGTGATATCCCTCAAGATTGGAGAATGCCAGGTAAGGCGCATTCTGATTGATCAAGGTAGCTCTTGTGACATCATGTATGTCAGATGTTACTAAAAGCTCGGCCTTCACCGAAATAATCTGGAGCAGTCCAATAGTCCAATGGTCGGGTTCAATGAAACGCCGACATGGCCCCTGGGAGCAATAAGTTTGGAGGTGCAGGCAGACACCAAGAAGTTAAGTACAGAGTTCACAGTAATTGACACCTCCTCCCCTTATAATATTATCTTGGGGAGGCCATGGTTGCACGCAATGAGGGTTGTTCCCACAACACTGCACCAGCTGTTGCGGTTCCCAACAGAGCATGGAATTGTGGAGATCAGAGGGGATCAGGTGTAGGCAAAGACTTGCTCCATGGTAGCAATGAAATCCACCAGCAACGTATGAGAATCAGAAACAATAGAGATTGAGGACAAGGACATGGAAGTCCTGGATGACGTCGGCAAAGAGCCGGTCGACAAAAGTGAGGAAGCTTTGAAGAGAATTCTGGTCCAGCAAGGGGATGAAGAGCGCTTCTTCCTTCTCAGCCTAGGCTTGGCCGAGAAGGAAAAAAGGGAGTTAGAAGCATTTCTGCGAGCAAACATAGAGGTGTTTGCCTGGACGCCCTACGATATGCCTGGCATTGACCCCCGAGGTTATATGCCACAGACTGAACGTAGATAGGTCGGCTAAACCAGTCATTTAGTGAGCAAGGAGGCCGACGTTGGTTCATGTGAAGGCAGTAGACGAGGAAGTGGACAAATTGTTAGAGGCTAAAGCCATCCGAGAGGTAAACTACCTTACTTGGCTGTCCAACATTGTGGTTGTGAAAAAGAAGAATATGAAGTGGAGGGTCTACGTGGACTTCACTAGCCTGAATAAGGTTTGTCCCAAAGACAGTTTCTCACTCTCCAAGATCGATCAATTAGTGGATGCCACTTCAGGGCATGGAAGGATGAGCTTCCTGGATGCTTATAAGGGGTACCATCAGATAGCAATGTACCCTCTGATGAGGAGAAGATTGCATTTATCACCCTAAAAGGGTTGTATTGCTATAGAGTGATGCCTTTCGGGTTGAAAAATACAGGAGCAGATCTAGTAAATTCCTGGGATACTTGGTTAGCAGAAGGGGCATTGAAGCAAGCTCAGATTAAATCAAAGCCATCCTAGATTTGAAAAGCCCAACGTCGGCAAAACAAGTGCAGATGTTGACTGGAAGGGCCGTAGCCCTGAACAGATTAAAGTAGAAGTTTAGATAAGTGCAAACCATTTTTTAGTCTATTGAAGAAGGCCACAGATTTTTTGTGAACAGAGGAATGCAAAGTCGCCTTGGCCGACTTGAAGAAGTACCTGACAACAGCTCCAATTCTGTTAAATCCAGTACTTGGAGAGGAGGTATTCTTATACTTGGCGGTTTCGGAGCATGCAGTGAGTGCAGTGGTACTCAGAGAACAAAATGAAGAACAAAGAGTAGTATACTATGTGAGTAAAACCCTAGTAGATGTAGAGGCCAGGTATTTACCCCTAGAAAAATTGACATTGGCCTTAATGATGGCCTCTAAGAAGTTAAACCATTATTTCCAAGCCCACAAGATTGTGGTATTAACTGAACACCCCTTGAAATCCTTGCTACAACAAGGAGATCTGACAGGCAGGGTACCTAGATGGGCAGTAGTACTGGGCTAATATGACTAGGAATTTAGGCCCAAAACAGCAACTAAGGGCCAGGTTTTGGCTGACTTTATGACCGAGTTCACACCTGGAGCCAGCCCACGTCGAGCTCCGATAAGCCGCGGTTTAGGGTGTACAGGGGAACAAGAAGAGACCCAGATGGGAATGAAAAACCCTACAACAGAGCATAAGAAAGAAGAGAGACTCAAGCGCTGCAATATTTATATCGGCGACTCCTTCCGCTTGTTTGTGGATGGGAGTTCAAACCGTCAAGGAGTGGGGGTAGGAGTAGTGCTAGTATCGCCAAATGGGCGGATGTTAGAATAATTTATTCGATTGGGGTTTAAGGTCTCAAACAATGAAGCAGAATATGAATCACTGATCACATGATTGAAGTTGGCAGCAGCAATGGAAGCTGACAAGGTGGTAGTCTTCTATGACTCCCAGCTTATTGTGAACTAGGCAATAGGTGAGTATGCAGCCCGGGATGAAAGAATGATAGCATATGTAAAAAAGGTTGTCAAACTGTTAGCCTTATTTCAGGATTGCCGACTATAGTAAGTTAGCTGAGATGACAACAACCACGCCGATGCCTTGGCTAACCTGGCTAGTGTAATGAAATCATGGGAGGCAAGGACAATAATGGTTGATTATTTGTCAGGCCCAAGTGTGGAACCACTAATCACGGAGTATGAAGCAATGTGTGTGGAGATGGGTCCAAGTTGGATGGATGCAATAGCAATGTTCCTTAGAGATGAGAAGCTGGCAGATGATCGCAAAGAAGCACACAAGACTAGACTAAAGTCGGCTAGGTTTAGCCTAACAGTAGAAGGACATCTCTATAGAAGGTCTTTTACTGGTCCCCTTTTGAGATGTGTGCATCCCTCCCAGGTTGAAGACTTTTTGTATGAAATACATGAAGGAGTATGTGGAAACCACGCTGGGGGCAGATCACTTGCTCATAGGGCTATTACTCAGGAGTACTAGTGGCCCTACATGTAGAAGGATGCTGAAGCCTATGTTAGAAAATGCGAGAAGTGTCAGAGGTTCACACCTTTGATACATCAACTAGCAGTAGATTTGAACCTGGTGTCCAGTCCTTGGCCATTTGTCCAGTGGGACATGGATCCTGTTGGACAACTACCTCACGCAACTGGACAAAGAAAGTTCCTACTGGTAGCAACTGATTACTTCACTAAGTGGGTAGAAGCTGAACCCCTTGCAAAGGTTCAAGATATTGATGTGAAGAACTTCATATGGAAGAACATCATCACCAGGTTTGGGATCCCAAGGGTAGTAATAGTAGACAATAAGACACAGTTTGACAATAAGCTAATCAAGAGCTTCTGTGCAAAGTACAAAATCAAGAACTACTACTCTACTCCAAGTTTCCCTCAGAGCAATGGTTAGGCAGAAGCATCCAATAAGACTATCTTGGATGGGATCAAAAAAAGGCTGGAGGCGGCAAATGGGAAATGGGTAGAAGAATCGCCCAATGTACTTTGGGCATATCGGACTACGTCGAGAAGATCAACTGAGAAATTTCCATTTGCCATGGCTTATGGCATTGAAACAGTCATCCTACTAAAAGTCGGCATTCCAGGGAACAGAACCCAGGGAGTAAAGAATGAAACTAATGAGGCATTCCTGGCCTGAGATTTGGACCTGTTGGAAGAAAGAAGGAAGAGAGTAGCAATTCGACTAGGGGCATACCAGCAACAACTTGCTAGGGCTTACAATAAGAAGGTTAACCCAAGAGAGTTGAGAGTTGGGAACCTTGTGTTGAGGAAAGTGGTCGGCAACAAAAAGGATCCTAAAGAGGGCAAGCTTGGCCCAAATTGGGAGGGCCTTATAGAATTATCTCGGTCGCCGGCAATGGGACATATCGGTTTAAAGACAGTGAGGGCAAAGAGTTGCCAAGACCCTGGAACACTAGCAACTTGAAGTTTTTCTATCATTAGATTTTTTTTGAAATTTATATCATTAACCAAAGTAACAATAAAATTTTAGCTTGATTTTGAAATTTGTGTAATAAGACTAACCAATCCTTTGGCGATGTTTCTAAAGTGAAACATGACGAATAACTTAGACTTATTATATGACAGAGTTGAATTATACTTTCATACAATAGAATTGAATTAAGTTGGCAATATTTTTAAGTGAAACATGACGAATAACTTAGACTTATTACATGACAGAGTTGAATTATACTTGCATACAATAGAGTTGAACTAAGTTGACGATATTTCTAAGTGAAACATGACGAATAATTTAAACTTATTATATAGCAGAGTTGAATTATACTTGCATATAATAGAGTTGAACTAAGTTGGCGATGTTTCTAAAGTGAAACATGACGAATAACTTAGACTCATTATATGGCAGAGATGAAATTATACTTGCATATAATGGAGTTGAACTAAGTTGGATTAACCTAGACTGGCCATGTCGGCAGAATCAATCTCAGATTGGAACTAAGTGCATTTCAGTTAGATTAACAGAGAAACCAAAGTTGATAACCTCGGCTAGTCTTTGTTTGAATCTAACTTTGACAAAAGACCTTAGGCACATGCTTAATGTGAACGTAAGTGAAACTTAGGTTCACATTAGGGGGCAGAGAACTAGAGAATAACAAGTAAAAGTTTAAAGTGCTTGGGACTCGTTGAAATTTTATAGAAAAATTTGCTAAAATTAGCTTAACACTTGTTGAAATTTCAAAAAAATTTACAGGTTGAAGATTAGCCAAGGTAATATCAAAAAATGTATCAGAGATACATATTGGCCGAGATTAGGTTGGATGGGATTGTTAGTGAAGAGATGTTAATGTGGGGATTGTTAGTGAAAGGATTAAAAAAAAGCATGTTTGTTTTGATGATAGTGTGGGAGATCGTTAGTGATGGGATTGTTAAATTATTTTTATATAAAATAAATAAATAAATTATTTCTATATTAAAAAAAATAAAACAAATATTAAAACAAATAGGTGCACTTGGTAAAAAAAAATAAAATTAAAATTAAAAAAATAAAATTTTTATATAAAATAAACTCAAGTCCCTCACTATTTTCCTAATCCTACCAAAAATTCACCCAAGTTAATCCCCCTACTGAGGGGGATTAGCAAGCCGGTTGGAGTATCAATCCGCTCACCCAAACCATCACCAAACGTGCTATGGATGGGACCCACAACATTGCTAGTCCAATTCGGCCTCCTACACCGCGAAACAAACATGACCTTAAAGTGCTTGGGACTTGTTGAAATTTTATAGAAAAATTTGCTAGAATTAGCTTAACACTTGTCAAAATTTCAGGAAAATTTACAAGTTGAAGATTATCTAAGGTAATATCAAAAAATGTATCCGAGATACATATTGGCCGAGATGGCCAACCAGGTTGCTAGGTTTGGAAAAGGTAAAAGAAAGAAGTCTTGATAGAAGATAGCATATGAAAGTAAAAAGCAATACTGAATAACACTTGTAAAAATATTTTGATATTTTTTAGCCAAGATATTCCAATGGTTGGCCAAGGCAAACAGTCGAGGTTTGTATTTGAGGTATTATACCCAAGAGTTATTATACAGTTAAAGGAATACTTTGAAGAAGTGCAAAAATATTCTCAGTATGGAAGCGTTCAAGGAATGAAAGAAAGCAGTAAAGCCTACAAACATTCAACACTTAGAAGAAAGGAGGAGACTTGCATTCAAAAAAGATTACTTGTTCTATTACAAAAGAGGCACATTGGCCAAGTATGAAGCTAAACATTGTTCAGATAAAACAAAATACAACTGAAAGAAGAAAGAGTACAAAGAAAAGATGAAATATCCTAAGTACTAGGATTGGTCTATGATTTCTCAACCTTGGCTGGCGGTGTTGCATTGTTTTTAGCCGTTATCTCAGCGTCTATTTCTAGCAAAGTCTAATCTAGACTCTTTTCGGCACACTGGACCTCGGCCTCAGAGGTGGTTGGTTTGGGAGAGAAGCCCTTGGAAACCAAGTCATCCTCCTTATCTTGAGTCAAGTCTATTTGCTCATTGAGGGTAGGAGACTTGGCATCAGTGGCAGCCTCCTCCTTCATTTCATCAGCTTCACCATCCTCGGCATCATTTTCATCGGCTTCATCACCAGAGTCCTTGGGCTCTGGAGAGAAAGGCATTTGAAGTTGACTGATGTCTAGGAGATCGAAATATATTGGAACAGATAACTTATTGAGCGCCGCCGTCCAACCAAAGTAATAACCTCAGTTACAAGCCAGCCGTCCAACCAAAGTAATAACCGCAGTTACAAGCCGGGTTGACTTGCCCTTTGTATTGATCTCGGACAGCAGCTTACCATTTTTCAAAAGCCTTCTCATCAGTCGCCTTGACCTTAGCTTGCTTTGAGTCAAGGGCCTTTTGAAGCTTGGCCTCTAAATTGGTTGCCTTAGCCTTGGCAGCCTCAAGATCAGCTTTGGCGACCTAGGCTTCAGCATCGGCCTTTTTTGCTTTTTCCTCGGCCAAATCTTAAGCAGCTTTGGAAGTCTTGGCTTGATCTAGCAAGGCTCGATTCTTAGCCTCGGCTTGATTGAGTGAGAAGAGGAGCTTGGCAGCTTCTTTTGTTTTCTTTACCAACTCCTTCCTTGTCATCTTGATCTTGACAGCGTAAGAGTGAGCATGCTGAATGGCCTGTAAAGAAGTAAAGCAAATTAGTGAAATTTGACCAAGTATAGAAAGATTACAAAAGAGTAAGAAAGAGACTTACCAAGACCGAGTGTTGCATCATAAGGGCGAAGTTTTCATATTCATGCAGTTCGGCCATACGATTCATGTCTTCTAGTAAAAGAACAGCTGTTAACAGGGCTGCGTCGACTTCAAGATTCAATGCGCTGTCACCGGTTGTCAAGGGTCTGTCATTCACCATGACCTTAGGGGCTCAGGTCATATTGCGAGGGAAGCTTTGGCTACCTTCAGGTTGGTCAGACCTCGGCCTTTTGGGTAGTTAGAAATCAGGTGCATCAACCTCGGTTGGCCTCTTCTCGGGGGTCGTTTGACTCTTCTCTACCTCGGCCAATTTTGAAATTGGCACAGTATTCTCAAAGTCAATTTGAGTCATTGTGGCCTTGGCCTTCTTCAATCGTTTTGGCTTTGGCTTTGTTTGGGATGGAGAGGACGAGGATTGCACTGTTACAAACTCGGGGATATTGGCAAGAAGATCCTTAACAATAGCTGGTTTTTGGCCCATCTCTTCGGCAGTGGCAACTACAGTGACTTTGGTGCCAAAGTGGATTGCTGGAAATGCAGTAGGTGGGTTTGCTGGATCGTAAGCCGACGCATCATTGTTTTGGCGTTTACGGCTATGAGTTCTGCTTACAGGATTAAAGAGTGGAGCTCAATGTCAGCGTTGGCATTGGGTTGAAGGAATCAGTTGGGGAGCAGATGTTGATGGCTGCTCAACTGGATTTGAAGTTGAGGCTTGATCTGTCCTTGGCGATGAAGCAGCAGGGAGAGATATTGCAGAAGGTGGAGATTTGCTCTTTCGGGGGACGTCGAGCATGGCCGATTTGTAAGTTAGAATATAGTTTAGTAAAAGAAGCACCTTGCGCTTTTGCACAGGGAGATCTAACAGCCTCTTTAGATATCAGCTTGGAACAAATGATTGCCGAAATCCCTTTGTCGGCTAGGGAAGAGCTGCAAAAAATAGTAAGAAGGCAAAAGTATTTAGATAAAGATATATCGAATTGACAAGTCCTAAACAGAAATGTGATTAGAAGAATGACTCAATCCTTACCATCACCCTCTTTAAACACCGTTCGGCTCAGAGGATAGAGATGGAGGTCGTTATCAGGTGAGAACTCCCAGTTGCCCGAGACGATGAAGTAATCATCTCCAGCATCCTTGTTGAAGTCTGGGAGGTTGGCTATTAGTTTGAAGGAGGTGGATCTGGGCTTGAGGTAGTATATTTAGCTTTTTTTAGATTTAAGGCCATAAATGGTGTAGTAGAATTGGATGTCAGCTAAGGTAATCCTAGCTTTTTCTCGGTGTGTTAGTTCAATTATGCCATTGATTACCCTATAGGAGTTTATGGCGAGTTGCATGGGGTGAAGTTTATAGTAGTGAAGGATTTCTCGAAAGAGGGTATCAAGGGAAAACCGAAGTCCACATTCGATGAATGCAACAACGAGAAAAGGCATGGTGTCTCTATCAGGCATGATGGAGTCCTCCTCCCCAGCCAATCTGAGGTGAACATCGGCTGGAATAGAGAACTCTCGATGGAAATACTCTATGTTTTTTGGAGTGTCTACTCTCCACCTAAACATTCCCATGATGTCGGCTTAGGGTGGATTGGTGCATAGTTCAGGGGAGAAATTTTGGTATGGGTTTGAGATGATCTCGGCTAAACCCTAATCTGGCAGCTTCTAGGGTTTTTTTTCGGATCTAAGAGGGGTTTTGGTTTAGTTTTTCCTAAGAATACGATTTCTATCAAAACCCAAACCAAAATTTATGCGGAAACAAGAAATCAAAGGCTAGAATCTGGAAGTCAGCAAAAAAAACAAAAAAGAACATGGTTTAGACTCAAGCAAATAAACAGAAAATCAAGAATACTGAGTAAGTATGTGCAGATGTGCAAAAGCCAAGAACAGTGGCAAAGTTGTTAAAAGCTTCAAATTTATGAACACTACGAATCATAAACAATGTGCATAAAACAGAGGGGTATACTGGACAAGGACCACATACAGCAACAAGATTCATACAAATGGGCAACACAAATTAACATTCAAGAGGCATAATGACGAACTTCGAAACATGAAACAGATTCAAGAAATGATTCATAATCGAAGAAAAAACCGAATACAACTATGATAACGGGTCTAATGGTAACAGAATAGACATGTGGCAAAGAAGGAACCTATTCAGATCAGTAAAAGACTGAGGTTAAAGAGAAATAAGTCAAGAACTTACTGAATGAGGCCAAGAACGTAGACGCTGGCTTGTTTGCCAGAATTGGATGAAAATAACGACTGCAACTAGGCAATGAAAAGTTCACCAGAAGAGATGAAGCACAGATGAGGAGCTTTGAAGAAACAGTAATGGCAGTTTGAGAATGGAAGTTTGGAGAGAGAATCTGTGAGATGTGGGAGATTGAATTTTTTGCAAAAGTAAAACGACAGAGAAAGAGAAATTGTTTTTGTTAAAAGTTTGAAATGGCAGCTATAGGGGCATATTTTGTGAATAGCACATAGCCGAGGTGTCGCCGACGTGTCAGCCAGAGTGCTACGTGGCTTGGACATGTAAGAGATGATCTTGGCTAGGCCGAGCTTATCTTTGGAGATACCAGAATCCGAGATGAGTGGATAAGGGACAAGAGTTCTAGAATGAGGTAGGACCTTAATCGAGATAAAGATAAAGCTCTTAGAGAGTTTATCTCTATCTGGCTGGGAGTCCAAGATGAGCATTGAGCCAAAGTCAATTGAAGTTAAGCTTCTACAGGGATTAGGTTAGTGCTGGCTATAAAAGTAAGGCACCATCGTGGGTCTAAGATACGCTTTTTGTATTTTGGCTAGTGAGTTAAGCACTATTTGCAATCTTTGAAAGATAATTGAGTACTGACTTGATCGTCGAAGTGCCTCCGGGTGGACGAATCACCGTCGGAGTCTTATCTTTCTGTGACAGGTTGTTTGGGCGTGATCTATTCTACCTGTGCTCTCCTGCTAAGTTCCTGTTTGGCAGTGTGGTCGGAAATCAACACCCACAATAATAATAATAATAATAATAATAATAATAATAATAATAAGTAATAGAAAATTTAAACTTAACCCACATAAATTTTATTTATGATGCAACCAAGAATTTAGGAAGATTACATGAATAAAATAAGTGAGAATGCATCCATGATAAAAAAAATAATAATAATAAATAAAAATAAAAGAGAGAGACCAATCCCAATTAATTGGCATGCTCCCAGCAAATCATATTTGGAGAAATTTCAGTTGAAGTTTCTAATAATAATTTTAAATCAATGGTAAATTTTATAAATTTTAATGATTCAATTTTTTCATGAATATGTAATTATTTTATCAAAATTTTACTGATTTGTAATATTCCTATCATATTTATCAATCAAAACTACATTTTTATATTTATTTTCTTATTATAAATTTTAAAAAGTTTTTACAATTTAAAATAAAAAATTATTTGTACAAATTTTTTAGAGAAAATTACAATTTAGTGTAAAGTTTCCAGAACAAATTACAAATTAGTAGTAAAACTGATCAACTTTAATTATTGATGTAATAAACATTTTCATGATTTTGTATTTTTTTTTTAATCTTACCACTGATTTATAATTTTTTTCAATTTTTTAAACTCACCGGTCTATTTGTGAAATATAGAGAAGAGAATTTTCATTGTCATATCATATGTCCAAATTTGCATGACATTATGCAGATATAAAATGATATTGAAGTTCACTTCTAAATTTATTTTTTAAGTCTAATGATGTATAAATGATATAATTAGTTAATAATTTAAAAAAATATGAGAAATTATATTTATTATCTTTAATATTTTAATTAATTATCAAATTATTAAATTTAAAAAATAAATCTAATTTTTTATCTTGAATAATATTACTCTTGGACAAATTGACATGTGAGGCCAGCTTGGCATAATGAAGAAAGATCTCCTTTTGGATTGGACCACCACATGCCTATGTTTGGAAAGTGGTTTTTGAGGGTTTTTTTTTTTTTTTGATTAAAATAGTTATAAAAAAATAAAAAAGTTTTTAGTTTAATAAAATAATATATCACATTCAACTCAAAATTATTACATTATTTCTCTTACAAAAAAATATCAAAAGAGTCAAAAAAGTTAAAAATCATTTCCAAACTAAGTTTTTTAGTCTCAGATTAAAATAATCAAAAAACTAAATAATCAAAAAACTAAAAAACTAACCCACTTCTTAGGAGAGGTTATTTGTCGTTGTTTGTCTAAAAGCAATGCTCGCAAGTTACTTTTTGTTAACTTGTCTCTTAACATTTTAACAAAGGCAGTGGCTTTGGTCCAGTCCAAGATCGGACTGGATCGTGCTGTTAGGTCCATGGGGGTTCATCACGGTCTCGTTTTGATAATTTGAACCGTTCAATGTGTAGAACTTGTCGAGTACTATATGTCTGTAAAAAGTCACGTTGATCGGATATCGATAGCTATGTGAATAACACAGTTTTTTATCAACCGTTAATTTTTTTACCGTCTATTTTTTTTTTTATATATAAAACTAATGGATCACATAGTTATTGATATCCGATCAACGTGATTTTTTACAGCCATGTAGTATTCGAGGAGTTCTACACATTCAACGGTTCGGATTATCAAAACGACTCAAAAAATGGGCTCCATGAGCCGAACTGGACGGATCCAATTTTGATCTCAACTTGAGACAAGCTGTATCCTTTAACAAAATATACTACTTCATAATTTTAATTAATAATAAGTGCACCATGTGGCCTTGTGCCAAAATCATCATATAATTTTTCCATTCTCAGGGATGAGGCGTGAAGAATAATAATAAAAAATAAAAAAAAATTACCATATACATAATCACAATCACCACTGGGGGTGGTGGCCCAGTGGAGAAAGCATTGGCCTCCACCTGCCCGAGTCAAGTTCGACTCCTGGGGGGTGCGAAAATTCTGGATTTTCCAGGGGCTCTCTTCGGAGACCTCGCGCTGTACTCCGATCGAAACTTGTCCGTAGTTAGGGGCGGCTGATGAGCTCCACTGGTGCCTCAGTGGTGGGTCCCCCACATGGTGGGGGTTAATTCCTGGCTGGCAACCGGCTATTCCGGGGTCAGGGCCCACAGGGGCTGTGACGACACCACAGAGCCCTTTTTTTATAGTTCAAAAAAAAAAATATATATATATATATATATACATAATCACAATCAGACACACACACACATATGATACATAAGGAGAAATTTTGCCATACACATTTTGAAATATGTGTTATATGTCACAGTTATGGTATTTGTGGTTTTGGTTTCAAACTTATTGTGGTGTTATGATTTGATTGTAACTCATTATGTTATTACTTACGATTCATTATATTAATATAATAGTTAATTATATTCTATTATAATTGTTATTTTGATTACATGACCGAAAAATATTTTTGATTACACTTTATGTTATGTTTAGTCATGACTCATTATATTTTTTTAGTTATAACTAAAAGATATTTAGTTATTGTGGTTTTAGCAATAAACACCATAAATATTATATACAAATATATATATATATATATATATGTATATATATTCAAACATCATGGAAGTAATTTTTAATAGGATTAAAAAAAATTGTGCAAAATAAAAATAGAATGCAAAATGAGAAAAGAATAAGATGTTTACTATTTTATAAAGGGGGTCAATTTTATGATAAACTAAACTATCAACTGACTTTTTTGAGATCCAAGACGAACTTAAAAAATACGACATTTATATACTCTATATATATAAATTGTTGGTAAAATAATAAGTTTTTTCAAATATTTATATATATTTTTGCTTGTACCTACACAAAATTTTCTTTCATATATAAACACTAAAATTAAAAGTTACCATTTAACATATTAAGTGATAAATTCAATTTGAAATTATTGTATTTCTGTGAATTGATTTTTTTTTTTTACAATAATTATAAATATTGTATTTTCTAAACAATTTCATATAATTTTTTACAATTGACATATATCATAGTTAGTGAGTTTGACTTACAATTATTGAGACCAATTTTGAATATTAAAAAAAAAATCTGACGTAATTAATTAAATGTAAAATTTGATACATAAAAAATTATTCTCTAGTATAGTTGACAATATACATTTGGTTCCTCTCATCAAGTATAATTTAAAAACCTAATTTTTTTATAAAAAAAAAAAAATATTAAAGATGAAAATAAGTTTAAAAAAAAAAGAAAAAAAAAAAAAGAAGCAAAACCGAAATAGCTAAATATTTGGGAGTCCCAATTTTTCACGAAGTTCCGAGGTCTGAGACAACCGTCTCTCCTGTCTACTCTCAGGCCTAACACAATGAGACATATATTCTTGTATGGTGTCGTGACGAGTAATTAGTGTGTTTGGTTTAAGTTTTTTGAAGAGTGAGTTTTTTTATTTTCGTATTTGTTTTTTGTTTTTAGTAAATATTTTTAATATTTTAAACGTTTTTTTTACGTTTTTAGATGTACCTTATTTAGATGTTTTTTAAAAATAAAAAATTTGTGAAAAAATATTTTTAAAAATTAATAAATATATTGGTGTTGTTTGGCAAGTTGATTTGTGGCTAAAATAGCCACAAAAGACAAAATATGTTATTTTAGCCACAACAAACAAAATATGACATTCAACCCATAATCATTACACTCTTCTCTCACAAAAAAAGTCAAAAAAGTCAAAAAGTCATTTTTAAACCAAACTTTTTAACCCAGGTTAAAATAGTCAAAAAGCCAACTCACTTCCAAACGGAGGCAAAAATACAAAAAAAATAGTATATTTTTTTTGTATTTTTGATATTTAGTGAATTTTTAAAAGGTTTTTTTCACAATTTTTTTACTTTTTAGATATATTTATGTTAAGTATGTCTAAAAAAAATTACTTCAAATATTAAAAAAATTCAATAAAAATAAAAAAAACACTGAAAACAAGAAAGTAAAATTTTTAAAAAAGTACTTTTTAAAACGCTAACCAAGCAATTTTTTTACATAAAATTATGACTTCCTATAGTGTTCTCCTAATATCATTCTTGGTCATCCCGTGCATACACACACTTGGTATTAATAAAAAATCAGAAAAAATGAAACCAACATTTTTGAACCAGTGATTGTAGTGTACATATATATGTGTGGCCACACATATACATCGACTCGGCCTGGACAGTCACAAAATTTGGTGGTCTGTTGTTGTGTCTTAATTCCATGGCTCGTGTGCTAATATGGACCACCAGTCGATTACAACAGTGACATCTTGGGGGGACTTCTGTTATTGAGGACCACCACTGCGCGGTGAGATGATTATGCACATAACAACTGCTGTTCAATTAAGCAGCATGAATAGGTGGGGTCAATTTCGTAACCCCACAAAGATTCTGTCTCAAATCTTATAGAACTACGTGTATGTAGAAAAAAACAGAAGAAAAATGTTATCAATACATGTAAAGATGTAAATGACATGTACCCTATAATTTTTCATTTACATTTTATTACAGATGCTTTTCACCTCATGTATTTGTAATTTTTTTTTCTCTTCTCTCACTTGTATTTAATTTTTCCATCTTTATATTCCTTTGTTTCAAAATATATTATACTGGTTAGGTCATATTTCAAGAATTTTATATTTTGTACCTCAATAATTACTTGATTAGATTATATTTGTCTTAAAATAAATAAATAATAGATAAATTTTTTGATTTTAAAAATAATTTATCTGTTTTTTTTTTTTTTAATCAAATTAGTATCAATGTCTTATGAACTTTATTTTTTATATCAATCCCCCTCCCCCCCCAAAAAAAAATAAATAAATAAACTAATTATCAAGGCAAGTCTAAAATGGATCCATAGTGAGCCAAATTAGATCATCCAAAACTAGAGTAGAGCTACTCTAAATGTAAGTAAAGGCTGCTTAAGGGACTGGGCGACCTCGTAGTAAAGCTTTTCCAACTTGGAAGAATCTGCTTAAGAGAGTTGACATCCTTGAAAAAGGGTCGAAAATGCTTCTTAACAATGGTAGAACGACCCTTTTTTGGATAGATGATTGGGCTAAGTGCGGTCCTTTACGTGGCTATATTACAGGGCCCTTGTTCCTTACTGACTCCTCCTTGTGTGTGTGGGTGACTGTTGGGTCAATAATGACTGGGACTTTTCCTGTATCTCTTTCGTCCTACCCTTCGAAATCATTTCTTCTGTTAAAAGCACCTCCTCATCTTGGTTCAACTCTGGTGATGATATCCATGTTTGGAAATATTCTACCGATGACAACTTCTGTAGTAATTCTGCTCATCTCCTATCTAAGGAGTTCTGCACTCCTCCCATTTCCAACTGGAGTTGGGTGTGGGCTATTCTCGCTAACCCACATATCCTTCACTTTGTTTGGCGTGTTCTTCATCAGAAACTTAACATTAAATCCCATCTGTTCCATAGAAAAATTGTGGATGATAACCTCTGCCCAATCTGTAGGTGCATTCCTAAAACCATCGACCACATCCTTCGTGAATGTCCCTCTGCCACCTGCTATTGGTCTTGTGTTGGCATTTCCTCTGATGTCATTCCCTCATTCTCCCTTGATCTTTATGCATGGTTCAAGCTAAACTGTCAGTCTCATATTTCTCACTCCTCTTTTGTTCGCTGGGCTATTTTATTTCCTGTTGTTTGTTTGGCCATTTGGTTGAACCGAAATTCTATTTGCTTTCAAACCAACCCAACTCCTTTTAGGACTTCTTTGGTGGTTGCCAAAGCTTTAGATTGGCAACATATTTCTGATCGAGGCAAACCTTGTAAAGATTCTATCCATCTCTCCATAGGTTGGAAACCACCTATCCATGGAACCTTCAAGCTCAACATTGATGGTGTAACTAAGGGCTCTCCTGGTTTAGCTGGTGGATGTGGGATTATTTGTGACTGGTTAGGCTATTGGGTTGCAGGTTTTGCTCGTAACATACTTGTTGCTTCGACTTTGGAGCCAAAATTTTGGGCTCTTAGATACGGCTTGAAACTGGCAGTAGACTTAGGATTGTTTGGAATTTGTGTTGAGTTGGATGCCAAAACTGTGTCCAACCTAGTTCTGCAAGAACCTCCTTTATATCATCACTTCAGTAACATCATCTTTGACTGCAGGTACCTTATGAGTGAGCTTGGGATCGGAACAGTTAATCACATCTTTCGGGAAGCCAACAAGTGTGCGGACATTCTAGCAAATTAAGGCAGTATTGCCATTGAAGGATTTCATGTTTTTAATTTTGCTCCTTTCTTTTTATCCTATCAGTTGTATGACAATGCTAGAGGGGTTTCATACCCCAGAACTTTATTTGTTTAATTTTATAATAGTTCTCAGTTTACCCAAAAAAAAGAGAGTAAAGGCTCACTATTGCACCATTTCGGAAACCTATCAAATTTTTTGCAATTGGCCCATAATTTGCAGTTTTTAGCCTCAAATTGGAAAATAATGAAATTTAGACAACAGTAAAACTTCATTGTGTTGGCTAAATTTTTTCTATCTTTATAGATCGTAAAATTTCACTGTTTGATAGTGAGTACAGTGCAATTTCATCACCCCAAAAAATGAAAAATAAAAAATATAAATATAAAAAAAACAGAATTTTATATTTATCATAAATCTAATGAAAAAAATTTCAAAAATATAAATTTTATAAAAGAACAACAAAGATGTAAATGAAAGTATATTGAATTTTCAAGTTTTTTAAAATTCTAGAAATAGTCATTAAAGTAGTGCGTTACTAAAGGGGGTATTCAGTTAACTAATAATTATTTTATTATTATTGTTATTATTATTTTCATGTGTCTTGATATTAGGAGTTCAGATCCTCTGCCGCCTTTTTCTACAGGTTTTTTGCAGTGTTCCAAAACGATGTCGTTTTGGGGCAAAATTTTCAAAAGAAAAAAAGAAAAAAAAAAAAGAAGCAGAACAGAACCGAACCAGAGAGGGAGAAAAAGGGAGGCAGCGGCAGTGGCAGCCCACACTATTGTGACCCTCATAGCCAGAGACCTTCGGCCTCACTTCACCTATGGCACCACCACCTCCCTGCTATCGCCACCGCATTCCTATAATAATCCACTCCCATTTCTATATATATCTCTTTATATCTATACAAATCTACAATATATATATATATACAAATCGCAGGCCAAAAAATCTGATAAAAATGTGAATGTATATCTCTGTGGAACAACAATTTTTGTATTATCACCAAAAAATCAAAACCTTGAATTATCTCTCTCAAGTCTTAGGATTTCGCATGGGTGACGGCGGTTGCTAGAGAGTAGAAGCGGTCAAACCCTAGATCTAGATCAAAATGGTGGCTTGTCGTTTGTGGCAAGAGAGAGAGAGAAAGAGAGAGCGAGAGAGAAGGGGGCTCTCAACTATGGTGATGGTTGTCAGTGAGTAAGTTGTTTTAGAGAGAGAGAAAAGAGGAGGAAGAAAAAGAAGAAGAAGGGAAGGTGGGCTGCGGCGGCGATGGTGGGGAGGTGGTGGCATCGTATGTGAAGTGAGGCTGGAGGTCGTCGGCTAGTGTGGGCCGCCGCTGCCTTCTTTCTTCTTCTCCCTCTCTAGTTCAGGCCTCGTTTGGCAAGAGGCTATTTTAGCCAAAAAGTCAAAAAGTTATTAAAAAGCCAAAAAGCCAATAACTCATACCAAAAAGTCAAAGATTTCTTTTTCTCTCTACTTTTTGCACATCTTTTCGTAAAAAGTCAAAAAGTCATCCCAAACATACTAGTTTTTTTTACATCACATTTTAGCCAAATAGCCAAAAAGTTACTAAATTAGCCTGTTCCCAAACGAGACCTCAGTTATATTCTTTTTCTTCTTTTTTTTTTTTTTTTAAAATTTTGTCTCAAAACGACGTCGTTTCAGGGCACCGTAAAAAGCCTCGCAAGAAAAGGCAATAGAGAATCTAAAATCCTGATACTAGTACAACTTTATGACTGGGGAGTTCTTGTCAAATCTCCTTAAAATAAAACATTATAAATCAGTCTTAACATTAAGCATATAACATTACAACAATCAAAGCCTTTAAACACTAAAATAAGAGTGATGCTTCTAATGTGTATATATATATATATCAATAATTTTTTTTATTAAAATTTGAATATAATCTGACTGTGATTGGGGAGCTAATACCTGCCCTTCCTTTGCACCTGAACCTTTGTTGGGTATGGTAAAAAACAGTTGGGTACTTACGTGTAGGTCTTAGTAAGTGAACTTATTGTCTAATAGGTCCTATGAGAGAAATTTGTCATAAAAAAACTCACTAATTGTAAGTTTTAGAGACAATCTATAAAAATCATAACAAAAAAAAGTTACTAATTGTTAATTTTTACCGACATATATAAAAAATTTTCAAAAAAAAAATATTTTTAGCGACAATTTTTTCAAGACTTATTTTCAATAAAATTTGATGGGAATTAAGTCCAACTATTAAGACCTATTGATAGTTTACTCAAAATAGTTGAAGTGGACCGAAATGGCAATCCTTATTAACAAAGCAACTAAAAACAGAAATGAATATTAACATAACAATAGGGATGTAATTGTTGGCTTAATTTTTAAAAGTGCAATGGTAACAAACAGTAATATAAGCTTATTGTCACAAGTAAATGACATCCTAATATAAATTATAAATTGTCAAGATGAATGTTCCATATATCATTGTTCAAACCCTTATAGCCCCTTAAATCAATCCAAATGCATCTAACTGAAAATTTATAGAATTTCCCATAATATATATACATATCCAATATCAATCCAAATTTGAATTCAAATATTTCGAATTCATAAACAAAATTCCAATATGATATTCCACTTAAAATCCGAATATTATTAACTGGTTGGTTGGATTAAATAAATTTAATCTGATTGATTATTATTTTATTTTATATATATTTTTTAATGCCACAAGATTCCGCGGCCAAGAAAAATTATACTAAACATTCTGCTATTGTTTATCATTTACCCAATCCCCTAATGTTGTGTTTGGTTGAGAGATTTAGGGAGGAATTTGAAAAGAGAAAGGGAAAAGGTATATGAAACTAGTAAAATATAAGCATATTTTATTCACATTTCACCTACTTTTTTAACTTTCTTTTTCAAATTCCTCCTCAAATTCCTCAATCAAACATAGCAAAAAAATCGATGCAAAAATAAAATGTTAAATAGCCCCTGTTTTATGATATATACCCCCAAAAAACGGTTGTTGATTGTATGACCCTGAAGTTGTAACTAAGCCTTAATCCACCCACCCATCCACCCACAACTCGTTCCATTACACCCATCATTTGTATCGCATGGGATTGAGCTTCCCTCTAATCTAAGATCTTTTATGTTAGAGGGTATTGTTTTACTACTTATTACAAATTTTGATATGATAATTTAAATAATTTATTTTATATTTTTTATGTGTATTATTCATATAAAAAATTGGGTAAATTCGATAATTGTAATATATTTAATTTATCATAGTTGTTATTAAAAAAATAAATGTTTTATTTTCAAAAATACACTTGCCGTCCTTTTTAATATACATATTTGGAGATAAATGTGATAAATTGAATAAGTTACAATTATTGAATTAACTTGACTTTTGTATGAATAAGTTCTAATTGAATAATATTGTTCCTATTCAGTCTAATTTATATGAGTTGTTTATAATTTATTAAACTAATTGGTCCAATTTTTACTTACAATTTAATAGACAAAACTAACTTATATAAGTTTTAAAAAATTAATTACTTAAGAACTGAGAAATAAATATTTTTATTTTATAATTATTAATTTTTAACTTATAATTTATTTGATATCAAAGAATTTCGAATATGTCTGTCAAATTACATCTGATTGATTTACAAGTCTAAACTCCAACCAAGATTTGAGCTAAGATAGGTCTCACAAAAAAGTCCATGACTCAAAAGTCGGCCCTAAAATATACGAATTGGGCTTGGGACGATAGGTAGTGCTTGTGGGCTTTTAAAGGGCCCGTGCATAGACCACATAGACCAAAAGCCTATATATACTAAATAATAGTTTTTTTTTATTTTTTTGTTTTTTTTTTTGTATGTGTGTACATATTCATTTTTTGTAAAGCAATTCACCTTGCTTGTTTTCATTTTTTAAAAAACACTTTTCAAAAAATTTTATTTTCTTATTTTTTGTGTTTTTTTGTTTTTACTGAATTTTTTTAATATTTTAAGCAATTTTTTTACTTTTTAGACACACCTAACATAAATACACCTAAAAAGTAAAAAAATTATAAAAAAATAAAAAAATATAAGAATTCAGTACATTTTTTGTATTTTTATGTATTTATTAATTTTTAAAAATATTTTTTCACAAAATTTTTACTTTTTAGATATATCTAAGTAAGGTGCATCTAAAAAAATAAAAAATAATGTTTAAAATTTTAAAAATATTCACTAAAAACAAAAAAATGCGAAAATCAAAAAAGTCAATTTTCAAAAAATTTAATTCAGAAAACTCAAACTAAGCACACTGAATAAGATTAAATTTGAGAAATTAAGTGAATAGCACGTCACCTATGAAACTAATAACTATATTTACACAAGATTAGTAATATAAGTGTAATAAATATATTTAGGTATTTTAATAAATAAATTTAATTTTTTCATGATTCAATACTCAATTCTAATTATTTTCATGAACAGGGCTTGAGCTTTAGAATTATATAGAATGGTTCAGTTGGAGTCTTAAATTTTAGAGCCCAGCTAGGCTGGACTGGCCCATTGCCAATGCTGTGGTCCTCAACTAGGTCGCCATACTTGTCAAAGAGTAATGTTATAATTATGTTACCATGTGGTATGTCATTAAGCCAATCTCATTAACATTAGTTGATCCAATCTTCCACATAAATAAATTATTGAACATTTATAGTGAACGATCTAGAGAAAATTAGTTAAAAGCCTAATATAAGATATTAGATTTAAAATAAAATCTTATTTAATAATAAATACATATCAAAAAATTGCCAATACCGAAAAATTGGTTGGAAAAATTGCCCGCGGCAAAATATGGTGGCGGTAAAATAGATAAATGTGTGATATTCAATATATAGAGTGTTGAATGAGTGAAGTATATCCTAGTTTAACAAATAGATAATTTGGTGATTTTAAGAGATTATTGACTGATAGGTTAATTTTAACAAATATTTATCTTTTTAGACAAGCTATGTCATTTTGGTCCAAAGAGATTAGGGGTTGGGCCTAATAGCCTCAAAGATTAAGAAATCGAATTATGGTTTGAGTGCTCAACAATCTATTCTATTATTTAAAAATTAAAACAAATGTTTGACTTGGCTTTTTTTTAATTATTATTTATAGATTGGAACCCCTAGGCATTGTTTAATATTAGGAAATGTAAAAGATGTATATTGAAAATATGTAAAAATATTAAAAATTATATTGATTTTAATAAAATTATATTGAATTTAGTAAAAGTGTCTTATGTTTTTTAATTTTTTTTAATCTTTTAATTGTGCCCTAGAAGCACCTATTAATGAGACTTTAACTAATTTTACGTACTCATAAGAACAGTTATGGAGAAACTGATAGATGAAAAGACTCACAAAGATTGATATATAAAGACCCATTTAAGAATTAATTATTTTAATTAGTTTTTTAATTTTGTACTAAAAAATAAAAAGAGTAATATATTTTTGTCTTAATTGTCTCATAACACACACTCATAATTTTTTGTCATAAGAGTAATATATTCAACTGAGTTATTTTTTTTTAGATGGTAAAACAAAGAAGCGAGACATATCAAAAAGAAGGCGCTTCAAGGCGGACCCACCCCCAGCCAACTTGAGTCAAGAATGTATATGGGCCACAACCATTCCATGTACCTAAGAGATTGGGCCTTTACTAGTCTATGAGTATAGGCTTTTTAAATGTGCATGTCCTGAACAACCAGTTTAAAAGGCCTATTCTTTCAAGGTTCATTTGTTTATTTTTTTTATAGCAATTCAACTGTTAAGATTGGATTTTGACAATTAATTTTTTAGTTTTTTTTTTTTTTTTGAAAATCTTTTTAGGATGAAGTTGTTGTCAATTATGCTTTTAGAAAATCCTAAAACTATAGCCTTTTTAAAAAAAAAAAAAAAAAAAAAAAAAAAAATTAGGTAACTTGATGTGTTTTTTAACTCTCTTTTTTCTTTTTCTTTTTTGTCTTTAGTTTATTTATTTATTTTTTGTAGTTTTTAGATCCTTCTAATCTGAAAATTAAAAATTTTAATTTTAAATAATTTCGCCAAAGACTTTTTTTTTTTTTTTTTTTTTATAAATTTTTAGTCGATGGATGCCAAACAAAGATAAATCTTATTTAAAAATTTAGTTTTTTTTTAACAGTAAAGTTTTATTAATTTTCTTAAATAACCAAAAATGTGACTTAGAAAACTGGACCCCCTGTTCAAAAAAAGAAAAAAAAAAAAAAAACTGGACCCAAAATTTGAGAAGTTATAAATAGGGGTGTGCACGGTGTGGGTCGGTGTGGTTTGAGAGAAAAATAGAAACCGTATGGCGGGTGGCGGATTGATAAAAGTGTTACTAGAATTTGTCATTTTCCTTATCAAAAACTGGCGGTTCGGTTGGCAAATAATGGCGGATTTGCCTTGGTGGTTCGGACAGATTGGTGGTTTATAAAAAATATAATTCAAATTACAAAATTTAAATCAAAGAGTAAAAAAAAGACGAGAGATACCCTGATATTAAGCATCTTGCGAAACTTTCTTCTGATGCAGCAAATGTAGCAACAATATGATAATATCAACGACTATGCCATCAGTTCATTACAATCATCTGTGGAAGCTACAATGATCAAATACAATACATAAAATTAATATCATTCAGGGTTTACAATATATTGAAAATGTTTACTATTGAAAAGTATTTAGATTGAAAAGTGAGCTGATGTAAGTTTGCAACATGGCTAGAAAAAAAAAAAGATTAAAAACTGAATTGGAATCCAACTTTATTTTGGATTACTGACATCTTGAATTTTCCTCGAGCAGTAATGTAATACTATATTCTAAAGTATAGAACAACAAGCAAACTTAAGTAAAAAATAATTTTCAGAATCTTATAAAACAAGATTTAATAGCGGTGCGGGTCGGTGCGGTTTGGAAGAAAAATAGAAACCGGCGGATTGATAAAAGTGTCACTAGAATTTGTCATTTTTCTTACCAAAAACCGACGGTTCGATTGGTAAATAATAACAAATTTGTCTTGGCGGTTCGGCTCGGTACAGTTTTGGCAATTTTGACGATTTCGACGGTATTATGCACACCCCTAATTATAAACATGAAAAAAAATGTACATAATAGAGTACATGATCTAGATAAATTTTTAATACAATAGACCATATCTAAAATCAATTTGGGCCACACATTTTTGTGTTCCAAAACATTGTTGTACTAGCCAATATCTCACTAGATAGGTGTTTGGCATGTACTAAAAAAATATATATTTTTGTATGCATACATATGTGTCATGTAACAAACCCTTATACTAGTTTTTTCTGAAATATAATATTTAAAAGATTTTTAGTTAATCTAAACTACATATAAATAAAATTTAAAATAATTATATCTACTAAAAATTAATTTACAAATTAATTTCCTTCTACTTTTTTTTCACTTTTATTCAAGTATTCAATTTTTATATTAAACTTAAATATATTTCTTATTTTTTTGTCTATCGTATTTATATTTTGTTATTAATTTATATTGAGTCTCCTATTTAGCATGAAATTGTTTATTAGGAAAAATTTATATTTAATTTAAACTTTATATACATATATTTAATTGTATATAATATGTATAAACAGTTATAAAATAGATATTAAAAAATATCAATACTCAACATAATTAATCTATATATATTTTTTATTAATCTAACTGCAATGAAATTATATTTAATTTTTTAAAATAATTTTTTGTATAACTTCCGCTCCTACTTTTTTTTTCTCCAACTAAATAAAAATAAATAAATAATTAGAATCACTTTTAATTGTATGTTACTATTTTTCTTTTCAATTTAACTATTATTATTAATGTCAAATTGAGTGTTTACTTTACAATGTTATGATTTAATATGATATAAAATTATTATATATTTATTTCAGTTATAATTTTATAGTACGATAGAGTTAAGATTATTAAAATACACATAAATAATTGAAATAAAATTACTATATATATTTGTTTAAATAACACTTTTATAAAACGATAAGGTTAAGATTATTAAAATAAATAATTAGAATTATTTTCAATTTTAAATGACTTTTTTTTTCTCCAATTTAATCATTATTTTTAATATTAAAATGAATTTTTATTTTATTATATATAAATTCATAGTTTAAAAGAACAAAAATTACTCTGCATATTTCATAATATATTAATAGTTATACATATATGTATGTATATATATAATTTAATTAAAATTATAATATATTTATTTATGCTATATTTTATATCATAATAAATTAATATTTTTCTTTTGTAATGCATACATTACAACATATTTCTAAAAATAATTTATATATACATATATATAAATGATTTTATTTTATTTTATAAAGTATTATCTAAAAAGAAAAAAAATTAACCCATGCGCACGGGTCAACTACTAATAAATAAATAAAACAAAACAAAGAATTGTTGTACTAAAATGAAATATGAGTGAATCAACAAGAAAACAAACCAAAATTGTTGTACCAAAATGAAATATGAGTGAATCAACAAGAAAAATAGAAGCTTCGGGATTAGCTAAAATGGTATGCATAATGGTTTACCTCAGCCAAGGCCTACGTTTAGAGATGGCACTGGCTTTCATCCGGGCTCAGATTAGATTAGATAGTATTGTTAGATTTGTGGGGTCTATCAAAGGTCTCGTTTTGATAATCTAAACTATTTATGTGTAGAATTTGACAAGTATTATATATTTGAAAAAAATTACATTGATTGGATATCGATAGTTACGCGATCAAATCAGTTTTGTATATAAAAAAAAAAAGACAATGAAAAAATAAACGATTGATAGAAAACTGATCCGTTGAGATAGTTATCGGTATCTAATTAACGTGATTTTTTTCAAATATATAGCACTTGTCGAGTTCTACACATTAAATAGTTTAGATTATCAAAATAAAACCTTTGATAGACCCTTACAAATCTAACAACACCCTTCAGTCCCAGATCGAATTGAAGGGAAGCTAGGCCCTTTTGAGATTGAAGTAATGAGTGATCATGGAAGGCTTGGGCCAGATGGGCTTTCTTCATTGTCTCATATGTTGGAACAAATTGTCTTGAATTTTTCAATTGGTGATCTTCGGGTCTTCAAAACATGTCAATGAACTTGTCTATATAGAACAAAAATATGATGCTTCAAGTCGCATTATTAAGTCGCTTTCCTAAAAATAATATTTGCAATCACCAAAAGGTGTGTAGGGGGTTACAGTAAATTCCCCACCAGGACACAATGAAGCATGATCTAAAGATCAAGTCTATCGACATCTGTACTGACGATAATAGATCAGAATACTCTTGATATAATCAAGAAAACTAAGACACTAATAATTAAATCTGCAGAACTTGATTACTAGTAAGAAAACCAGAAATTGCTTAAAGAAACTCTTGATTGAAAACTAAAAATCAAGAGGGAGAGAGAAAGAGAGAGAGAAAGAGAGAGAGAGAGAGAGAGAGAGAGAGAGAGAGAGAGAGAGAAATAATTGCAGGAATGCTTCTAAATTTTGTAAATGGAATGAAAATGGCTGATTTCGCAGCCTATTTATAGGCCTTGATGGATTTAATTGAATGGTTATGTCCTTTGATCGCATCCGATTAGATCTGACAGTTGGATCAACGATCTATGGTTCAGATCATTCTCACACTGAATAGCTGCCTTGACTGATCACACCTGATCACGATCAAGTGTCATCTCATCCGTACGATTGCACACATCTTCAATCAATGGTAGAGATGGCAATCGGAACCCGGCTTGACGGGGACCCAATCCCTCGACCCCGAATTGAGCAGTTATTCACCGAAAAATACCCTCGACGGATCGGAGATAGTATTAAAAATTAAATTCCCAATGATATTCGGGAAGGGAATGGGGATACATGTTTCAACCCCAAACTCGGACTAACCCCGGCCCGCCTGCCCTTGACGTGAAATTACTCTTTTCCCCCTGCCTATATATAAAACATATGTATGAGTGTGTAGGGTTTTGTTTGAACACTCCCACACACTCAACTCCCATCTCATTTCTTTCTCGACTCACCCTCACTCAGATTTCTCTCTCTCTCTCTTAGACTCACTCACTCACTCAAACAAACCAAACCCTCTGTCGATCCTCTACCACCACCGCCTCCGCCATGGCTTCCTCTTTGACTCCCCAACGTCACCACCTCACTCTCACATCTGCCGAAAAAGTGGCAACAACATCGCCTATGCCCGTCCTCCGCCATAAATTTCGTCATCTCCGTCAAGAAGACCGCTTGTCCCGGCCTGCCGCAGCCCGACCAGGCGCCATTGATCTGTAAGAACAACTCAGATCTATATGTGTGTGATGATGATATATATATATATACGTGTGTGTGTTAACAATTTCAGATTTTTTTTTTTTATTAAGTTGTTGATGATGATGATGATAGATACATATATATGTGTGTGTAATGAACAATTTAAGTTTTTTTTTTTTTTTTTTTTTTTTTTTTTTTTTTAAGTTGTTGTTGATGATGATATATATATATATATGTATATATGTATGTATGTGTATGTGTGTGTAACGAATAATTTCAATTTTTTTTTTTTTTTTTAAGTTGATTGTTGTTGATGATGATGAAACATTGAAACATATTATTTATTTTTTTATTTTTGGTTATTGTTTGTGTTGAAAAAAAAGAAAAAAAGAACAGTCGAGATTTTTCGGTCGGAAACTCAATCCCGTTAGGAGGCGGGGGGTGATGGCCCCCACCGAGGATCGTGGATGGGACGAGGATTTTTCGCCAGGATCGGGATGAGGTGTAATCTCGCCCCTGCCCGGTTGCCATTCCTAATCAACGGCTATGATCAAACTGCTCCAGATCGAACACACAACCGTTCGATCGGTTGGTTGACTCATCGCCAACGGGCATCACATCATTGTCATGTGGAGCTTACTGTATTCTACGTCATCGCTCCAACCTATTCGATGCAAATAGGAAAGCGCCTGTGCGTGCTAAGTGCCCACTGCCCACGCCACGTGCGTGTGCAGCTTGTAGTGTGGGTACATGCTTACTAGCTTTCACCTCATAATTCCATATTCAAAAGAATATTCTATATAGTGCTCAATGTTTTTCTCTCTTTCTAATGTGGGACAAAGTCCCTAAGCTTAATTCTAGTTTTCCAAAAAAAAAAGAAGAAGGTTTTGAAAACACCCAAAAATTAAACTATACATTTTAAAAACCATTTTGAAAATTTACCAACATCATATTCAAAATATTTTAGGTGTAAATAATTTTTTAAATCATATAACCTTTTTATCTTGATTTTAATTGGGACTTTCGCTAACGGACAATGGAATTGATCTATTGAATTAGTCGATTCAATAAATCAAATATTGAGTTATCAAAAAGAAAAAAAAAAAAAAAAGTGATAATGCCCGACTTAGTTATATATATGTTAGTTTATCTTATTTTATTGGAAAATTTACTCATAAGTCCTAGTTTTTGAAACGTTGAACCGTTTAGTCCTAAAAGTTTTCTTATGCTCCATTTAGTCCCATTTTTACATCAACATGATGTAAATGATGTAAATGATCTGATGTTTCATTCTATAATTTCAAAATTTATTGACATCTGATGAACATTATATGTTTTTCATCCTATATTTTCAAACATTATGGAAATTTGATGAACATTAAATGTTTGAAATCTAATGTTTGTAACATGACTCTGATGTTATTAACATTGTATCTGATGTTATTAACATTGTAATGGGACCTTTCAGTCTATAAGAAAACTTTTAGGACTAAACAGTGCATAAGTTATTAATTTGGGACTTATTGGTGCATCCCCCTATTTTATTTTTATAATGGTTAAAATATTGCACATTTCCTTTCAAATTTTTCTTGACAACCTTAATGCTGTGTTTGGTTGGGGGATTTGAGGAGGGATTTAGAAAAGGAAAGAGAAAAGGTGTGTGAAACTAGGTAAAATGTAAGTATATTTTATTCACATTTCACTTAATTTTTCCATTTCTCTTTCCAAATCTCTCTCCAAATCCTCCAACCAAACACAGCGTAAGTATTTCTCTCATGGTTTTCGAGATAACACCGGGAAAAAGGATCTCCTACACTCCTAACTCTACTAAATTTTTATTTTTGATTCCAAACACTCTTTTTTCTCAAACCTAAACACATTGTTATATATATAACTTAGAGGAGTTATCCGAAATTGTAAACTCAGTTAATTTCAATCATTTGAAATTTGTTTAAGTCTACTTAAATTCGTAAACAAATTTAAATGTGTGCTGCATCTAAGGAAACCATTTAAAAAATTAAATTTAAATATATTAGACATAATGGATAAAAACAAAGGTACAAAGCAAGGAAACTACCCATTCTACCATCACCACATATGTCTCCACTTCTATCACCCAACCTCGTCCACCTCCACCATCTATTCTTCCATCCATCAATTGAAAAAGAAATTAGTAAAATAAACAGATTGACCAAGTTGATTTGTTCAATCTAAAGATCAAAGTGAGAATAAACAAATTTTAAAGGTTAAAGTGTGAAAATGATCAAAAATAAAAAGGACATAGTTTAATTTATCCTAAAATTATTATTATAACGGCTTAGTCTGTTGAATAGATTAAAATAAGATAAGAATAGTTACAATAACTAACAAAACTCTTTTGAAAAATCCATTAAAAATGCTATGAGGTCTTAAAAAAAAAATAAAAAAAAATAAAAATTGACAAACTTTTGGACTTAATAAGACTATTGAAATTGGTCTGTGGTCTGGTCGCTAGTAAGGTGATACCTACCAAACATGAGATTGATGATTTGTTGGGAGCATGAGTTTTTTGACCAGGTGTTACACGCATTCATGTCCATGTGCATGGAACTTTCTAGATTCTACTCAATAATTTTGCAACCACCCAAATAATTTTATGAGAATCTTATCATATATATATATATATACACATACTTTAAATGTAATTCGAAGTATAGATCAAGATGCCATGTGAAATAGATTTTTATGACGCTACTGAAATAGAAATATGAAAAAGCAAATTGTCATGTACTCGTTTACAATGGTATCAGGTCCTTGTGACATTTGAAGTAATAAAAAAAATCAGGAAATGACATCTCTTCACACCGTTTTCTTTCGTGCTCGTTTATATTTTTTTTGGTGCGCTTTACTCTAAGTCCATAATAATAATTCGAATTGATATTCAACGAAATTGATTTTTTATACAATTTATTTTTATTATTTGACTTACGAGATAAATTATTTGAGTCATGATTTTAGATTCAGAATGAAAAATATGAAAAACAATCATTTCCAAAGAGTCAAAGTCCAAAAGTGAACAATTTTATTCATTAGTTTTTAGGGGCATTTACATACAAGTTTCATTTTGTGAATTTATAATTCATTAAGTCTTAAATAAAATTATTTGCTCCTTCAAGTCTCATTAATTTTTAATAGCCCAATTTATCCTTCCCAGACCTCCTCAAAGCTGCTAAACATCATTGCTGTCTTCGTTCTGTCTCTCTTCACAGTTGCAATTTGAAGTTCTACGCAATTTTAGTTCGACGAACATGGGTGATTTGAGTTCACAACGATAATCTGGGTCCTTTTAGTAAAGACGATTTAAATTTCTTTAGGTCTGATGTGAACAGGAAGGCGACTGGGCAGGTCGACTTAATCCGAATCGAAGCACTTCATCATGCTGACAAGGAAAAAACTGAAGCTTACATTCTTGAATTGGTGGTGTGGCTTCATCATCTTGTTACCCAATCAAGGGCTGCAACAAATGGTGGAATCAGATCCCTTATTAAATCCCCAATTCGCTCGCCGAATCAGAAGATGATTCAATTATCCACACATAAATCCAGTTCTCCATCACCCACGCTGACAGTTGAAGATCAAGAGATGCTTCGGGATGTAAGCAAGAGGAAACTGACACCTGGAAGTAAAACTAACACAACCAAGTAAAACTACTAGCCTTCGCAACATTATTTACATTTTGGCCTATATGTTCCTTTCTCAGCAATATTTTTTACAGTTGTTATTTGTTCTCTTTTGTGTTCAATGATCACTAATCCTTGTGTTTTGTTAACCACAAATTGGGTCAAAACCAGCCCGTGAAGTCTACTCAAGTTCCACCCAATTGAACCAAGAACGGTGAGCGCGGATCGGTTGCGGTCACGGAACTTCCAATCCGTCATCCGTCCGCCAGATTGGCGGATTGGAGAAAATCAATCCGCATCCGTCCGCCAATCCGGTGGATGTGGATTGAGCGGATTGGCGGTTTGGCAGATGGATGCGAATCGGTTTGGCGGTTTGAAATTTTATAAATTTTCAACATAGTTCAACTTGTACACTTTCTCAAAAAAAAAAAGTATTACAGTCAATAACTTAAAAAAGTATTACAATTACTACATGTCTCATCCAAAGAAAGAAAGTTTGAAATTTTAGAATATCACAATCACTGCATGCCTCATCTACATATTACAATCACAGAATGCCTCATCCACATAAAGTATTACAATCTGTGGTTCTTAAAATATAAAAACAATTCAAACCACCAAAACCATGAACAGAGCAATAGTAGAAATTGTATGTCTCTGTATTGTTACATTTATATATATTTTTGAAAAACAAAAACCAATTAGCATATATCATATTTTCTATTTATTACTTTTAGAGTTAAATTTAAAAACAAAAAAATATAGATAAATAATATGTTTATTTTTTCAATTCAAAAAATATATTCAAGTTGAAAACTTTTTTTCAATAAAATATTTGAACTCTTTTTCAATTGAAAATACAAACAAAATATTTAAATAAATTGAAAACACAAAATCTTATTAATTACTAAGAGTGCTCGCGGTTTGGCGGTTCGGTTGCGGCCAAATGAATCTCAAATCCGCTATCCGTCCGCCAAATTGGCGAATTGGAGAAAATCAATCCGCAGCCGTCCGCTCATCATCACGCATCCGTCCAAAATGTGACGGATCGGTTTGGTTCGGTCGGTTTTGGCAGATCGGTATATCCGCTGCCCACCCCTAAAGAACAGGTTAAGAAGTACGCAGATCACACTAGGGTTTCAAATCGAACCCCAAATTGCAACCTCCCAAGTCAAAAAGTTCACCAGATCTGAAATTGTAACCCTATGTACTCGACTACATTGTTCTTCTGAATTCTAATTTAAAATTGAGAACATTCTTAGTTTATAATATTCTTAATTTTAATCATGAAAAAAATTGAGAAATTTCTCAAAATTGATAATTATAAATTTCTTAATTTTGATAATATTCTTAGTTTATACTAGAAAAAATTGAAAAATTTCTTAGTTTTGATAATTATAAATTGAGAACATTCTCAGTTTTAAAATTGAGAACATTCTCAATTTTAGGATTAAAGGACAAAACGTCTTTTTACCTATAAATGGGATTTAATAGTTCAAAAACTTTTTGACAGGACCTAAACTACTACCAAATATGTAGATAGGACTTTTTAATAATTAATTCTAGTTTTTATGATGAGTTCTCCATTAGACAATAATGTTTGAATTTGAGTCTTATAAATAGTGATATAATTTGAGTCTTATTGATATATCATGTAATTATTTTTTTAAAAAGATTTTTCTCAATTCAGAACGTAGGAGTTCCTACAACTCAAGTTATGTGACACTTTATGACTGACTAAAATGTTTTTTTTTCCAACCCAGGATGTAAGAGTTTTTATAACACAAATAATATGACACTTTATGATTGACTAATGGGAGATGCTAGAATGTGTACCATCAAAAAGGTATATATGGTATATCTTTCAAAACTTTTTCACAAAATTTCATAATTTAAATATAAAATATCATAATTTTTTCACTATAAAAGTCAAAAAAAAAATTTTTCACAAAAAAGTGTCATAACAAAATCACAAAGTGTCATAATATTAGTGTGTTTGGTTTCAATTTTTTGAAAATTAAATTTTTTGTTTTTCATGTTTTTTTTGGTGAATATTTTTAAAATTTTAAGCAATTTTTTTTAAACTTTTTCAGACGCAACTTACCTCGATGTATCTAAATAATAAAATATTTGCGAAAAAATATTTTGAAAAAATTAATAAATATATAAAAATATGAAAAATGTATTGAATTTTCATTTATTTATTTATTTTTTATTTTTAGTATTTAGTGAATTTTTTTTAAAAAGAATTCACAAATATTATTGTAGCTCGCCTTTTTCGCGCCCCTTTTCGGAAGGTTTGAAAAGAAAGCCCTACAGTTCGGACTCTTGTGGTTTTGAATCTAATCTCACAAGTGCAATGTGAAATTGATAAACACGAAAGAGTCCAAATCCGGAAAATCGTTTTGAAAAATTGATTTTTAATCAAAAAGTGCCAAAATTGGACTGTTTTGCCAGATACAGAGTCGCCACCTAAATATTTTAGTTTGGAAAAATTTAGGAAACCCATGCCTAGTGCCGAAAGCTATGTGTCCGTCATCACCAAAGTTGCTTCGGCTTAGGAACTTGGATACGAGAGGGGAATGTCATGAATTGAGCATTCCCGTTCGCCTGATCAAAGATCGGCCTCTACTAATCATGATATAATTTTTTTATGTACATTATGTGTTCATGTTCTGGTTATTAAACTAACATTACTATGTGATGCGCGCAAGTAAATATAAGCTAGTTTGCAAGATTTGAAACAATTCAACTCATGTTTGTTTTTGTGAAAATGGTTTGAATTTGCCATCTCAAGTGGATTTAAAGTTTGCGGATTTGCCACCAAACTTAGTGAGCTTAAAACATGATTTGTTACTCAACAAAGTGGGCTTAAAACATATATTTGTTGAATCGTTCTAATTCAAACAACAAGCCTTCATCCACATGCATTCAAGCAGTTTAGCAAGTAAGCACATAGCCTCATGGTGAGCATGCTAGGCATGACAACATTCACACTTATGCAAGTATACTAAAGCGTAAAAACCCACTTAGTACTCTGAGCTAAGAAGATATGAGTTAGAAAAATATGCATGATTCTTAACTATGTCAAATGTCTAATGCAACACATGCATTGAATGCAATTAATAGGCTCAGCTACTAATATGGCATATGATTCAATTAAATAACATGCGATTTAAACACGTATTCAAATAAGATATTGAAATGGCAATACAGTTTGAATGATGCGCCGAGCCTTAGTGCATGCAATACGAATGAATGAATGGATGCAAGCATAAGGTATGTTAAGTGAAACGTGCCCCTAATCTAACCATCAAAAGCGATTAAATAAAAAGGGAGAAAGACATGAGGTTGGAAAACATACACACATGCACACACACTTATTACAACATTACGCCCTCGCGAAGAAGGGTCCGAATGAAACTAACTAAGCTACACTACTTAACTAATTATTACAAACCGAATTAATTAACTATTCTAGTTAACTAATTACAAAACGAAATCGAATAACTAGTTAAACTAACTAATTATTTACAACACTTAATTAGTTACAACTAATCAATTACAAACACATATTTAAGCTATCGCTAATTAAACCAATTAGCTAATCCCGGGAGGCGAGGAAGGCCTATGCATGCTTGGTTTTCACTCGAAAAGCCACTGTCTTGTTGCTGAATGCTTCTGTTTGCGCATTTGAGCACTGACAGTGCTGCCCACTTTCAGAACACCTCTGCTTCACCTTACCAACACATTGTGCAAATTTCATTGATGGCCGACAAGGGGCCGGTTGGCTATTGATGGTAGCTGTCGGCCACTGATAGCTTGGACTTCCTTGCTGCATCAGAGAGCAAAAGTGTATTTCTCAAGGGTTATTTGCACACTTTGCCTCTCCTTTTCATGGGGAAGTCAAATGAGGGACAAAATTTGGTTCATAAACCATCAATTAAGCAATTTCATTGCATAATGACTTGTGAAACCAACTGTGCAAGTTTAATAAATGCAAAATAAGACGCAAAATGACCATCACCCTATCATGTATGATCAAGGGCAATGAAGACTTAGGGAAATAACACATTTCGTCACTTTTGAGTATAAAATGTTCCATTTTCCTTGTGTTCAAACTAACGTCCGATTTGAACACATGCAACACAACACAAAGAATGCTTATCTTGCCTCTTTTACTTTTCAATTTTGTTTACACATTTTAGTTACCAAACTATCTTTTAATCAATTAGTCCATTAGTGAGTGTCTTCTAAAGTGAAAAAAGTGTCAACCAAGGGATAGTTTAAGGCATGAAAGAAGCTTCATGCCGTTAGTAAGGCACCCTCAAAGGAGGATTAAACCATTAAGCATGAGCCTCAATCTCAAGCTTAAACAACCCTAGGGAGGCTAACCCCTCCAATTTTGGACTTCAAAATGGGTTTTTTGCCACTGAAAAACCTTTGAAATTCAGTGGTTAAAAGGCCCAAAAAAAAGTTGGTTTAAAAGTGATGAACAAAGGCACAAAAACTTTACAAACTAAGAAGCAAGAATGATGAACTACCTCTTAACTGAAAATGGCCTCAAGCCAACACTTTTAAACCATAAAAATAGAGTTTTTTACAGTTCAAAATCAATCTCAAGACAATTGAAAAAGATGGCAAAGCAAGGGTACAAAACAAGTATAAAGAGAGGGTGTTATACCTCTTGAAGAGAAGACACAATTTGGCCAACAAATTCAAGTCACACACACCTTCTAGAGCTCAAAATAAGTCCCAAGCTACCTCAGCCCAAAGACTAGCAACTTCTAACAAGGGTGTATAGGCAAAAATGTAGGATTTGTGAGCAAATGTGTATAAAATTGCAAGAGAGAGAGAGAGAGAGAAATCTAGAGAGAGAGAGAGAGAGAGAATTTTTGTTCCAAATTTTCTAACCTTCCAAAATGGGGAAGGAACCCCCATATATATAGAAAAACATGGTTTGAGCTTAGAAACATCCCACCATACACGTGTAGGCAGATGCAGTTCAGTGTGCTAACATCTGATTCCAGGCTTGAAACATCAGGATTTTGGTCCAAAACAAGGCATAAAATGCACAAGCTTTAAAGGCTCAAAGACAGGGCGTTCCACTGAGGACTTCGGGCACTCAAAGTGAACAAATGCAATCATAATCATCAGGCGCACAAGCGATGACGTCTAAGTCTTGAGGTCGGTAAAAATAGGATGTTTACAGTTGTCCCTTTTTGACATAACTTGGAGTCATGAAATGACATGAGTGAATGCCAAAGCCCAGAGACGACCCATTTTTGACAAGGCCGAAGACTTGGACAAACAAACAAGCAAGACAAAAACGGTTGCGCCCATAGGCTGCCTACGTATCCCTTTGTAAGGAATCAAACTAGTGTAGTTCTGGAGCAAAATACAAGTGATATGCACGATGCGAGAACATAACTTATGATCATGCAATGAGGCTGTAATGAAATATTTAAATGCAAATACAATGCAATGAAAATGCCACATTCAAACAAACCAAAACGAGGTATAGCATCCCAAACATGAAAAGAAATAAATAAATGAACACGCCACGCGTGAGAATCATAAGCCAAACCACATTTCATGCAGAAAAGATGTAAGAAAATTATGCAAGCTTAACTACGCAACACGCAGGAATGACAAAAAACAACATAACCATTGGGCTCACCCAAGGTTTCAACCAAGATCCTAACGTGTTGCATACGAGAAGATAAAGTGAACACCTCCAAACGCGTCTCACACGAGAGGAGAAAATGAAAACGTCCAAACGTGTCTCACACGAAAGGAGAAAGGTGAATACGTCCAAACGCGTCTCACGCGAGAGGAGAAAGTGAAAACGTCCAAACGCGTCTCATGCGAGAGAAGAAAGTGAATACGTCCAAACACATCTCATGCGAGAGGAGAAAGTGAATACGTCCAAACACGTCTCACGTGAGAGGAGAAAGTGAATACGTCTAAACATGTCTTACGCGAAAGGAGAAAGTGCAAACGTCCAAATGCGTCTCACGTGAAAGGAGAAAGTGCAAACGTCCAAACGTGTCTCAGGCAAGAGGAGAAAGTGCAAACGTCCAAACGCGTCTCACATGAGAGGAGAAAGTGAATACGTCCAAACGCGTCTCACGTGAGAGGAAAAAGTGAATACATCCAAACGCGTCTCACGCGAGAAGAGAAAGTGAATACGTCCAAACGCGTCTCACGCGAGAGAAGAAAATGAATATGTCCAAACGCGTCTCATGCAAGAGGAGAAAGTGAAAACATCCAAACGCGTCTCATGTGATAGGGGAAAGTGAATACGTCCAAACGCATTTCACGCGAGAGGAGAAAGTGAATACGTCCAAACGCGTCTCACGCGAGAGGAGAAAGTGAATACGTCCAAACGCGTCTCATGTGAGAGGAGAAAGTGAAATTGTCCAAACATGTCTCACGCGAGAGGAGAAAGTGAAAATGTCCAAACGCGTCTCACGCAAGAGGAGAAAGTGAATACGTCCAAACGCGTCTCACACGAGAGGAGAAAGTGAAATTGTCCAAACATATCTCACGCGAGAGGAGAAAGTGAATACATCCAAACGTGTCTCACGCGAGAGGAGAAAGTGAATACGTCCAAATACGTCTCACGCAAGAGGAGAAAGTGCAAACGTCTAAACGCGTCTTACGCGAGAGGATAAAGTGAAAACGCATTTCGAAGGGCACAAATGATCCTACCTAGAACTCTTTTGAATGAACAGTACATACAATATTGTTTGCTTTCTCAAATGAACCATACATACAATATTGTTTAGTTTCTCAAATAAACCATACATACAATAGCGTTTACTTTCTCAAATGAACCGTACATACAACATTGTTTGCATAAAACTCAACAAATGCGATACAGTAAGAATGCATGTTCTATGCAAAGAAAACAATCGAAGCAAAATGCTACATGAAGGCATATTCGACGCCAAGTACCAAATGCATGTCCTATGCATGATTGAAAGCATGTTCTATGCAAAGTACAAAAATGCATGTTCTATGCACAATTAACAGCATGTTCTATGCACATAATAAAAGAGATGCATAGTCTATACAAGAACGAAAGCGTATTCTATCGAAACAAGCTCAGTAGTAACTTTCTGATTTACCTCTCGAAAAAGTTGCAATATACAAAAAAGGATATACCTCATTCAACAAGTGACGAACAACGATCACTGAAAACACGGTTTCGAGCTTCCACAGAGAGAATTTGAACTCAACAGTGACCTTTCCTTGCACCTCTCCGGAAATAGGGATAAAAACAACATCAAGATTTAATATAGGAGCACTGGGCACTGGACGGCCGCAAGGAGAAGGTGTTGGCCACCTGTCGACCACCCCTAAATATTAGTTGCCACCGATGGCAGATTGGGCCCAAAATGGTCTTTTCACCACGAGTCTTTATAAACACTCACCCATACTTCATTTCCTTACTCCTCCAAAGCCAAAAATCCTCCTTCTCTCTCTAAACACTTTTCCTCTCTAGATCCGAGCTTTATACGCGTTTTCCAACACCCCACGTACATTTTCTTCGCTAAACCCTCTTAGTTTACTCCGTTTTGAACCGATTAAAATTTGATTTCAGTGCCTTTTCTTGGAGTTTCACCACTTGAGGCTTGTTCCTCTCGAGTTCTTCTTGGGTTCGGTGCCTTTTTCGGGCTTTGACTTTTTCTTCCATTTTCTCTCTCCTAGGGTTGACTTTTCGCATTTTCCACCTATTTTTCTCATTTTTGGCCATTTTCTCATCTTCTTTCTAGATGGCGGACGACATACCTCACGACGGAGCTTTCCCTCTAGAGATGGAGGCGGAGCCTGAGCCAGTGCTGCTACCACCCAGGATTCGACCTTTTGATACGATGACATATCATCCTCGAACGCATGTACTACCACCCAAGAGCATCCGGGGTTTCAGAGGGTTTGTACGAGGTGCACCAGAGGACCTCTTGCTATGAGAGCTGGACTCCCATTTGTCTTACGGCGCCACCGAGGTACACACTGTATTCTTATGTTTTCTTTATTGTATATTGCATTTCTTGCTGTAATTGTATTCCTTGTTTCAACTGTAATGTTGTATTGTTTACACTGTATTTCTTACCCTAATCACACTCTTGCACTGTATTTCTTACACTACCTTTGCATCTGCTTGTTCTCATGCCACTGTATATCATTGTTCTGATCATAGGAGGATTCTTACTCTATTAGAGGCTATGGAGCCACGTCCATGAGGGACTGGTACATAGAGCTTCCTAACGGTGTTAGCCACATTATCGACGAGGCCGACTTTGGTTCATTCTGCACGGGGCTATCACGTCTTATTGCGAGTCGGCCCTTACTTGGAGCATTGGTAGAGAGGTGATGGGATACCACCAACTCTTTCTACTTCTCTACCGCCGGGTAGATGACGATAACCCCCTATGACTTCTCCATGCTCACCGGCATAGGAGTAGATGACGATCCAGAGACAGTTGAGGAGACAAAGCATTACGCCCGAGGTTTTTTGATGTTCTTCTTCGGCACCACCTTATTCGCGAATAGGGCGAACACTGTAAGATTGTATCTTCTGAGCGCCTTGGTGGATTTACCACAGATCCGGCTCTACGATTGGGGTGGTGCTGGCCTAGCCACATTGTATGGCTATATGAGCTCGACATCTCGCAGGAGTGGAGACAGGATAGGAGGCTACTGGCGAGCCTGGGAGGTACGTTTTACATTTCTGTTTTTTGTTCCTATGCTTTCTGCTTTACACTTTCTGTACACTGCATACTGTATTGTTTACACCTATATACTACGCTTTCTGCACGGTACACTTTGTATCCGTTGTATCTGTACTCTTTGTATATTGTGCACACCTTTTGCATACATTCTGTTTTCTACATTTGTGCTTGTACTTTCCGTACACTATACATTGTATACTCACTATTGCCCTTTCTCTTACAGCTTTGGGTGTATGCATACTTCTCGACTCTCGCTCCGAAGCCGGAGGTGGAGATGCTCCCTGTTGTGTCATACTTTCATCGGTACGACGACAGATGCTTGTGAAGGACCAATGAGACCTTTTCGTTCTTCCGTCGGTATTTCGATACAATGATCGCGGCAGAGGTAACTCAAAATTCACAGTTATTTTCATTCTACTTGGGCTCTGATTCATGCTTCGAATTCATACTTCGATAGTTCGCTGGATCTTGGGGAGCCTCCTGTTTTCAGCTTTTGTTCGAGGGCCCGGTTTGTTGTGCCTGGTTTTTAGGCGAGCGGTTCTTGCACCAGACCGTGGGCTTGCCTGAGTCAAACAAACCGCCATCTATGAGAGCCACAGAGAGACTCACCTTCCAGGAGATGATTCAGTTCACAGAGGGCTTAGAGGCTGACTATTTTCGTGGGGAAGGGGACTATTCGACATTTATTCGGACACACCTCATGCCTCTTTTGACCGGTATTCGTGGAGGTGAGGGGGCAGGGGCTCCAGCTGTGAGGGAGAGAGCCAGAGTGCCTAAGGCGGCTAGGGCGACCAGGGTGCATAGCAGAGGGGCTACCCAGGCGAGACAGAGGACCGGCTGGCTAGAGCTACCTACTGCACTCATATGTTGGAAGTATACTGGGGAAGCATACCAGATCCCGATCAAGCCTGCTGCATCGAGGCATAGATATGTTAGAGCTCATGACGCACCCCCGGTATGTACCACATTTTTTAGTTTTCCCATCTCTTTCTGATATTTGTTCCTTGTAGACATTGATCATTCCCAATGCATTTGTAGGCCCCCCAAGGATACACCAAGAATCTACTAGAGCTACTAGCCTCATTTGAGGGTATGATATTGAGGAGGGAGGCGTTGCTCGGCTTCCACGGCATTCAGGTCATTTCTTCAGTTTTCTTGTATTCCAATCATCGAATTTCCACTGACACACTGAAACTAACATTTCAATTGAAAACTTCCCCACACTGCACTGATACACTACATCTGAAATACTTCACTCCTATACTATATTCATACACTGTTTCTGACTTTTGCATATACTCATTCTGCACACCATACTTGCATCTGATATGTATACTGTGGCTGACATATGACAACTGTCTTTTTAGGTCCCATCTATACCGACTGCACCGGTGGCAGTTGCAACACCTACACCAACGATGTTTCCTCCAGCAGTAGGGAGGAAAGAGAGACAGGCTCCAGCACGTAGCCGAGGCAAAGCTAGGGGCACTCGAGATAAGAGTGGTCCTTCAGAGCCTATTCTGAGCGATACCGACACCGAGACGAGTGGCTCCAAGGAGGCAGTGAGTCCACAGTCAGAGTCATCTGAGAGTGGAGGTGATGACATTGGCTCGGGTTCCAAGAGTGGGGGTGTTGATGTCGAGGCAAGTTCAGAGACAAAGAATGGAGATAGTGCCAGCTCAGACTCTGGTTTAGACTCAGACAGTGGCGCCGACAGAGACAGTGCCCTAGAGTCCCTTCCTTCGAGGAAGAGGATGAAGAGGGCATCACGAGCCTGAGGTGACTGGCCCTGATTTTCTTGTAGTTTTTTTGCTTAGCTTCTTTTATCAGTAGTGTTAGCACATTGTACAGTTTAGACAGGTTTTCTTTGCTTTAAAAACTTGTACTGCACTTTTGTAAAAAAAAAAAAACCATGATCGGAATGAAAACTAGTTTTCATTTGAAAAAGTGTTGTATTTTACATCATGAGCACCGCATCGCATGAAAACGAGATTGATTTTGATAATGAAATTTGAACATGGTATTGGCACAGCTCTCTTAATCGGGTAATAAACCAACTAACACAAACAAACAAAGAAATACAACTCGATTATTAAAATAGCAAAAATTCGATAAACAAAACAAAACAACTCGATAAACAACAAAACAACTCGATAAACAAAACAATTCAAATACAACTCAACAAACTTGCAAAAACTAAAAGAACTCAAAACAAGACCTTAAAATGCATAAAGAATAGAATAAAACACATGCCTTCAGCATTCTCAGCACACAGGTGGACAACAGGATAGACAAGAAAGTTGTCGGCCATGAACAGAGGCTGTCGGCCACCAGTAGGGATGGTGGCCTATCGGCCATCACCAATGGTCGGTCGGCCATTGTAGACACCCCATTTTTGACCGACCTTAAGACTCAGACGTCACCGATTGAGCGCTTGGTGATGTTGCATACTGTGCTCGTTCAGAAGTCTCAGAGTTGCGGCCGTGCGCCTCCGGACTTAACCCTCTTCAGGCCTTGTCTCGGTTTGCGAACCGGACTTCGTTTTCTCTGTTTTCTTTCAGGAAGGGAGTGGTCCGTAGACTATCTCCCGATGGCGTGAGCCATATTTTGTGGCGTCAGACCCATTTTGCCCATTCGGGCGGTTCCCGATTTTGGGCCGTTAGTTGTGTACCTCGGCTTCGACCGCCCAACCATCTCCGACTTCTCCGGTTTTGGCGGAGACCTCTGTTTTAATGTTCCGAGGAACACTGGGCCTCGATGCCCACTTCGCGGCGAACGCCACTTAGGTGCGGCGACCCATTTCGGGACCCCGAATCTGCGTGATTTGGGCCGAGCTTTCATTCGCATCCCCTTTCTCCGGTTTCGGCAGAACCTCTGTTTATCATTTCGAGAAACCCTGGGGCCTCGATGCCACGCCGTGGTCAGATGCCACTTTCGGTGCTCATAACCGGTTTTCGGGACCCCAAATTGAGCGGTTTTGGTCCCGAGCATTCATTTTGCATCGGTTTTCTCTGATTTTTGGCAGGGACCTCTGTTTTGTCATTCCGAGGGACACTGGGGTCGCAGATACCCACTTCGATGCTGAACACCACTTCCGGCACCTGCGGCCCATTTTCGGGATCCCGATTTGCTCGGTTTTGGCCCCGAACGTTCATTTCTCATTAGTTTTTGTTCAAACTTGGCAGGTACCTCTGTTTCAACATCAGGAAGATCACTGGGGGGGGAGAAGCCAGCAATTATCCCAGATAAGCAGTTTCGCTCCTCCGGAGCCCGTTTTTCTCACTTCCGGGCCAATGTTGAACACCTTGGGGGTATTTTCTTCCAACCAAAGTTACATATTTGTGATGAGGGAACATGGGAGGACCCTAAAAGCTACTGGTCGGCCAGCAATTGTGGGTTTCATTTTTGGGCCTCTCATTCAAGCTCTATGTTGTGGCTCGCCTTGTGTTGCCAATTTCCTACTTGGAACCTTGTTGCACACATCTAGGAGGACACTTTGGTATGGTGGACGGCCGCCAATTATTGGTTTCATTTTGGGCCTCCTTCAAGCTCTATGTTGTGACTCATGGTTCGGTGTTGCCAAATTCCCACAGGGCCTTATTCTACACACTTGGGAGGACACCTTGGCATGGTGGTCGGCCAAATGTTGACTTCATTTTTGGGGGTGGCCGGCCATGGTAGGTGGCAGGCCGACCAGGTGGGGTGCGCCGCCGGCCACCTCCCTAAATTTACTGGCCGGCCTTCTCGCTTTCGGCTGTCCAGTCCTGATATCTTCCAGATATCCCGGCATCCGGGATATTTCGGGAGGGAAAGATTGGGTGCTTTCCCTCCCCTTTTACACCCCATTTCTTGCCTATTTGAAGGACCCTCCCTCTCCTTCTTCAAGGTTGGAAAATTTGGTCTCAAGAACACTTCTCCAAATTCCTCCATTTTCATAGCTCAAAACCTCAAAAAGCTTCTAAGTCTCTAGGTCTTCTCTTCATCAACACCTAGCTTCACCATCCCTACTACCATTCCAGCAGCTAGGAAGTGAATTTCAGAGGTTGAGAAGCTACAAATCAGAGCCAAGAATCAAAGAAAGACAAGTCTTCAAGGGTAAGTTTTCAATACCAACTTTTAGGGCTTTTTCTTGATTCATTTCTATACTCTATTTGGCTGAGAATTGGGGCTCCGACCCCTACTGCTTTTGTGCTTTTTTTGAGCCCCTCTACAACTTTGTAGAAGGGCTCAACTTCATTTGAGGCTCCTATGATATACTTGTTTCAATAACTAGCTTTTATGCCATTATCTTGCATGCTAGTTTAGGCCTATTTACTTTTGTTTTCAGGGGTCCGACCCCTACTGGTTTTGTGCTCATTTTGAGCCCCTCTACAACATTGTAGAAGGGCTCAACTTCATTTGGCCATTGTATATACCACCTCCTTCAAATTTCATCAAGTGTGCCATTTTTGCATGCAATTTTTGACCTATTTGTGTTTGTTTTTGGGACTTCGACCCCTACTGGTTTTGGTCTTATTTTGACCCCCTTTACATACTTCATGAAGAAAGCTTTGTCATTTGGTGTGTGCATTGCATGCCTCATGATATAGCCTATTTGGAAGCCTACTTTGCATGGTTTTTTTAGCATGTTTGTATTCTGATTTTGAGGATGTCATCTTCTGCAATTGTGTTTATTTTCATCTCATCTTCAATGTTGTAGAAGAAAGTTTGTCCATTTGGGGTTTGCATATATCACTTGTCTCAATACCCCTCTTTTGGCCACTAATTTTGCATGCTATTGTTGATCTATCTATGCTTGCATTTTGGCCATGTTTGTTACTGAAAAATGCCATATTTGGGACTGCCTTACTACTGTTCTTGCTTCCATGATCATATTTTGCATGTATAGCATGGCTATAGGCCATTTCGGGGCTTAATTTCACACTTTTGGGATGATTGCATGCTTCGGTTGTTATTCCGTATCATTTCGGGGCTGTTTTCCCCTTCATTTAGTAGCCGAAATTTGGTTTGCATGCTTGCATATCATTTTCCATGTCATTTTGTGCCTTAATGCATTGCCTCGGTTTGCGTGCCTGTGGGCACGCACTTCGAGGCACCTCCGTTTTATCCGACGGCAGCCTATGTGAGTGTGGTTGAGGCCTTCTCATGTTGGCGTAAGCCCAATTTGCATTTTCATGCTTGTATGCATTGCCTCGGTTTGCGTGCCTGTGGGCACGCACTTCGAGGCACCTCCGTTTTATCCGACGACAGCCTATGTGAGTGTGGTTGAGGCCCTCTCATGTTGGCGTAAGCCCAATTTGCATTTTCATGCTTGTATGCCATTTCCTCGGTTTGTGTGTCCGTGTGCACGCATTTCGAGGCAGCTCTTTTTATCCGACGGCCTCCTATGTGAGTGAGCTGAGGCTCTACCATGTTGGTGTAAGCCCATCGTTGCATTCCGTATGCCATTTCATCTCATTTCATCATCGCCTCGGTTTGCGTGTCCGTGTGCACGCATTTCGAGGCACTTCGGTTTTATTCGATTTTGCATCGCACGTCATCGCCTCGGTTTGCGTGTCCGTGTGCACGCATTTCGAGGCACTTCGGTTTTATCTAATTTTGCATCGCACATCATCGCCTCGGTTTGCGTGCCCGTATGCACGCATTTCGAGGCACTTCAGTTTTATCTGATCTCCATTTTAGCTTAGCCTCGGTTTGCGTGCCCGTGTGCACGCATTTCGAGGCATTCTGTTTTATCCGCTTGGCATTGCGTATGCCTTCGCCTCGGTTTGCGTGCCCGTGTGCACGCATTTCGAGGCACTCTGTTTTATTCGGTTTGCATTGCGTATGCCTCCGCCTTGGTTTGCGTGCCCGCGTGCACGCATTTCGAGGCACTCTGTTTTATCCAATTTATATTTCATCATTGCCTCGGTTTTGCGTGCGGTGGGCACGCATTTCGAGGCACCTCGTCTTATCATTAGGCATCCTATGTGAGTGTGGCTGAGGCCCCCTTCATGTTGGTATAAGTCCATCATTACATTTCGCATGTCATTCCGCATCGCCTCGGTTTGCGTGCCCGTGGACACGCATTTCGAGATATCTCATTTTCATAGCATCGTATATGCTAGGATTGTATGGTAGTTGCATTTCACGCATATCATGCATATTGCACGAAGCAGTAGCGTTCGCCCTCCGAGTGGCGGAGCATATCTCAATTCCCAAGTCACCGACACTCCGGATCACCCATGATGGAGCTAGGTTTTGTTGTAGCATTCATATGTATTCATCCCTACATTGAGTTGTGCAATCCGATTCCTCGGCCATCATGCATCGGTATGCGTGATTGGTGGCACGAGGATCGAGGCATGCATATATTTGTGAAATACATTGCTATGCCCTTTTCTTGCTCTCTGTTACAGCCAAAACCGAGGATCAACAACTTTCCGGAGTCCAAATACGCATTTAGAAATCATAAGCGAGGCTAATTGGGGCATCCCAAAGGATTTCACCATGCGGCCGGCAGTAATTGTTCATCAAAGCGATTCTGACTTTCTTAGTTTAATATGCACATTAATTTGTTAATCAGATATTCTTTTATTCGGACTGTATTATTATTTTATTCGGACCCTCTGCGCGAGGGCATAAATGTAATAAGGGTGGGTGAGTGTGATGTATGTCTTCCAACCCCCATTTCTTTCTCCCTTTTATTTACCCGCTTTGGATGGTTAGATATAGGGCATATTTCAATTAGCATACAGTATGATAGCATGTTTGCATCATTCATCTGTTTTGCACGCACCGGGCTCGGCGCATCATACAAACTGCATCTGTATTTCAATTCCAAGTTGAGTACTTGATAGCCGTTGCATTTCACATGTCACGTTTAGAATAGCCGAGCCTGCTATAGTTGCATTTTGCATGTGTTGCATTAGGCATTCTGCATTTTTAGGATCATGCATGATTTCTAATGAATTTCCTGTTTTGGCTTGGAGTACTCGGTGAGTTTTTATGCTTTAACATCCTTGCATGCGTGTGAGTGTTACCATGATAGCATGCTTACCATGAGGCTAACTGCTTATGTGATATAACTGCCTTGAATGCCTGTGGGTGGAGGTTGAGTTATCTGAATTGGGACAATTCGTCGAATGTCTTAAGCCCACTAGATAGTGGCAAAATCATTACTTTCCTAAGCCCACCTGAGGGTGGCAAATCCGTGTTTTGTTCCAATTCAAAGCGACCAGTCTATACTTATTTGTCATGAGCATCACATAGTAACCTAGGCTAATAATCTAATAAGAGCATACAAAGTTTTCAAAAACAGATATCATGGTTAGTAGAGGCGGTCTTTGGCCGGCGAGAGGGTGCTCACGATGTGACCTTCCCTAATCGTACCCAAGTTCGAGCCAACTTTGGTGATGACGGACACGTGGCCTTTCGGCACCGAGTCGTGGTTTCCTAAATTTCCCATTTTAAAATATTTAGGTGGCGACTCGTTATCCGCAAAGCGATCCATGTTTGGCACTTCTTTTCAAAAAAATCTGCTTCCTTCAAAAGCGATTTGCGGATTTGGACTCTTTGGTTCAAGATTGAGAACTAACAAAAATCGAGTCCGAGTATGCGAGGCCCCTTGAGCGTTATTCTGATTCTGGCGACTCATTGGGATTTAGAGAACTTGACTCGAACTCATGATATCTGGTTTTGACTACATTTGTGTGTTTCTTTGCATTGCATTTGCATTGCGCCTAGGACACCGTGTTTGCCATATGCCATTCTTCGACGATTTGGGAGGCTTGTCTTGTCAAGTCATGTCCGTAAGGCTAATCGGCTCTGGCTCGACGAGATGAGAACACAAACCCGGTTTTTCTGGGTACCCTTTGACCATTCGACCTAGTGCATATTCGGATCCATAGTGACCATTCCAAACTAGGACAGGTTGCTTACCCGTTTATAGGTTGTTTGAAGCCGCTGTGTGCGTAGTGAAACCCTAGCTCCTGACAAAATAGGACAGGGAAACCCTACCCCAACATAGGGGTGTTTTGGCTCTCACTTATCTGTTATGTGCTTGTTAGAGTGCGTCTCTACAGGGAATGCATGTATCAGTCTATGAGTTTGGGCAACAGGCCTGCGGGCACCAGTTCAGTATTTTGAGAATCAGTTTACCTGAGGGTAACAGTTTACAGGCAGAATTTTGGGGGGCAGAATTCAGTAGAGGGCACACTCATTCAACTATGCTTGTATCTGTTCAGGTAAAATCAGGCTGAGATGCTGTCGGTTTTCTCTTTTGCTAGGTAGTCCTGGAACCATAGCTTCAGAAGGCTCCACTATCCCCCAGGTACATTGGACTAGTGCTGATAGACTGGATTAGGTCAGAAATTCAATTCAAGGGAAACCAGTGTTCTTTCGCTGAGGCAAGGCAAAGAAAGGCCCGAGGCTCTCCTGTTCATCGATCCGTCACCACCAATCCACATCACCTTTGTTCGGACTCAACAGACCGTGATGGCACAAGGTTCGGAAGAATTTGTGGCCGTGGTAACAGCGTTGAATCAGGGAACTGCCATGCAGGTTGAGACCAGCATTGAAACGCAGCGCCCATCTGGCGCGTCTGCCTCACATCCAGCTTTGGGACCCCAACCGAACTTTGACCCAATTCCGCCAACTGAAAATTTGCAGTGTCCAAGTCCTCGAGAAGGGTTGACTCAAGCCCAAGTTTTCAGACCTTCGGTGCAGCCTAATAAGAGGCGTTATCCCCTTGATGCTAATGACCTCGATTTGACCGCAGTGAAAATTGCGAACCTTGAGAAGCAATTCAAAAGGGCACATGGCCTTAACTCCATTCCCGACATTGAGGATGGACACACCGAGTCTGTTTGTCTGGCTCCCGAACGGATTCAAAATGCCATATATTGACCGCTTCGACGGTGCAGGGATCAATGATACATATCCGACTTTTCTTGGATGTCCTAAAGCCGATGGGTTTGACTAAGCCAAAAAACTCTCCTCAGATGGAAGAACCTGTCGGTGTAGCGACCACTTGGTACACTAGGTTGGAGGACGAGTGAAGCAAAAGCTGGGAAGAATTAGTGAGGCCTTTGTCGATCAAGATTCCTACAATACCAAAGTTGAAATGACCATCCAAGAGCTTGAAGCAACCCACCGTAACCCATGAGTCTTTTGTGAAATTTGTTGCGAGATGGAGAGCAAAAGCGACCTGAGATGTGATCGCCGCCCTTCCGAGAGGATCAAGTGCGTATGATGGTGCGGAACCTCGAGCATGATATGTTGCGAAATTGATAGTCGCTCAGATTCACTTTCAAAAGTTTGCATGAACTGGGGGTTCAGGTCGAGAATGCGTTCAACAGCGGGATCATTCCCAGAACAAGTGAACCAACAAGGAGGGTGACTTCAAGGAGTACCAATGCTGGAAGTAGCACTATTCCCGAACCCACTAAAATCAATACAGTCACCACAGCCAACCCTTTTGCCAATTCAAGCTTGCAAATAGCCGACCCAGAAGCTCGAGGCGTAACTTTCACCCCCTCTATATGAGCTTGACTAAGCGCACTAAAAGGCTTGATGGAAAAAGGGCATCTCAAACCCTCAATCCTCAACCTCTTCCCAATCCACTCCCGGCCAGACATAACCCCTCAAATCTTGTATGTACCATCGGCGTGTGATCATGGCACCGACCGTTGCTACCGCCTTCGTCATGAGGTCCAAAATCTCATCGATAACCGGACGATAGCTCCACCGTCAGACCCCAATGACCAAACATCTCCTGCCTACCTCAATCTCATCCATATACTGCCATCCACCTATGACCCCAGCATATACATCACCCCGGCCCACTTACCCAAGCCTGAGGTGTTTATCCCAGAAAGCATGGACATATGCATGATGGATGCACCTGAATCCCAATCATCTCAAACCTGTGAACCCACTACTTCGAAATGATGAGGATGATTGAAGATCTTCAGAGAACAGTGGCGGATTTAGCCTTTGGAGTTTTGGCTCCATCATTGACCACATCGCCTACCAGGGAGTTCATGTCAAAAGGCTCCCCAAGCTTGGGGCGGGCTACATCTGAGGAAGGCCAATCCCGTGGCAAAGTGGAAGCGAGTGGAAAGAATAAGGTAAGGCGGGCATGGATCCCCATGAGCATCTTCGTTGTTGAGGCTTTGAAAGCCGAGGATCGAACAAAGAGCAAGTTTCGCTGCCACTCAAGTTAGCGGCTTGAATCAAGGGCAAGCCGAAAAGGGCCGTTGTACCAAATGATCCTTAGCCCTAATCCGCACTTAGAAGAGATCAAGAAACCAAAGCCAAGACTGCCAATCCCTTTATGGTGCGCCCAAAGAAAATCCACAAGCCTTGAAGTACCAACCCCGAGGTCGAGGGTCTTCCATGCCCTCCACATGCCTTTATCAAAAGCTTTCCAAATCCTTGTAGGGCAAGGCCATCTCAAACCCTTGAGCTTCGCCTCTCGAACCCTCTTCCGCCACGCATGATGCTACCCAGATCGCGATACCATCAAGAACCGCCATGCTACCAACAACCGCTTTCGCCATGAAGTACAAGATCTGTTTGACAACGGGTCATCCTCCCGCCGAGCTCAAGAAAGTCTATCGGCCTTTAAGACTGGTCAGAACTCAGAGGGATAATGTGACTATGTGATCAGGGGATGAACCACCTGCGAGCGGCACTCAATCAACTCCAGACGTGGGAATGACACGCACTGTTTTGAGCATTTGTGCAAATACCAGTTTTGTGCTTTCTGACTTGGGTATTGGGTCAGTTTTTGCTACTTTGTTTTGAGTCTGTCCTTTTGTTTTGAGTCAGTCTCTTTTACTTTGGGTCTGTCTTGTTGTGTCGAGTCACCCTGTATAGGAGCCAGATGATTCCGTGGGGGGTATTACCTCGGACATCACTGTTTTGTTTTCTGTTTGTCCTTTTGCTTTGTTTTGAGTCTATTTCTGCCAGGGAGCCAGTTATGCCAACAGATCTTGAATGAAACAGCAGTGATTTCCATACTCTCGCATTTGTTTCTGCCGTGTGCTAGTTATGCCGGGATTTGAATGAAATGGCGCAGCATTCCACCGCTTCTTGTGCCTTGAAGTCATTGTAATGACCTCGAAGTTTTTCAAAACTTTTGAACATCAAGTGAAAACAAAGAGGAAGGAATTCCTGTTTTGCAAAAATTGATCAACTTGAGAGAAAGAAAGGCGTGCTAAGCCCTTAATGAATGAAATCATGCTTGTTAGCGAGTAATCGAGAAGGACCCCGCTTGATCCAGATCGTTTCACACTATCTTCAGCCATGAAAGCGATTCGTCGCTTTCTTAAAATTTTCAAAAACAAATGTTTTATGCGGTCCTCGAAGACCTGTGGAATCGCTTGAGATTGTGCAATTTTAGGATCGCCTCACCGAGACTCAACCCCTTTGCTTCTAAACCTTGAACTTGAATTCAGAAGGTTCAACGGTCAACCACAATGTGAGGCCTGTGTGGCCAGATTTGAAGCAGCCCTCGAACAAGAGGCACCAAAGTCAGATCAAGAAGATCAGAAGTCGTCAAAAGAAGCTTGCAGAGCTAGATCAGAAGCACCCCTCGAACTAGGGGCAAAAATGTCCGATATGCTCAAGAGCCAAGATGGACCCTTCGCGAATCAATACAAGCCCATTTTCCGGATTCGATGACTTCAGATCTCAAAACCATTTGGCATGGACCTGTTACACTTTTACCCTTTGGGAGGCTCAGGCCGAAACCCGTAAGGGCGACCAGTGCAAAAGTTAGAGCAAGAAAATGCAAAAGAAAAAATGCAAAAAGAACAAGAAAAGAAAAAGGAAAAGATACAAAAAATTCAAAAAGAGAAAAGAAAAAGAAAAGATGAAAAGAAGAATTGAAAAGAAAAGAAAAACAAAGCTCGCAAGGTCGAAAACTCGCAATAGGCCTTTGGCAAAAGTTAGAGCATAAAAGGAGAGGTTAAATACCCGAGTGTACCTTAACCCCGAACTACGAAGGCTTGATTCCCATGTTTGGGATACGAGGCAACTTCATTCTCAAGTCCACCAGAAACAATTCAAAATTCAATTGTGTCCATGCGATGGTTCTGGTCATCTTTGTCTCCCTATATCCGAGGATTTGGTTGTGTTCGTCGCTCGAGGATCGACTACAATGTGTCGCAAGATTATTCAAACAAGGCAACTTTCCGCTGCCATTCAAACGCCAGGTGCTATCCAAACAGGGGCAACTTTCCGTTGCCGTGCGTTCTTCAAGCAGGCTTTTCCTTGATCCGAGGTTGTGCATCTCGAGTAGGTTCTATGCTCGTTGAGCAAAGGGCCGCTTGCAAAAATAGATTTTGAGAATTTTACCGAGGTGACTAGTTCTCTCAAATTGCTCCATCTTTTCCAAAATCGAACCATTTCTTGGACCCAAAAAGGAAAATTTTCGCTCATGGCTCGACTTGCATGATTTCAAATCAAAATCGAACAAGCATGTTAATCTAACTCCCATTTTGGCCAAATTTTTTAGAAAGCAAAAATAAAAAATGGTCAAAATGATGAACTAGGGGCACAGTGGAGTCAGGTGTTCTGTCTTTTCCCCATTGTCAACATACTTACAAAAAAGGGCACCCTACTCGCCGAGAAGGGCACTCTACCTGCCAGAAAGCAACCAAGGCGACAACAAAATGGTCGAAAAGGCTCTCACCCTCCAAGCGAGGTATCAAGCCAAGTGCGGCACGAATCGAATGGGCCAAGACATTCCACTCCATCATCTCGACAGATCTGATCACGCCCAAACTCCCAAAGAAAGCATCATCAATCGATGTCACCACAGATTTGCTACACACCCGGTTGTAGCAGAACCCTCTCAGGGGAGAAACTCACATAGAACAAGAATGAGAATCTAGCGTAATGCTAGAGGCACGAGCCCACAACTTGTCAAGTTTATCCATCAACCACCTAGGGAAGGGATTAAAAATGAGAGATTGAAGAATAGAGAGATGTGCGATGAGAGAAAAAGTGAGAAAAGGGCTTTTTTTTAGAAAAACAGAGCCTGAGGGTCGAGTGATGTGAGAATCACAAATAAGAAAGGATGGGAAACATACCCGTGAAACAGCTCCTGCACGCCCGAGTGTCGTGTCTTTTCGTTTGTCTCATTCCTTGTTTTGAGTCATCCCGAGCGTGTCCCGAGCGTGTCCCGTTGTATTTAGGTCGTTTACCTTTTGTTTTACTGTGTTGAGTTGTCTTGTCTGTGGTCAGTTGTAGGCTCAATACCCTGCTGAGAATCTTTTCTCATTTTCAAAAAATAAAAATCGCTTTGTGCTATGAGTGTCTTGCCGCTTCTCCACATTTGTGCAAAACAGAATTTGTTCTTTCGTAAAACCACAGGTTTAACCCAGTCATATGAGAACAAAGGAAACCGGGACCTATCTCGGGTTATGAGTTTCGGTCAAAGCAAAAGCAAAAGAGGAAAATATCGGGCATCTGAGTTTGTTCCAACTTCAGTAAGTTCCGAGATTGCATCCCATGTGTACCTCTTCAGGTCTTGCCAATGCTCTGAAGTATGAGTGTGCTTCTACCTCAAGCTCAAGATCAAGTCTACTTCAAGCCAGAATGGCGATCAGACGTGCTCTCCTCGAGTACCATTCCCTACCAGAGGCATCTTGGCCGTGTTTGCGATGAGTTCCTAGGAGACCAACTGCGACGGTGGAAATTAGAGTTCGAATGGCCGTGGCCTAGAACGCAAAGGTTCGGGATTTCCGAGACTAAAGTCTGGTTTAAATACCCAGAGGCGCGCCTCGCTTGAAATCAGATGGCAATTCCATAGATTGAGATAGCATGTGTATGCGCCTCAGTTCTGGATACTGAACCAACCTAGTCTGTTACCCCGTTGGAGAATAGGGAAAGTTGTGAGTATGATCAGGAAGACAAGCGGCAGCCGTGGTTCCCACATGTAGATGTTGTCCCTTGTCAGCATTCCAGAGCCTTTGTACTGTGAGTTGAAGGTAAGTGTTCGAAGAGCACGAGGGGAGATCCCCATCAGAGTAGAGCGGTTCACCGCCACTCACCTCAGGAGGTGCTTTCTAAAGCGCCGCTTTGTCCATTTATTGCTTTCCTTAAGCATCATGCATTGTAATGCATTGTCCCTATCAAGTTTCTTTCTTAGTCATGCACGAAATTGTATGTACGGTTCATTCAAAGAAGTTCCATTTGAGATCATTCATTCTGTGTATCAATCACACTTCATTCATTCTGTGTATCTATCACACACATTTTCACTTTTGTGTATCTATCACACACATTTTCATTTTCTATATCACATTTTGTGTATCCATCACGCACCTTTAGTATATCCATCATACTCGTTCACTTAGTGCATCTATCACATTTTGTGTTCACCTTTAGTTTGTCTATCATACTCTGCTCATTTTGTGTATCAATCACACCATGCTCATTACTCGCATTGTCATGCACACTTCACCGCTTGTCTTGTGCATTTCAAATCATTCGCGCTTATTTTGCGCATCGCCTGCTTTTGTGCGCTTAATCAATCGCGCTTATTTTATGCGCACCTCAATCGCACTATCTTGTGCATTTCAAATCAATCGCCATTTGTTTAGCGTGTCGCCTTATTTTGTGCGTTTATCAATCGCGCTTATTTTGCGCACCTCAATCGTGACCGCCTTGTGCATTTCAAATCATTCGCGCTATTTTGGCGATCGACTGCTTTTGTGCGGTTTATCAATCGCGCTATTTTGCGACCTCAATCGTGACTGCCTTTGTGCATTTCAAATCGATCAAGGCATTGCTTTATGATCGACCGCTTTTGTGCAGATAATCAATCGCTATTGCTTTTTGCGATCGCGACCGCCTTGTGCATTTCAAATCGATCGCGCTTTTTTTGCGTATCGCACTGCTTTTGTGCGCTTTATCAATCGCTATTTTTTGCGACTCAATCGTGACTGCCTTGTGCATTTCAAATCGATCGCATTGCTATGATCGACCGCCTTTGTGCATTTCAAATCGATCACGCTGTTATGATCGTGACCGCTTTTGTGCAGATAATCAATCGCTATTGCTTATCGTGACCGCCTTGTCTTGTGCATTTCAAATCAATCATTGTTTAGCGTGATCGCACTATTTTGTGCATCAGATCATTCGACCGACAAATCGCAGGTATCGTATCTTCTCCGTGTGAGACGCGACGAGAATTGAATAATTCTCCGCATTCCTAACTGCATGAAATATAGTTGTTGCTTTGCATTCTTGCTTATAACTGTTGCATCTATTTGCGAATACTTGCTTCATTACAGCCTGCTGCATTTGCACGAACATCGAGTTACATTTGGCATCCTGTTGCTTTGCATTCTTGCTTATAACTGTTGCATCTATTTGCGAATACTTGCTTCATTACAGCCTGCTGCATTTGCACGAACATCTGTTACATCTGGCTTCTTGCATACCATTTGCATTTTGCCCCCTGCCTGCGGGCATACATATCTCTGTTTATCCTGTATGATTGTCTAAGTCTTCGGCCTTGTCAAAAATGGGTCGTCTCTGGGCTTTGACATTCACTCTCGTCACTTCTTGACTTCCGAGTTCTGTCAAAGAGGGGCAACTGTAGACACCCCATTTTTGACCGACCTTAAGACTCAGACGTCACCGATTGAGCGCTCGGTGATGTTGCATCAGCGTTCAGAAGTCTCGAGTCATGCGGCGCGCCGCCTCCGGACTTCAACCTCTTCAGGCCTTGTCTCGGTTGCGATAACCAGTTTTTCTCTGCTTTTCTTTCGAGGAAGGAGTGGTCCCAGACTATCTCCCAAAGGTGGAGCCATATTTTGTGGTCAGAGGCCATTTTGCCCATTTCGAGCCCGGCGGTTCCGGTTTGCCGTTAGGCTGTGTGCCTCGGCTCGGGACCGCCCAACCATCTCCGACTTCTCCGGTTTTTGGCGGAGACCTCTGTTTTAATGTTCCGAGGAACACTGGGGCCCCTGATGCCCACTTCGCAGCCGAACGCCACTTCCGGTGCCCGGCGACCCATTTTCGGGACCCCGAACTGCGTGATTTGGGCCCCGAGCTTTCATTTCGCATCCGCTTTCTCCGGTTTCTGGCAGGAACCTCTGTTTTATCATTTCGAGAAACCCTGGGGCCCCCGATGCCCACTTCGTGGCCGTATGCCACTTTCGGTGCTCATAACCGATTTTCGGGACCCCAAATTGAGCGGTTTTGGTCCCGAGCATTCATTTTGCATCGGTTTTCTCTGATTTTTGGCAGGACCTCGTTTTGTCATTCCGAGGGACACTGGGTCGCAGATACCCACTTCGATGTGAACACCACTTCCGCACTGCGCCCATTTTCGGGATCCCGATTTTCGCTTTTGGCCCGAACGTTCATTTCTCATTAGTTTTGTTCAAACTTGGCGGTACCTGCTTCAACATCGGGAAGATCACGGGGGAGAAGCCAGCAATTATCCCAGATAGCGGTTTGCTCCTCCGGAGCCCGTTTTCTCACTTCCGCCAATGTTGAACACCTTAGGGTATTTTCTTCCAACCAAAGTTACATATTTGTGATGAGGAACATGGGAGGACCCTAAAGCTCTGGTCGGCCAGCAATTGTGGGTTTCATTTTGGGCCTCTCATTCAAGCTCTATGTTGTGGCTCGCTTGATGTTGCCAATTTCCCCTTGGAACCTTGTTGCACACATCTAGGAGGACACTTTGGTATGGTGGTCGGCCCGAATTATTGGTTTCATTTTGGGCCTCCTTCAAGCTCTATGTTGTGACTCATGGTCTGTTGCCAAATTCGACCACAGGGCCTTATTCTACACACTTGGGAGGACACCTTGGCATGGTGGTCGGCCAACAAATGTTGACTTCATTTTTGGGGGTGGCCGGCCATGGTAGGTGGTGGCCGACAGTGGGGTGGCCGGCCACCTCCCAAATTACTGGCCGGCCACTTTCTGCTTTCCAAATTGTCCCACCGTCCGGATATCTTCCAAAGATATCCCGGCATCCGGGGATATTTGGAGGGAAAGATTGGGTGCTTTCCTCCCTTTACACCCCATTTCTTGCCTATTTGAAGGACCCTCCCTCTCCTTCTTCAAGGTTGGAAAATTTGGTCTCAAGAACACTTCTCCAAATTCTTCCATTTTCATAGCTCAAAACCTCAAAAAGCTTCCAAGTCTCTAGGTCTTCTCTTCATCAACACCTAGCTTCACCATCCCTACTACCATTCCAGCAGCTAGGAAGTGAATTTCAGAGGTTGAGAAGCTACAAATCAGAGCCAAGAATCAAAGAAAGACAAGTCTTCAAGGGTAAGTCTTCAATACCAACTTTTAGGGCTTTTTCTTGATTCATTTCTATACTCTATTTGGCTGAGAATTGGGGCTCCGACCCCTACTTCTTTTGTGCTTGTTTTGAGCCCCTCTACAACTTTGTAGAAGGGCTCAACTTCATTTGAGGCTCCTATGATATACTTGTTTCAATAACTAGCTTTTATGCCATTATCTTGCATGCTAGTTTAGGCCTATTTCCTTTTGTTTTCAGGGGTCCGACCCCTACTGGTTTTGTGCTCATTTTGAGCCCGTCTACAACATTGTAGAAGGGCTCAACTTCATTTGGCCATTGTATATACCACCTCCTTCAAATTTCATCAAGTGTGCCATTTTTGCATGCAATTTTTGACCTATTTGTGTTTGTTTTTGGGACTTCGACCCCTACTGGTTTTGGTCTTATTTTGACCCCCTTTACATACTTCATGAAGAAAGCTTTGTCATTTGGTGTGTGCATTGCATGCCTCATGATATAGCCTATTTGGAAGCCTACTTTGCATGGTTTTTTTAGCATGTTTGTATTCTGATTTTGAGGATGTCATCTTCTGCAATTGTGTTTATTTTCATCTCATCTTCAATGTTGTAGAAGAAAGTTTGTCCATTTGGGGTTTGCATATATCACTTGTCTCAATACCCCTCTTTTGGCCACTAATTTTGCATGCTATTGTTGATCTATCTATGCTTGCATTTTGGCCATGTTTGTTACTGAAAAATGCCATATTTGGGACTGCCTTGCTACTGTTCTTGCTGCCATGATCATATTTTGCATGTATAGCATGGCTATAGGCCATTTCGGGGCTTAATTTCACACTTTCGGGATGATTGCATGCTTCGGTTGTTATTCCGTATCATTTCGGGGCTGTTTTCCCCTTCATTTAGTAGCCGAAATTTGGTTTGCATGCTTGCATATCATTTTCCATGTCATTTTGTGCCTTAATGCATTGCCTCGGTTTGCGTGCCTGTGGGCACGCCTTCTTCGAGGCACCTCCGTTATCCGCGGCAGCCTATGTGAGTGTGGTTGAGGCCCTCTCATGTTGGCGTAAGCCCAATTTGCATTTTCATGCTTGTATGCATTGCCTCGGTTTGCGTGCCTGTGGGCACGCACTTCGAGGCACCTCCGTTTTATCCGACGGCAGCCTATGTGAGTGTGGTTGAGGCCCTCTCATGTTGGCGTAAGCCCAATTTGCATTTTCATGCTTGTATGCCATTTCCTCGGTTTGTGTGTCCGTGTGCACGCATTTCGAGGCAGCTCTTTTTATCCGACGGCCTCCTATGTGAGTGAGCTGAGGCTCTCCCATGTTGGTGTAAGCCCATCGTTGCATTCCGTATGCCATTTCATCTCATTTCATCATCGCCTCGGTTTGCGTGTCCGTGTGCATGCATTTCGAGGCACTTCGGTTTTATCCGATTTTGCATCGCACGTCATCCCCTCGGTTTGCGTGTCCGTGTGCACGCATTTCGAGGCACTTCGGTTTTATCTAATTTTGCATCGCACATCATCGCCTCGGTTTGCGTGCCCGTATGCACGCATTTCGAGGCACTTCAGTTTTATTTGATCTCCATTTTAGCTTCGCCTCGGTTTGCGTGCCCGTGTGCACGCATTTCGAGGCACTCTGTTTTATCCGCTTGGCATTGCGTATGCCTTCGCCTCGGTTTGCGTGCCCGTGTGCACGCATTTCGAGGCACTCTGTTTTATTCGGTTTGCATTGCGTATGCCTCCGCCTTGGTTTGCGTGCCCGCGTGCACGCATTTCGAGGCACTGCTTTTATCCAATTTATATTTCATCATTGCCTCGGTTATGCGCTGGGCACGCATTTCGAGGCACCTCATTCTTATCATTCCGGCATCCTATGTGAGTGTGGTGAGGCCCCTTCATGTTGGTATAAGTCCATCATTACATTTCGCATGTCATTCAAGATCGCCGGTTTGCGTGCGTGGACACGCATTTCGAGGTATCTCATTTTCATAGCATCGTATATGCTAGGATTGTATGTTAGTTGCATTTCACGCATATCATGCATATTGCACGGAACGAGGCGCTGCCAGACTCCGAGTGGCGAGCATATCTCAATTCCCAAGTCACCGAATTCGGATCACCCATGATGGAGCTAGGTTTTGTTGTAGCATTCATATGTATTCATCCCTACATTGAGTTGTGCAATCCGATTCTCGCCATCATGCATCGGTATCGTGATTGGTGGCACGAGGATCGAGGCATGCATATATTTGTGAAATACATTGCTATGCCCTTTTCTTGCTCTCGTTCTGCCAAAACCGAGGATCAACAACTTTCCTGAGTCCACAAGATTTCGAGAAATCTCGCAAACAGAGGCTAATTGGGGCATCCGATTAGTTCACTTGCGGCGGACTGCTTGTTCATCAAAGCAAGGCGATCCCCTGGCGCGCCATTCTGACTTTCTTAGTTTAATCTGTTCATTAATTTGTTAATCTGGATATTCTTTTATTTGGATCAGATATTATTCGGACCCTCTGGCGAGGGCATAAATGTAATAAGGGTGGGTGAGGCAGATGTATGTCTTCCAACACCCATTTCTTTCTCCGTGTTATTTACCCGCTTTGGATGGTTAGATATAGGGCATATTTCAATTAGCATACAGCATGACAGCATGTTTGCATCATTCATCTGTTTTTGCACGCATCGGCGATCATACAAACCGTGATCTCAGATTTCAATTCCAAGTTGAGTACTTGATAGCCGTTGCATTTCACATGTCACGTTTAGAATAGCCGAGCCTGCTATAGTTGCATTTTGCATGTGTTGCATTAGGCATTCTGCATTTTTAGGATCATGCATGATTTCTAATGAATTTCCTGTTTTGGCTTGGAGTACTCGGTGAGTTTTTATGCTTTAGCATCCTTGCATGCGTGTGAGTGTTGCCATGATAGCATGCTTACCATGAGGCTAACTGCTTATGTGATATAACTGCCTTGAATGCCTGTGGGTGGAGGTTGAGTTATCTGAATTGGGACAATTCGTCGAATGTCTTAAGCCCACTAGATAGTGGCAAAATCATTACTTTCCTAAGCCCACCTGAGGGTGGCAAATCCGTGTTTTGTTCCAATTCAGGCGACCCAGTCTATACTTATTTGCTGCGAGCATCACATAGTAACCTAGGCTAATAATCGGAATAAGAGCATACAAAGTTTTCAAAAACAGATATCATGGTTAGTAGAGGCCGGTCTTTGACCGGGCGAGAGGGGGTGCTCACGATGTGACCTTCCCTAATCGTACCCAAGTTCCCGAGCCAACTTTGGTGATGACGGACACGTGGCCTTTCGGCACCGAGTCAGGGTTTCCTAAATTTCCCATTTTAAAATATTTAGGTGGCGACTCTGTTATCTGGCAAAGCAGTCCATGTTTGGCACTTCTTTTCAAAAAATCTGTTTTCCTTCAAAACGATTTGCCGGATTTGGACTCTTTGGTTCAAGATTGAGAACCGCAACAAAAATCGAGTCCGAGCTGTAGCGAGGCCCCCCGCGGGCGTTGTTACAGCCATCAATGTGAGGAATCTCCAGATTGTTGCCACCTGACTTCCACTCACTGCCTTATCTTCTACAAAAGTTTCACCTTCGTCATTTCTTCTCCAGAACTCATTTTGGCTGTTGTTTTTGCCACCAATGGAGCCATTTCTTGCCCAAAACGTCTCGGATTAAATTGTAACTTTAGATGGCTCAGAAAAGGTGAATTTCCGGGCTTTCAACATAAATGCACTATTCCTGTTGAGTCGTACTCCACTATGTTTTTGGTTCCTACATACCGCAGCTAGATGTTGGAACCCAATTACACATATCTTTAGCTTCGGGGGACAAAAGCTATGCCCAACAATCCAAGAATTTCAAGTGCTAATGGAGTCCCGGGGCGATGAGGAAATCTTGCCTCAGCCCTGTTTTGGTCACATTCAAGCTTTGGAAAGGATGTGCGGGCTCACTTTACGCGAGGCCCGATCCTTGGTTCACAATGAAGAGCTGGACATTCCCAATCTAATTCATCGATTTTCTGACGTTGGCGACCGCAGTGATCTCCTTTGGCAGGGTTTTCGACAACATGCCCTTCGTTTGTGCATGCTAGCACATTTCCTCTGTTTCCCCAGCTTGGGCAAGTCCAACATTCGATTAATCGAAGTAGCCCAAGGTTTGAAAGAGGGCAAGAGTTGCATTGGTTTAGTGTTAGCTGAGACTTTTATGGGCTTAGACGCCTTTCATCTGCGAGAGACAAACAAATTCACAGGGAGTCCACTATTTCTTCAGGTAATGTTTCCCACCCTTTCTAACATGTGTTTCTCACATGTCTCGGCACTCATGCTCTGTTTTTCTCTCAAAGCCCTTTTCTCATTTTTTCTCTCAACATATACCTCTCTATTCTTTAATCTCTTTTTTCTTTCATCCCTCCCCAAGTGTGGCTTATGGACAAGCTAAAGGTAATGGACTCTTGCCCCGTATACTTAGCTCGAACATACTTTTTCCGCCAAGAGCTAGTGGATTTCCCAAATGAAGGATGGTGGTGCCATTGGATGTGCAACAAGTCTGCTACTGACATTGCTTGGCGTTGCCCTGGCTTAATCTGACCGAAATTAGCTACAACATGGCTCGGCAACCTGGCATTTAGCTGATTAGCTTGACACACTATGTATTCTACTTTTTGTTCTAGTTCAAATATCAGTTTGGACATGATCAGACTTGCCCAGAGGAGGGGGTAGAGTACCCAGTTCCATTCCCCATCCGAGGTTCACATTTGGCTAGATACCTCACTGCTTGGAGGACGAGAAAACTTTTGGCTCCTGCCCCTAGTTTCAGCTGTGCCCTTTCAGACGAGTGCCTGACTTGGCTTGAAGATGAGGCATAATCCGGGCCCACTTTGGCATCAGAAGCTTCCACGAGCACAAGCAGGGGACGCAGGAACACCTGACTTATCTATACCCCAAGTTTATTGCTTTGATCTTATTTTTCAAGATTTATGCATGTAATAAAAAGTAGCTTTGATTTGAATCGAGAGTTAGAAAACTTTGTACTAAAATCAATGAAATAAAAGTTGTGAGCACTGAAAATTTTCCTTTTGGTCAAAAAATAGTCTAAGTTGTAAAGGGAAATTTTGAGCAAAAATTAACTTTTATCAAAACTTTTCAAAACCATTTTCGATAAGGATCATAGCTTGACATGCCCAGAATCTATCCTCAAGATGTACAACCCTGGATCCGAAGACAACAAATTGCCCCTTGTCTGAATGGCATTGCACAGCACTGTAACTAGCTCTTTTCCCAGAGTATGGATCATAACTGAACTTCTAGGTAAAGATTAGACAACTTCTAAGTAAAGATTAGACAAAGATGACCTGATCAAACACATGGACAGGATAGTTGATTTGGAGGTGTTTACGGCCGAACTTCAGGATGAAGTTGCCTACGTATCCCAAAGATAGGAATCATGCCTTATGTAGTTCGGTTTGGGTTCACTCGAGTATTAACGCTCTCCTTTTGCGCTCTAACTTTTGCCAAGGCCATCCTTTAGGGTTTTCAACCTTGCGAGCTTAGTTTTTCTTTTTTCTATTTTTTTGTGCTCTAATTTTTACCTAGGTCGCCCTTTTAGGTTTTCGGCCTAGCAAACCTCTCAAGGATAATATTTTTTCAACTTGTCCATGTTGATTGGTTGAGAAAATTCTAGGCCATCCAAGTCCATGAGAATAACAGCTCCACCCGACCAGATAGTTTTGATGATGTAAGGACCAGTCTAATTGGGTCTGAACTTGCCCTTAGGGTCATGGATGGGAGCTCGGTTGTCTTTCAGCACCAAATCCCCTTCTTTGAGATTCCTGGACTTAACCTTCTTGTTAAAAGCCCTGGCAATCCTATATTGATAACCCTGAACATGGTACAGTGCTTTCAGCCTTTTCTCGTCAAACAGCACCAGTTCTTCGAACCTGCTCTGTTGCCAGTCTGCCTTTGTTATATGACATTCAGTCATAACCCACAGCGGCAAAACTTCTATTTCAATTGGCAGAACAGCTTCCATCCCATAAACAAGAGAGTAAGGAGTTGCCCTAGTAGAGGTTCGAATTGAAGTCCTATAACCCTAGAGTGCAAATGGCAATTTGTCTAGCCAGTCTCTGTAGGTCTTAACCATCTTCTACAGGATATGCTTGATGTTCTTGTTGGCAGCCTCAACAGCTCCGTTGGTTTATGGCCGATATGTGGATGACTTATGGAAAGCCACGTTGTATTTTTCCAACAAGCTGATCCTTCTTTCTTGAAATGGGGACCATTATCTGAGATGATCTTGTTTGGGGCTCCATAACAGCAAATGATGTTGTTTCGGATGAACTTAGCCACATGCACTGCTTTCAACACTGCATAAGACTGAGCCTCCACTCACTTCGTGAAATAATCAATTGCCACCAAAATATATTCATGCCCATTTGACCCTTTTGGTGTGATTGCACCGATGACATCGATTCCTCAGACTGAGAAAGGCCATGGTGAAGTCATGTTGTATAGTTTTGATGGCGAAATGTTCATGCGACTGGTATGAATCTGGCATTTGTGGCATCGTCGAACAAAACCAATACAATCCTTCTCCATAGTAGACCAGTAGTAACCTTGCCTAAGAATCTTCCGGGCTAACATTACTCCGTTCACATGTGCTCCGCACTCTCCTCCATGGATGGCCTCCATTAGGCACTTTGATTCCTCTGCGTCGACACATAACTTGTGCATTCCCAGATTACCCCTCTTGTATAGTTTACCCCCGTAGGTGATAAATTGATCGGCCATCTGCTATATTGCCCTTTTGTCTTTGGCATTTGCCCCTGGTGGATAAACCTCATTTTCCAATAAGTTCCAGATATCATAAAACCAAGGGTTTTGATCTTGCACATCATCTATTGCGGTGATAGACTTATAGGCCGGCGTATATCTCTGCTCAATAATGATCGGACGCATCTAGATTCCAAACGGGATGTCTATCATGGAAGATAGAGTTGATAAGGCATCAACGAACCTATTGTTCTCTCTTAGTAGATGAGTGAAGGTCAGCTTCTCAAACCTAGGAATCAGAACATCCAGGGTCTGGTGATAGATCTTCATCTTTTTTTCTTTGACCTTCCAGTCTCCTTTTGCTTGAGACACAACTTGGTTCGAGTCCCCAATGATGTCCAACCTTTTTGCCCCTAGTTCCAGGGCAGCTTTCAAACCAGCGATACACGCTTCGTATTCTGCTTCGTTATTGGATACCTTGAACCGGAGTTTGAAGGCTAGGGGTATATGGGAATTGTCGGGTGCTATCAGCAACACCCCAATCCCATAACCGTACTGGTTAGACGTTCCGTCAAAGAACATTGTCTAAATATCTTCCTCGACTTGCAGGTATTCTACCACTCTTCCCTTAACAGACTTGCGAGTAACATATTTCAGATCAAATTCGGAGAGAAGGATTAACCAACGAGCTAGCCTACCCGTAAGTACTAGTTTCTCGAAAGAGATATTTGATGGGATTTAATCTCGAAACCAGAATTACGGAGTGGGCTAACAAGTAGTGCCTCAACTTTCTGGTAACCCATACCAAGGCTAAGAAAGCTTTCTCTAGCGGAGTGTAGCGGGTCTCATAATCCAGCATTTTCTTGCTCAGGTAATAGATGGCTTTCTGCACCCTATCCTCAGATTCCTGCGCAAGCATGCATCCCATTGTTGTGTCCGTCACTGACAGATACACCATCAAGGGCTTCCCTAATTCTGGCGGTGACAACGCGGGTGGATTCTGAAGGTACTGTTTGATCTGCTCAAAAGCGAACTGACAACGGTTATCCCATCGGAACTTCTTTTCTTTCTTCAAGAGACCAAATAGAAATAAACTGTCTTATGAATTGCATTATACCCAAAAAGCCTCGCACCTCCTTTTCAGTCCTTGGTGGTGGCATTTCTAGGATGTCCTTGATTTTGGAAGGATCTACCTTGATGCCCCTCTGTGTGATCAAGAAACCCAACATTTTTCCTGTTGTTACACCGAAAGTACACTTTTATGGATTTAACCTCAGTCTATATTCTCTGATCTGTTGAAAGAATTTCTTCAAGGTGGTGCAGTGACCCTCTCTTTTCTTGGACTTGACAATCATGTCGTCTACGTACACCTCAACCTCTTTATGGATCATATCATGCAGAATTGTGATTACAGCCCGTTGATAGGTAGCCTCGGCATTCTTTAGTCCAAATGGCATTACTCGATAGCAGTAGGTTCCCTACGGCATAGTGAAAGTAGTTCTCTCTGTTCTTGAGTACCATTAGAATCTGGTTATACCCGGAAAATCCATCCATGAAGGAGAGCAATGAATGGCCCACAGTAAAGTCCACTAATTCATCAATGTGCGGTAGAGGAAAATCATCATTCGGACTGGTTTTGTTCAGATCTCTAAAGTCTACACACACCCAAATTCTTCCATCTTTCTTTGGCACTAGAACATGTTGGCCAACTAAGTTGGATACTCAGATACTAGCAAGAACCCTGCGTCTATCTGCTTGGTGACCTCTTCCTTAATCTTCAAAGTCTAATCCGGGCGTATTCTCAGCAACTTCTGTTTGACGGGTCGAGCCTCAAGGTTAAGAGGGATCCGATGTTGTACAATCTCAGGATCGATTCTAGGCATGTCTTCATAGGACTACACGAAAACGTTTTTGAAATCTTTTAATAAAGCGACTAAGCGCTCGCACTCCTCTGAAGACAACATGGACTCAATCTGGACCAGACGCAGATCCTTCTCAATACCCATATTAATAGCAATGATTTCATCAATGAGGGGTTTTGTAAACCTCTCCTCCTCTCGATTAATCTAATTTTTCAAAACAAGAGGAATTCCTTCCTCATCGTTTTCATCAAAATTTTGAAAATCATGATCAATGCAATAAACAGAAGGCACAGAGAAATACTCAGAATCTACAGTGGCATTCTCATTCAAAAGGTCCAGCTCATCCAATTCTTCAGTTACAACAGACTCAAAAGAAAAAGAAAAAGACGACCTGGCCAAAACCTCGGCATCCGGGTTATCAATCCTAGGAATATCGGACCCATACTCAGAAGAACCAGAATCTGATTCCGACTCCACAGACTCTGTGGAATCAAATTCTGGTTCACTACCTGACTCAAAATTGCTTGGTAGGTAGCCCTCCTCCAGCTGCCAAATGAGGGATGGTGCGTCAGATGCATCCAAGATATTGCTAGAAGGGTTCACACTTGGTTGGTCTCCGATCATGGAAACGATCAAGTTATCCCCCAAGCTCTCTGAGTTGATCTGAGGATCCAAAAGGAGACATGCCAGTGCTGCTCCTACCTCAAGCCCATTGCTGTTAGACTCACTTTCTGCGCTCTTTGTAGCTTTAGCAGTTAGTTCAATCAGTTCCTCTGTGTCACTCTCTTACAGCTGCAAGTTAAAGAAAATCTTGAAGCCGAGAACTCGTTGCCGTTCAGAGTTGAACCAAGGTTCAGGGAAACCACAGAATGAGAAGTCTTCACCTTTCCAAACAAAATAACCATTCAGGGTTCCCCGAATAGGTCGATGCACAAGTTTGTAGCGCTTCCCGGTCTGCTTAGCTCTGGCTGTTCCGGCCATCTCTTTCTCTTTCTTCACTCAGTCCTCTCTGGTGGGCGTATAACCAAGACCAAAGGCATGCGGGTTATGTGGCACATCGGCCAACGCAGTAACGCCCTTCCAGCCACTTCTTCCTAATCCCATTCCTGGCATGTGTTGGAGTTTGTTCATGAAATAGATCGATTGAGCACTGACATATAAGCCCTAATCCGACGCCAGGATGGTTTGTACTACCCGGGCCTCAGCCAAGGTAAATCTAGAGAGGAAAACATCTTCTTCGCCATGCACAATTTCCAGCACAAGTGTAGTCACCTCTGGCGGAGGATGTATAGATGAATTACTAAAGACTATGGCCACTCCTTTTCCATGGGGGTACTTTAGCATTTGGTGGAGAGTAGAAGAGAACTACAAAAACAGATAAAGATCACACTTTTTTGGTGTGATGTATGTTATTTAATCACACTTTTTAAGTTTTATTAAAGTGTGATCTTTGGGAGTGTGATTAAAAGTGGTCATTTTTAATCACACTTTTTAAGTGTGATTAAAAATATTTTGATCACACCTTTTAAGTGTGATTAAAAGTATTTTGATCACACCTTTTAAGTGTGATCTTTGGAAGTGTGATTAAAAATGGTCATTTTTAATCACACTTTTTAAGTGTGATTAATAACATTTAGATCACACCTTTTAAGTGTGATTAAAAATATTTACATCACATCTTTTAAGTGTGATTAATAACATTCACTACTAAAAAAAATACTTTTTGTGACCGTCACATGCCGTCGCAAATAATAAAAATACATCATAAAAAGACTTTTTTATTGACTATTTTGCCGTCGCAAAAAAAAATAAAAAAATAAAAAACACTTTTAGCGACCATTGTTTTACTGTCGCAAATAATTATTTATTAAAAAAAAAATCATATATGAGTTTGCTACAACAAAAAAATCAATCACAAGCACCAACCAATTTTTTGTAAATGAAAAATAACAAAAATAACAAAATTATTAAATTTATAATAGACATTATCCATTAACCATCTTTAAATACACTGTACTAAAAAATTCAAGTCTTCAAAAAAAAAAAAAAAAAAAGAAGAAGAAGAAGAGCAACATAATCTTTAGCTTCCAACATCAACCGCTCGATTGTATTAACTATTCCCTCAACAAAATCTGCAAAAACATATATCAAACTTGACTTGAAAATTTAATGCATTTAAATGTGTTAGTTTAGCTTAAAATAATCAAAATAAAACTATGTTAGTGACCTATCTCTATGGCAGATCAGTAATTTGCAACAAGAGTTTCAATTACCTTAAGAGCAATTTCAAGCTTAACTATGGGATCACTTAATTATGGCATTTGGAATTATATAACAATATTGTGGCGAGAGAATCCCTAAGAACTCCACCATCACCACCTCCTACAACCAAAACCTGCATCAAGTAATTCAATTAAATTTAGCACAAATACCTGACAAACAGAATAATTATAGATTGCATAAACATGAAGAGCAGAAGATAGCTAGCTCTACCAACAATGTTTTCCTCAATCATTGGCAACTTAAATTACAAGTTCTCTTTCTACTTGTAAATATGATGAATTGAGGCTGAGAGTACATAGAAATATTATTTGTTCACAATTTAACAATGAGACAAAAACAAGGTGAGTCTTATATTCAATTCTAGAAATTTGTCATACAATGCCTTCAATCTAATAGAAAGAGTAAATTTTGCACATAAAACTCAAATACTATTTTGTCTGAAATTCACAGGAAGAGTGTGCAACATAGTGATAAAAAGAATGGTGCCACACGCCTTGTCTCTAACGAAAGTCGAATCCTTAACCTCATACGTGAGAAGTAGGAAGTTGATGTTGTTGGGTTAGAAGACATTTGGCACATATAAAATAATTACTTAGAATCAAGAAATTTTGGAATAATGAGTGATGCCAACTCGGTGGTCAGTAACTCGGCCTTGTGGAAAGTTGTATGTACGTATACGTTCAGACCTGTCCCCGCTACCAATCTGTCCAAGGTGTCAAGAGCTATAAATCATTCATGAAAGAGGGGCAATAATGACAATAAGAACATAACTTATTAATCCCACCAAAAAGTCAATTTGTACCTGCTCTGATCGAAGTTTTGATCGACTTGTCTGAATTCTAGATCTTTCCATTTCATATAGCCTTGCACAGAGTACTTTAAGTGCTTTGGCCTTGTTCTATACAAAAACTCAAAATGAGAGGAAAAAAATAAGTGGGAAGAAGATAAAGATGTAATAAGAACCAAACAAGACAGTGATTATAATCCAAAGGGCTAGCAAAATACTATCTTTGGTTTTCTTGATAAATACGTGTCCAATTGTTACAAAATAATGTTGCATGAACATATGTAGCATTTATATATACTAGCATGGATTTCAGTTTCTATATTTTTCAAAGAAGAGGTTCGAAAAATAATTAAAAGAAAAGGAGATTGTGTCACAAAACTTCTATACAAATGTATTTTGATTCCATTCTGGAAACCAAGAAACAGCCTCAGTTATCACCATTTCAATTCTGATTTGAAACTATGATTCTCCCCATTTGTCAATTACCCCCAGATGGCCAATAACTTTGAAATCTGGCACATCTAGTGATTTTTCTTTTTTTTTCTCTTATGGAAATTAAATCATTACAATCTTGTAACAGTAGACAGATGATTTTGCCACTAGAACAATACATACTGAGAGTATCTCCAGTGGGTTAGAATGACCTTGGTTAGAGCGAAAGTTATTGCAATATCTCGATTCAGTTAACTCACAATATTGTTTTTGTCTCCATTGGTTTTGCTAAAGAAGTTGTTAACTAGTGTAGAAGGTGATGTTTACTAACTTGTTAGCTAACTGCGGCGAGCTTCCTAGTGAAGAGGTGAGAGACAGAGAGATGGGTGGGTGGGTGGGCGCATATGGCGTACATGAGAAGAGTGCAAACCAAAATCTCCTTTTATTTTATATTTTAAATTCGGTTAATACATTTATATACGTATATAAATATCACTTAACAAACACCTTAACTACACTATTTGAGCACACACCCACTCTCTAAACTAACAAGTACTTAACACAAAAATGGGTCCCACTTTTCACACTTTTAGTCATATAACACACTTTAACAAACAACTTTAACAACACCATTGGAGATGCTCTCACGGATGTATTCAATAATCTTGTTTTGAATTTATCGCTATCGTGAATATCTTATAATTTTTCACCCAAACTTTAACCCAGTAGCAGACTCAAAATCAGCAAACTACAGAAAAAAATGTTGATGAATGAAAATATCAACCTCATAACATAGAAAGACAAAAGAAGAGACATATAATATTCAGATCTCACGTTTAAGTAATTATTGATTGCTTCAAAACATTTAGCACGTTAACGCACCAAAAAATTTATTTATTACATCAAATAATTGGATTGTTTAAAAGGCTAAACCTAATTAGTATAGTAATATACCACTCTTTGTATAACCATCAGTAGATAAACTGTTTCTTTACATGTATGGTGCAAGCAAGTTATTTAATGTTCATAAAAGTAACAACACAAATGACAAAATCAAACAAAAACACCTAAATTAGGTAGGAGGTCCACTTGAAAGAGGTAAGTATCATTGTAGAAGATGAGATATTTTTCAGTTATTGAAAGAAAATATCAACTATGCCAACAGATGAAAAGAAGGTTAAATGGTTGCAATAGTATAAAAGCTTTACCATATGTTGGGATCGCTCATCTTGTATGGAGACTGTAATCCCAGATGGAATATGAGTTATCCTAACATTTGTTAGTAGTATTTGCATGTGACCACCGAACCACCAGATCTATATGTATCGATTCTTAAATCTTCATGCCTCAACTGAAATCTACCAGTAAAAGTCTTGAAATGTGATCAAATAGTTCCTCTGATTAAAACTCTTAACCTTAAAGATCAATTATATGGAGCAATGACACTATCTAAAAAATATGAACAGACACCTCATCACCTGAGGAAGGATTGCAACAGACACAACCGGGTGTGAACATGTCCAGATTTTTCACACAGAACTCGCAGAAAAAAAATAAAAAACCCATGTAATGCCTCACAACAAGAAATTAAATATAAGATATGGGGTAATGGAACCTAAATATAAGATATGGAGTAATGGAACCTCAGACTGTGAATTCCACTCTCAAATTTAAGTTTCCCATACACATCAGCTCCTGAAATTGCTGCACTAGCTTCCTGGCATGGAGAAGTACATGTTAGGAAGCTTGATGGACAACCAAAATAGGAATTATTTGTAATAACTGGCACTTATAGACACAAAACCATCTACATGACAAACATTTTTGTATCAACTACTACGAAGTACCGAGAAGTTCTGCCTCACACATATTTTTGTATCAACCACTTTGTCCATTGTTTGTTTTAAAAGTTTTGTTCCGGACTAACAGGCTCCAGCTAATCACATTCTGTGTGTGTGTGTGTGTGTGTGTGTGTGTGTGTGTGTGTGTTTGTAGTGTTGTGAAACACAAGTTAACAGTCCTTCACCTATGATTTATGGTTTCATCTAGAATGCTGCCATGACAGTACCCTTGGTAATATTAATCAATTTTCTCTTTGATCGTCCTTCTAGACAAGTTTTAAGATAAAGGCATGAAAGTGTATTTATCCAAGCATATAAAAATCAAAAGTCTCCACCTGATATCAATTATTAGTCATGTATTTACCTTGGCACGGGTAAAGAACCTATTAAATTTACAACATATTAAAAATTAAAACCATAATGTGACCTTCTGGATTTAGAACCATAATCACATTAAAACCTAGAACAAGTAAAAATTAATTAAATGGAATAATGAATGAAAGACAAATTAAATTCCTATCTAATGAGGAAATGTAGCAGTTAATGAACACATCTTAATGAGAAATGAATAAGTAATAACCAATTAAATGAAACACCAGATTAGCAGAGCACTGCATCAAACACTAATGTAACAAGAATACACCAATGTAACCATCACACGTATATAGAGGCACCAAATTAGCAGATTAACATACTGGCGACTTGTTAGCAAAAATGCACAGAGCAGAGAGCAAAGATACAAAGGCACCAGACAGTTAATAATGTAAGCACCAGAGCGAAGAGTATGAAGCACGATATACCAGATTAGATACACTAATGTAATGGCATATCGGAGACACATATACAGCAGAACAGGCAGTACGCCAGAGCAACTCCACGATACAGAGGAAAAACACACTTAACAAATAGAATGCACTGTGAACTTGACTCTATACCCATAGCTTTATGCAAATGACCAACATTGCCCCCTCTGAAAATGTAAGTTCAAAAATATGACTAGCATATAAAATTATTATTCGAGAACCAAGTGAAATTTAGCAACATACAGAAAATGCCCATAACTAAAAGCACGTAATACAAAGGTCTGTGAATTTTACAAGGTAGATTTATAATAGAAATAACTTATTACCTGGAACTCTTTACAACTCTTATTCAGGAACTTTAATGGTAGTCTTAAAGCACCTCCCACCACCTAGGCAATAGAAGATGAAATTGTAAAACATAGAACAAAAGAAGATAAGGATCAGTAAACTTTAGAAGAACATAGGACATGTAAACCAACTTGAGGCATAGGAGTACCATTATCGATTAAGAAGCATCCGAGACGCAGCTCAACCTCAAAAAAGATTGGCATGATTTTCATCATGGAAAAATTTTTGTTTTGCAATCCAAAAAAGAACAAATGCTTCCTTAGATATAACTTCAAATTTTAAAGTTCTGTTCCTAAAATTAGGAAAGAACATTAAAAACTAGCATCCAACTTGGCAATTGGTCCTACCCATCATACCGCCAATACTCGATAGGAATGACTCACTTTTCACCTAGTTTTTGGCATATATCTATATAACTTCTCATGAGAAAAAAGGATTTAAACCCATTTTAGAACTCATTACCATAGGTCAAACAATACACTCTTCATAGCTCTAAGGCATCCAACTCATAGGTTAATCAGAGACTATATAAATAAAGAAATAAAAATGAGAACTACAACCCCAACAATTCTACCTATAGCATGTAAGTTTTAACAGGTTTTATTATTTTGAGAAGAGAACAAAACCTGCCAGTGATGACCACATTGAAGAATTGGAGCCACTCAAAATTCAAAGTGGAACAACTATCCAATGTTTGGGGTCCACAGAGAAAATTCATTACGATGTTTGTGTAGTCCTATAGACTGCAACATATATAAGTGAGATTCTTAATAATGTTAGTTCTTGCAAAAAACATGGCCTACTTCTAAAAACTAATACCTTCAAGTTTAATACAAACATAACAATTTTAGGAGAAGAGGGGGGAGGACGTAAGATCACACAAACAAAATCAACCTATATAGTGGAATAAAAAGAAAAATAAGATTCTCATATCCATACGTATATTCAGCATCAAGAAAAATCATTTCAAATGCGATTGATAAAAAAAAGAATCACAGCCTGAAATGTACGTATAATATAGACAAAAATGAACCTCCCAAAAAGGTGCAAACACCTCATCAAAAACTAGGGATCATAAATCTGAATTCCATATATCAACAAAGACAACATCATAAATAGAAATTATAATCATAATTTTCTATTCTTCAAAGGGACTAGGACCGTGATGACAACACTAAGGATAAAGCAGTTCTCTTCATCAGAAAAATGTATGGAGAGGAGAAAAATACTTTATTCTTTTCCTTAACACTGTAGAATTCTTAAGAGAATTTGGACTCATAAATGCTTTTTGATGCCATCTTTATTAGGCACGATCCCAGCATCATTATTTACATGATGTTACACTGTTCACACTTTACTTTCAATAAAACCTTTATTTATAAAAAATAACCAAAAAAAAAAAAAACACTAACCTATTTGTCACCGTAGTCTTATAGATTAAATATTTTTGGAGGAACAAATTTCTAACTGTAAATGTTACAATTATCAACAATAAAGCAACAGTAGAGGATGGGCCAATACAATTTCTCCAAACGAAGTTTCAACACCACCCACATCAACATTTTTGTTTTCTTGATTCTCTTCCTCTTTAACCCCATCCTCTTTGTTCTTCAAACAATCAACCAATGCGGACCCACCAGACCCAGAATTCCAAGAACCCACCCTTAATCTAGAACTCGAATTAGGGTTAGGGTTAAGGTTTTGCAAGCAAGTCTCTTCAGAAGCAGAGATAACTTAGGGAAATGATAACAATAGCATATATATATATATATATAAGATGTAGAAGCAAAGACAGACCAGGTTATCGGAGAATCAATCAGAGCGAGAATACGGAGATGGATCCCAACGAACCTCGCTAGGCTCGTAATCACTATCGTACCACCGACTCCTTCTTTGCCGTCAGAATGTCCGCCGATCCTTCTCCCTCGCCACCGAATAGAGATTGAAACCTTTGAATTGATTATTAGAATCGGTCAAAAGCCAAATAGTTGATGTATTGTTTTTCTAATTTTTTTTTTTTTGAATTGGCGGCAGAAAATTTCACTTGGCGCCTATTTTTTTAACATACAATACATGACATGCATTGTGCGTCATGAAAAGATAATACTTTTAACGGCAAGCATTATATGCGTCGTAAAAGTATAAAACTTATAACGGCGGGCATTTTGTGCGCTGTGAAAAGTGTAATACTTTTCACGACTGGCGTACATGTGTCGTATATAGTTAATATATTAACGGCATGCCATATGTATGTCATAGAAAGTTTTATTATTTACGGCAAACATTGCAAGTCGTAAAAAAATCGTCGTTACTACCATTCACGGCCTACGCAATAGACACGCCGTGGTTGGAAAAGTATTTACGACGTGCAAAAAAAGCAAGTCGTAAAAGTGAGAAACTACGGCGTGCATTTATTGTATGTCGTTGATGTGGTGCCGTAAAAAGTCAATTTTGTTGTAGTGCGTAGTGGTGAAGTGGCAACCGTGGTAGTAGTGATGGTAGTGAAATGGCGTTTGCAGTAATAGTGAAGGTGGTAGAGGAGATGGGTTGTGAGAGAGAGAGATAAGTGGGAGACAGATAGAGGAGAGAGAGAGAGAGACAGAGTGGTGAATGAGAGAGAGACAAAGTGGTGCTAAAAGTGTATTTTCTTGTAGTGGATCGATAAATCGAGAGGGAGCTCGGTAAATAGAGAAGACCAAAGGAAAATAGTGAGCAACGCGAACACAGTGGGGGAGAGAGAGAGAAAGAGAGAGAGAGAGAGAGACAGACAGGGAGAGAAGAGTGATGAGTGAGAGAGAGAAAGAAAAGAAAGAAAGAAAGAAAGATGAAAAAAAGGAGAAAAGATATAGAGAAAGAGAGAGAGAAAGAGCCAAAAGAGATAAACGAGAGAGAGAAGAAAGAGATGAGCGAAAGAGCGATAGAGAAAAGAGACAAAGAGAGAAGATAGATGAAAGAGATAGAGAGAAGAGAGATGGACGAGAGACACAGAGAAAAATAAAGAGGTACATAGACAAAGAAAAATGATGAGTGAGAGAGAGAAAGAGAAAAGAGACAGAGACACAAAGAGAAGGAGAGAGAGGGACAGACAGAGAAGAGTGATGAGTGAGAGAGAGAGAGAGAGAGAGAAGAGAAACAGAGACACATAGAGAAAATGAGAGACAGACAGAGGAGATGGAGTGGCCGTGGTGGAGGAGAGGTAATGGTAGTAGTGGTGGTAGTGGAGTGGTGGTGATAATGGTAATAATGGTAATCGTAGAGGTGGAGTGGCAACAGTGGTAGTAGTGGTGGTAGTGGAATGGCATTTGCAATAGTGGTAAATGTGGTAGAGAAGATGGGTGGTGAGAGGGAGAGATGAGTGAGAGATAGATAGAGAAGAGAGATAGAGAGACAGAGACAAAGTGATGAGCGAGAAAGAGACAAAGTGGTCGTTAAAAGTGCATTTTCTTGCAGTGGATCGATAAGAAAAATGCCCTAGACCCCCAGTGGGAGTGACCCCCACCACCCCCACTGTTTTCTGATTGGTTCAAAAAAATTTATTTATTTATTTATTTTCACTCTTGCTCTCACAGCCTCCCACGTGGAGGTGGGGGTGTTGGGATTCACCGCCCACTGGGGGTCCCCAACATGGTTGGATCGATAAATCGAGAGAGAGCTCAATAAATAGAAAAGAGATGAGGGAGAGAGTGAGCAAGGCGAACACAGTGAGGGAGAAAGAAAGAGAGAGACAGACAAACAGATAGGTAGACAGAGAAAGAGAAAAGTGATGAATGAGAGATAGAGACAGAGAGAGAAAGAGATAGAGATAGACAAAGAGAGAAAAAGATAGAGAGAGAGTGAGATAGAAAAAAAGTGAGAAACAAGAGATGAGCAAGAGATAAACAAAAAGAGAGAGAAAGAAAGCAAAAAGAGATTAACGAGAGAGAGACATAGAAAAAAAAGAGAGAAAGAGAGAAGAGAGATAAACGAGAGAGACAGAGAGAGAGAGAGAAAAAAAAAAGAGAAACAAAAGATGTTCGAGAGATAGACAAAGAGAGAGAGAAAAAAAATAGCGAAAAGAGATAAACGAGAGAGAGAGAGAGAGATGAGAGATGAGAGAGATACAGAGAGAAAGAGAGGCATGACAGAGAGAAGAGTGATGAGTGAGAGAGAGAAAGAGAAGAGAGATAGAGACAGAGATATAAAGAAAGAGAGACAGATGCATGCATGAGAAAAGTGATGCGTGAGAGAGAGAAAGAGAAGAGAGACAGAGACACAGAGAGAAAGAGAGAGACAGATAGATAGACAGAGAAGAGTGATGAGTGAGAGAGAGAAAGAGAAGAGAGACAGAGATAGAGATAGAGAGACAGAAAGATGAAAAAATGAATGAAAAGAGAAATGTTATATTAAAAGAGTAAGATGACGTCGTTTTTTTCAAAAAAAATTTTATGATAGAAAAATACCATTGCATTTATTTAAACCATTTTGTAACTATATATATGAAGTCTCAAAAAGTCACATTTTTTTGCGACGACAAATTGTGCCGTCTCAAAAAGGCATATTTTTCGCGACGACAAGTTGTACCGTCTCAAAAAGTCACATTTTTTTTTTTTATGAGACAAGAAGTCGTGCCGCCTCAAAAGTCATATTTTTACAACGCAAATTGTGCCGCCTCAAAGGTCACATTTTTATGCGACGACAAATGTGTCGCCGCAATAAGTTCCGTCTCATAAGCCCACTTTTCTTGTAGTGTTACTTAAAAAGTGTGATTAAAAAGTAGTAGTGTATATATAATCACACATTAATTAAAAAGATGTGATTAAAAAATATATAAATAATCACACTTTAATTAGAATGTGTGATTAAAATATATATATATATATATAATCACACTTACTTAAAAAGTGTGATTAAAAAATATATAAATAATCACACTTGTTTAAAAAGTGTGATTAAAAAGTAGTAGTGCATCACACTTTAATTAAAAGGTGTGATTAAAAAATATATAAATAATCACACTTTAATTAGAATGTGTGATTAAAAACTATATATATAATCACACTTACTTAAAAAGTGTGATTAAAAAGTAGTAGTGTATATACAATCACACTTTAATTAAAAGGTGTGATTAAAAAATATATAAATAATCACACTTTCATTAGAATGTGTGATTAAAAAATATATATATAATCACACTTGTTTAAAAAGTGTGATTAAAAAGTAGTAGTGTATATATAATCACACTTTAATTAAAAGGTATGATTAAAAAATATATAAACAATCACACTTTAATTAGAATGTGTGATTAAAAAATATATATATATAATCACACTTGTTTAAAAAGTGTGATTAAAAAGTAGTAGTGTACATATAATCACACTTTAATTAAAAGGTGTGATTAAAAAATATATAAACAATCACACTTTAATTAGAATGTGTGATTAAAAAATAAATATTATCACACTCAATCAAATTAAGTGTGATTAAAATATTAATATAATTTTTTTTTATCACACTTCCAATAAAAGTGAGATCTTTTTTTTTGTCAAAGTGTGATCTTTAACTATTTTTGTAGTAGTGGCTTTCACTTGGTGCAGCCAGGGTCGCCCAAGTAGCAGGTTGAAAGTGGCTAGAACGTCCAGAATATGGAACTCGATGTCCTGTTGAGCTGGACCAACCTGCACTTTAATCTGCACTGTTCCCATCACATCTCTGCTTATATTGTCATACGCCCGAATCACCTGGGCTATAGGCACAAAATCGACTGGTTTCAGACCAATAGCATAGGCCGTACGAGAAGGACAGACGTTGATTGCTGACTCGATGTCGACCAATACCACTGGTATCCACTTTTCTCGGCATTCTATGGATATGTATAAAGGCTTGTTGTGTGCAAAGCCTTTCGGTGGTAATTCCTTGTCTGAAAATGTCAAAGTTGGCGCAACGCCTCCCAGGAAGACTAATCCCACCAGTTGTTCCAGGGTGGTGCCGATGGACAATTTAGCTTTATCCATCGCAGTTAGTATCGCCTGTCTGTGCACTCGCGAAGCCATAAGCAGACCCCAGATAGATATATCAACTTGAATCTTCTTCTACTATTTCAGCACAGCCTCTTCCTCTAACTGCTTTTCCTTCTGTTTCTCAACTTTTTTATCCTTCCCGGATGCCTCAGGTTGGTCTAGATACAGTGGTTTGAAGTATCGGCCACTTCTTGTCATGTGGTCGATTTCTTCCATATATCAAGTATTGTCGGGAAGGTTTTCACCCCAATCCTCATCGGTATGAGCCAAGTGTAGGTTGTCGTCGTCCCACCAGACTCCTTCGGCAGCAGATAAGCACTCATTTGGCTCCGTTCGGATCATTCCATTATCATAAACATTCTTCGCAGGGTGTTAAGCTTTTCCAGCTTTCCGATCGTTTTCACTCATTTCTTGCCCAAACCGCTGCAGCGCGGCTTCTTGTTCTATATGTATAGCACTGACAATGCCTAATTAATTGTTTTTCACCGGTGTTTTTCGATAGTTTACCCTTTCCATTGGCCGTTCTGGCCATTGCAGCGGTCCCTGCTTTCTGTTCTTCCAACTTCGGTTCAGTTCCCTCATCTCTATCGGGTTCATCACTTAGCCACCCAGGATTGTCTGTCGACTCGTTCAGATCAAACCAATAAATATGCACATCCCCTTGATCTTGCTTATCAAAGAACTGCAAATTGTCTATGTCCTCCTCTAGATCGGCCAGATCATCTAATCCCTAACTTGGGCCATTTTCTCGAACTACACTAACCTCCATCCTAGTTGGCAACACCACTTCCAGCATAGCTTGATCGATTGGCACAATATAGCAGCTCGGGTCATACATCCACTCAGATAAATCCTCAGAATCCTCAGGCAACGGATTGGCATTCTCCACCAATGCTGACCTCCATTTATCTTCCACTATCACGACCACTAGTTCGGGTTGGAGTGAGGACGTGCTCATCATGCACAAGTCTATGCTCTCAGGGATGAACAACGCTAGCTTAGACAGGTGGGAAAGGGTGATGCATATACTGGGGTCATAAGGGAAGGCCAGTGTGTGGATGAGGTTTATATGCCGAGGTGGATGGACTTGGTTATGTGGTGGGAGAGGCTTTGTAGTGACGTTTGGTTTTTGGGGAGTCGCTATCACCTTGTTGTCAATGAGATCTTGAACCTCATGATGCAACCTATAGCATTGATCAGAGTCATGATTGTGTTGTTGGTGAAAAGTGCAGTATTTGACCGGGTTGTGTCTCGGGGGAAGAGGATCAGGTAGAAGGCGAGGCTCTAGTGGTTTAAGATGCCCCTTTTTGATTAGGACCCCTAAAGCTTTGGATAAAGGCATGTGGAGCGGGGTAAAGACCCTTTGAGATCGGGCCTGGCTGGTTAAGGTTTGTGGAGTTGTGTTAAAGGTGTTAGCGAATGGGTTGGTAGTTTTGGGTGTGGTGGTGACCATGCTCACATCCGAAGGCCGTGTAGAAGTGCTACCGCTTGTGTTTGCATTGGAGCTGCGTGCAAAAGGTCTCTTGGGCTGTTCCTTCTCATGGTCTATTAGACCCTACTGTATCGCGTCCTCAATTTGCACCCCTATTTCATGGAGCTCAGCAAATGTAAACAAAGGCAAGACTATCATCTTTGTAACAGTCTCCCTTGCAAGTTATGGACCACCATTCTAATTTGGTCCTTTTCAGATGGCCGTATAGTCATCATAAAGGCCTTGGCCCTCCATCGAGTCACAAAGTCCGAGAAGCCCTCATTTGGCTCCTAACAGGTTGCTTCAAGATCATGGGTAGTGATCTCGATTTGGGTATTGTAAGAGTACTACGCGATGAAGGCCTCGGCCATTTCCTCCCAGTTTCGTTTCACGGAGTCTTCCAGCTTTGCGTACCAGATGGCCGCTATACCTAACAGGGTCCGACCAAAAAACGACAACTTCTGAAGTCTAGTGAGACCCATTAGTCGTAGGATGCCAGAGAATAACCGTAGATGGACCATGGGATCTCCAGAGTTGTCGAACCGGTCTATATATGACATCTTGAATCTTTCTGGCAGAGTTACTACGGAATCTATTTACCCATCCTCAATGTCAGGGATTGAATTTATGCCCTGCGCCTGCTTGAAGAGCTTTTCTAGCTTGTTGATCTTCAATGCAGTGGGGTCAACCTCGAATTCAAATGGCGCCTCCATTTGGTAAACTGGTGCCTTGGAGGTCTGAGGTGGGATTGGATCTGCCGGGATGCCCATATTCTTTTGGACATTGATTGTGACCCGGGTACCGGCATACTCGCTAGGGGTGCATGGGATGCAGAAGCTACTGTCGGTTGTGGTTGCTGTTGCTGAAGCCTATCCTCCTCCGTCTAGTAACCGGTGGAAGTCAAACAAACACTGGCTGTCCCCTGACAAGATCCCTAGATTTGCAAATCCTTCTCACTCGAGTCCAGAGTGCTTGGGGGGTAACAGAATCGTCTGAAACAATGGTGAAAAGCTACCTTGCAAAAAAGAAATAAAGCAAAAGAAAACAAAAATCAGACACCACATAACACCTCTGCTCAGATTCTAATCAATACACTGATGTAATCAAAGCCGTAGAACCATGCTCAATACTGAATTCTATCTCCCAAAAACTGATACCCAGACTTGCAACTGATATATATACTCCTGTAGAGTCTCACTCTAAAAGCACATAACAGTCAAGTGAGAGCCAAAACACCCCTATGATGGGGTAGGATTACTCTGTCCTAGTTTCGTCAGGAACTAGGGTTCACTATGCAAAACAAACGGTTTCACACAATCCTGCATTTGGGTAAGCATCATGTCCTAGTTTGGAACAGTCTCTATGATTTTCGATATGTAACTAGGTCGATTGGTCAAAAAAGGGTACCTCAGCAAGACTACCTAATATACCTTTCACACCTAATACCGAGAAGTAAAAGGAGGATCAAACGGTACATCGGTAGTCCAGATCCAAGGGTTGTGTTCCCATCATGGTAGAGTCTGCAACCGGTCAGCCTTTCGGCAAGCTTTTCCAAGCAAGCCTCCGGCAAACCGTTCAGGAGTAGCAGATGGCAAACACTGTGACTTAGACACACCAATACAAATGAAAATGCAAAGAAACACATAAGTGTAGATAAAAATCCATATCATGAGTTCGAGTCAAGTTCTCTAAGTCCCCAGCAGAGTCGCCAGAACCTGTAGCTCGCCTTTTTCGCACCCCCTTTTGGAAGGTTTGAAAAGAAAGCCCTATAGTTTGGACTCCCGTGGTTCTGAATCTAATCTCATGACTCGTGCAGAAGGCCATGTGTCCGTCATCACCAAAGTTACCTCAGCTCAGAAACTTGGGTACGAGATGGGAAGGTCATGAATTGAGCACCCGCACTTGCCCGATCAAAGATCGGCCTCTACTAATCATGATATGATTTTTTATGTACATTATATGTTCTTAATCCGGTTATTAAACTAGCATTACTATGTGATGTGCACAAGCAAGTATAGGCTAGTTTGCAAGACTTGGAACAATTCAACTCATATTTGTTTTTGCGAAAATGGTTTGAATTTGCCATCTCAAGTGGGCTTAAAGTTTGCAGATTAGCCACCAAACATAGTGGGCTTAAAACATGATTTGCCACTTAACAAAGTGGGCTTAAAACATACATTTGTTAAATCGTTCTAATTCAAACAACAAGCCTTCATCCACAGGCATTCAAGCAGTTTAGCAAGTAAGCACATAGCCTCATGGTGAGCATGCTAGACATGGAAACATTCACACTTATGCAAGTATGCTAAAGAGTAAAAACTCACCTAGTACTCCGAGGTAAGAAAATATAAGTTAAAAAAATATGCATGATCCCTAACTATGTCAAATGTCTAATGCAACACATGTAATGAATGCAATTAATAGGCTCAGCTACTAATATGGCATATGATTCAATTAAATAACATGCGATTTAAACACGTTTTCAAATAAGATATTTAAATGGCAATGCAGTTTGAATGATGCGCCGAGGCTCGGTGCATACAATACGAATGAATGGATGCAAGCATAAGGTATGCTAATTGAAATATGTCCCTAATCTAACCATCAAAAGTGATTAAATAAAAAGGAGAAAGACGTAGGGTTGGAAAACATACACACACCAACACACAGTTATTACAACATTATGCCCTTGCGAAGGAGGGTCCGAATGAAACTAGCTAAGCTACACTACTTAACTAATTATTACAAACCGAATTAATTAACTATTCTAGTTAACTAATTACAAAAGGAAATCGAATAACTAGTTAAACTAACTAATTATTTACAACACTTAATTAGTGTAGACACCCCATTTTTGACCAACCTTAAGACTCAGACATCATCGATTGAGTGCTCAGTGATAGTTCATGTTGCGCTCGTTTCGAGGTTTCGGAGTTTTGGCTGAGAACCTTGCCTCTGGGCCTCTAAACTCTTTGTGCTTTGACTCGGTTTGTGGACCGAATCTTGTTTTCCCTTCCCGGAGGGAGGGAGAGGTCTTGTAGACCATCTCTTGTGGTTGTAGACCACTTTTTGTGGTCGTAGGCTACTTTTTTCGTTTGGAGACTAGTTTCCGATTTTTGGAGCCTTCGGCCGCGCGCCTTGTCTCGAGACCACTTAACGTTCTACGTTTGGCGTGGTTTTTGAACCATGCCTTGTTGCCTCTGCCTAGAGGAACACTATGGTCTGGGAGACCACTTTTGATACCGGTAGACTAGTTTTCGAGGCTTTCGGCCGCGTGCTTTGCCTCCCGATCTCTCGTCTTGCATCCGTTTTGGTTTGTTTTTGGTACAAATCTTGTTTTCCTTGTTTGGAAGGTGGTACAAGGGTGGGAGACTAGTTTTTTCCCGTGGAGACCACTTTTCCTCCTGCCAGCCAGTTTTCTGGTCTGATAACTGGCTTTCTTGGTCTTTGGGCCACCTTTTCTAGTCGGTCACCACACCACTTGCTTGTTTTCAGTGTGTAGACTTCTCCTACCCCTGGCCAACCAATTTTTGTTGTGGGAGACCACTTTAAGTAACTGGCTGACCACTTGAAGTGGTCGGCTACTTTTTGTCACCTTTTTGGAGATATTTTTGGCTAGCTGGCACAGCTGGTTTGCACAAGAACCATCCTCCATACACGTGTATGGAGGGATGACCATGAGCCTTAGCTTCTTCAAGAAGCTTGTGCTTTTGCTCTCTGTAAGAGGAAGGCTTCCCCTCCCTCCTCCAGGTTTAGAAAATCTCCCTTTAGCTATACATATAATCTATATCTATACATCTTCATTTCTCTCTTGTTTTGTGCCTTACAGTGTCATTTTGTCTCACTTTTGCACACAAACACACACTCAAACACCATCCTTGTGTTGCCGAGGCTTCTTGAGGTTTGTTTTGGAGTTCTTGGACTGATTTGAGCTCAAAGAAATTGCTGGAGTTGCAGCTTTAAAGAGGGTCTTCAAGGGTGAGTGTTTAACCTTTTAAACCCCTATTCTTGCTTAAGCTTTTGGACCTTTTTGTATGGTGATTTAAGCTTAACTCTTAACTATAAAAAGTTCTGAATTTTGGTGCTTAAGATCTTTGTTTAAGGTCACTTTTGTATTTGGGGTTGTTTACCCCCTCTTAGGCGTTGTTTGGCCTTGCTTTTGTGCCTACTTTGTGAGCTTTTGGGACCACCTTGTTTTGACCTTCTCACCACTAAAACTCAGAGGAATTTCAGTGGTGGAAGTGGTGTTTTGAGGTCCCAAATAGGAGAGGGTCATCCCCTCTCCTTGTGTCTTCAATACTTGTCTTGAATGCCTCATGTGTGAGCATGTTTGTTAAGTTTATGTTGGCCATATCTTAGCTTGTATTTGTGGTTATTTTGCTATGGCATACCACCATTTTTACTTGCTTTTGTCACTCAATGCATGCCTAATACACTTGTAGTGTAAATCTCACAAACTAGCTTTGTATGCTTCATGAAGTAGCATGTCATTCTAGCTCATTTTGTTTCCATTTCAGCATGTTTTTGGTGATGTTTTGCCATGTCATACCTCTGTTAGGGTTTGGTTTGGTTGGCCCTTGCATGCTCCATGCACTTGTAGTGCAATTTCATGAAATAGCCTAACATGCATCATACTTAACATGTCATTCTAGCATGCTTTTGGCTTAACTTCAAGAAGATTTTGTCCATGTTTTAGCATGCTCTAGCTCTAATTTTGGTTGTTTTGGCCATGCATGACTTGCTTTGTATAGCTATAGTGCATTCTATCTTGTTAGCTTTGTGTGTCAAGTCCACTAGTATGCTTTACTTGGCCTATTTGAATGATTTGGAATCATTTCATATGTGATTTCAGTCCATATTTCATGCTCATGCACTTGCATTTATCACTCATTCAATGCGTTGGAGGGTTTACCCCTTTATGCCTTAACATGAATCATTGCGTATGCCTTCATACCTTAGCTTGCGAGTCATTATTTCAATTTGTTTTTGGGGTTATCTTGCCATGATATAACTCTGATTTTTGTTGGTTAAGTCATCCCATGCTTGGTCTTAATAGGTGTAGTGTAATCCACCTTATTTGTCTTGTATGCATCATGCCTTATGCCCTTCATGCTAGCTTGTTTTGGCTTCCTTCCATGCATGTTTTAGTATCATCTTGACATGTTCTAGGACTTTTTTGGGTTGCCTTTGCCATATCCTTCATGCTTCATATAGTTGTAGTGCAATTGGCCTTGCTAGCTTTGTGTTTTGTTGACTCATGCATGTTATCTTTGAGCTATTTAGATGATTTGGCATCATTTAATACTTCATTTTAGAGCTTATAGCATTTCCATGTTCCCACTTCTTTCATGCTTTGAATGCCTTTAAGTGTTGTCCATTCTTGCCTTACTTATGGCCTAGCATGTATGCCATCTTACCTAAGCCTTTCAGCCTCCATCTTAGCATGTTTTGGTCATTGTTTTGACCTATTTCAGCTCTGTCCATGGTTGGTTCATGCACTTGTGCCATATATTGCATGCCCCATTTGTGGTCCTTTTTACTAGCTTCATGCTTTAAGGACCTTTGCATGCTATGCTTGTGTTGTTTGAATGATTTGGCATCATTCCTTACTTAATTTCAGTGCATTTAGTGTTGTCGCACTTCCATGTTTGTCAATCCTTGAGCACTCTTGAGAGTTGTGCTCTTAGGCCTAGTTGGTTGGCCAATGCATTGTGCATGCATGCTTTGTATTTTGTGCTTTTGTTTTGGGTGTTATGGCCACTGATTTGGGCATGATTGAGGTCTGTCCATTTTGGTTTAAGTCCATTGAGCATGTTGGTTTTCATGTTGTTAGCATTGTGCATGCTTATTATTTATTGCCTTGAGTATACCATCTTACATTGCATTATGTATGCCAAGTAGTCCTTTGCATTGAGTATGCATGTTCCTAGCATTGATAAGTTGCCCTTGTTGCATTGCATTGTGCATGCATGCATTACATTGTATTTAAGATCTTAAGTTGCTTTGCATTGAGCATGCATGCCATTGAGCATTGAGTATGCTATGTTATATTGCCTTGCATGTTGTTAGCATGCTAGTCCATTGCATGTTTGCATGTTTGTTCTATTGTATTGCATGCTTGCATGTTTAAGTTGCATTGCATGTTTGCATGCTTGAGTTGCATTGTGTATGCCATGCTTGTGTTGCATTATGTTTGGAATAAGTGTTAGTCTGAACATGGGAAATGAGGGACGTTTCATATTTGAAGTGATGAAACGTGCCTCAAGTCTCGGTCGCCGACACTCTTGATCATACATGATAGAGTTCTAGGCCTTATGTGTTTACTTGTGCATTCATTTTCATATTGAATTGTGCAACTTCGCCTCTTGGCCATCATGTATCAAGATGCGTGATTGGTGGCCTGAGGGTTGATAACCACACTCCCTTGAGCTCATGAAAAGATAGGGAGGGTGGTTGTGCACACATACCTTGCAAATACATTGCCATGCCCTTTCTTACTCTCTGTTGCAGAAAAATGGAGTCTAGCAGCAACAACTGGTCGGCTGACCAGTAAACCTGGCTGGCCGACCACTTTTTCTGGTTTTCAACACAGAAAGTGGTCGGCAGGTGGCTGGAGAGAGCAACAACTGGTCGGCCACCCTCCCACAGGTTCCCATGGTGGAGTTTAAGCTTTCTGGAGCTTGGTGCAAGGTTCTGAGAACAATTGAAAACAGAGGCAACTTGGGGCATCGAGTTGGATTTTCGAATGAGGCAACCGGGTATGCATGCATTCCTTTCCCTCTGAGGACCTTGCTTTACTATTTTACTTAGCTAATGTGCTTAGCTAGTTTATGCTTTGGATTCTGTATTTAAATAGTTAATGCGTTTAGCTGCTTAATTGTTTTGTAATAGTTAGTTAACTAGGATTAGTTAATTAGCTTCGTTGTGATGTAATAATTAGTTTAATTAGCTTAGATTAGCTAGTTAGCTCTTTATTCGGTCCCTCCGTCGAGAGGGCTAACTGTTGTAATAAGCGTGCGTGTTTGTGATGCATGTCTTCCAACCTTCATTTCTTTCTCCCTTTTACTTAACCGCTTACGATGGTTAGTTTTAGGGCATATTTCGTTTAGCATACCTTATGCTTGCATATGTGCATCCATTCATCTGTATTGCATGCACCGGGCTCGGCGCATCATACTAACTGCATTGTATTTCAATTCCTATTTGAATACATTTACCAAGTTGCATTTCATATGCCATCTTAGAATAGCCGAGCCTATTTTAATTGCATTTTCGCATGTGTTGCATTAGCCATCTTAACATGAACTAGGATCATGCATGATTTCTAACTAGTTCTCTGTTTTGGCTCAGAGTACACTATGAGTGTTTACGCTTTAGCATACTGCATGTGTGTTGTTGATTACCATGAAAGCATGCTTGCCATGAGGCGAACTGCTTATTTGATATAACTGCCTGAATGCCTGTGGGTGAAGGTTGGATTATTTGAATTGGAACAATTCATCAAAATCCCAAATTTAGCCTACTTGCGAGTAGCAAACTTCAAACCATTTTCAAACGAATATGCAATGTTTTGTTCCAAATTAGGCGATCTAGTCTATACTTGTATGTTGTACGCAACATGTTGTAAGATTAGCTAATTAACCGGAATAAGAGCACATGTGTTTTCAAAAACAAAATATCATGCTTAGTACAGGCCGATCTTTGATCGGGCGAACGGGGGTGCTCATTGCATGACCTTCCCCTCTCGTACCCAAGTTCCCGAGCCAAGGCAACTTTGGTGATGACGGATACGTGGCCTTAGGCACGAGTCAGGGTTTCCTAAATTTCTCCCAAAATAAAATATTTAGGTGGCGACTCTGTATCTAGCAAAGCAGTCCATTTTTGGCACTTCTTTATTAAAATCAGTTTTCCAAAATGATTTACCGGATTTGGACTCTTTGGTGATTTATCGGTCTCACATTGCACTTTATGAGATTAGATTCAAAACGTGACATTGAGTCCGAACTGTAGTAGCTCAGACCAAAACGAGATTTGCGCCCCCTCGAGGGCGTGGATATCGGGGAGTTCCCGGGAGCGCATCTACAATTAGTTACAACTAATCAATTACAAACACATATTTAAGCTATCGCTAATTAAACTAATTAGCTAATCTCAGGAGGCGAGGAAGGCCTATGCATGCTCGGTTTCCACTCGAAAAGCCACTGCCTTGCTGCTGCATGCCTCTGTTTGTGCATTTGAGCACTGACAGTGTTGCCTACTTCCAAAACACCTCTGCTTCACCTTACCAGCACACTGTGCAAATTTCACTAATGGCCGACAAGGGGTCGGTCGACTACCAATGGTGGCTGGTTGACTACTGATGGTGGCTATCAGCCACTAATAGCCTGGACTTCCTTGCTACATCATAGAGTAAACAGAGCAAAACAGTGTATTTCTCAAGGGTTGTTTGCACACTTTGTCTCTCCTTTTCATGGGGAAATCAAACAAGAGACAAAATTTGGTTCATAAACCATCAATCAAGCAATTTGATTGCATGATGACTTATGAAACCAATTGTGCAATTTTAATAAATGCAAAATGAGACTCAAAATGACCATCACCCTATCATGCATGATCAAGGGCAATGGAGACCTAGGAAAATGGCACATTTCATCACTTTTGAGTATGAAATGTTTCATTTTCCTTGTGTTCAAACTAACGTCCGATTTGAACACATGCAATGCAACACAAAGAATGCTTATCTTGCCTTTTTTACTTTCCAATTTTGTTTACACATTTTAGTTACCAAACCATCCTTTAATCAATTAGTCCATTAGTGAGTGTTTTCTAAAGTGAAAGAAGTGTCAACTAAGGGATAGTTTAAGGCATAAAAGAAGCTTCATGCCATTGGTAATGAACCCTCAAAGGAGGATTAAACCATTAAGCATGAGCCTCCATGTTAAGCTTAAACAACCCTAAGGTTGAAACAACCCTCAAAGCAAATGAAAAAATGAAGAAATGAGGGAGATTGCAGAGATTATAAGTGCTAAAATTAGGTAAGAAAAAGCACTAAAATATGCAATCAACTCAAACCAATGATGGTTAAAGCCTTAAAACACTAAGCTAGTGAAAAGACTTACACTACAACTATGCAATACAAGACTCAAGAGGCACCAAACAGCCAAAACATTTCAAAACATAGCTCAAAACATGTTGGACTTGAGCCACAAAAAACTAAAACATGGGGCTAACTAGGCATGCAAACAAGACACAAGAAGATGAGGCTAATCCCTCAAATTTTGGACTTCAAAATGGGTTTTTTGCCACTGAAAAACCTCTGAAATTTAGTAGTTAAAAGGCTCAAAAAAAAGTTGGTTTGAAAGTGATGAACAAAGGCACAAAAACTTTACAAACTAAAAAGCAAGAAGGGTGAACCACCCCTTAACTAAAAATGGCCTCAAACCAACACTTTTAGCTATAAAAATAGAGCTTTTTGCAATTCAAAATCAGCCTCAAGACAATTGAAAAAGTTGGTAAAACAAGGGTATAAAACAAGTATAAAGAGAGAGTGTTATACCTCTTGAAGAGAAGACACAATTTGGCCAACAAATTCAAGTCACACACACCTTCTAGAGCTCAAAATAAGTCCCAAGCTACCTCAGCCCAAAGACTAGCAACTTCTAACAAAGGTGTATAAGCAAGAGTGTAGGATTTGTGAGCAAATGTGTATAAAATTGCAAGAGAGAGAGAATTTTTTTTCCAAATTTTCTAACCCTCCAAAATGGGAGAGGAACCCCCATATATATAGAAAAACATGGCTTGAGCTTAGAAACATCCCACTATACACGTGTAGGCAGATGTAGCTCAGTGTGCTAACAGCTGTCACAACTGTCAACAAATATCTAAAAAAAGACACTGGTGGTCGTCGGCCACACCAATGGCCAACAATCATGAGAGATGGCCGACAGCCTGTGATGGTGGCCAGCAGGTCACCACAAATTCCAGGCTTGAAACATTAGGGTTTTGGTCCAAAACAAGGCACAAAATGGACAAGCTTTAAAGGCTCAAAGATAGGGCATTCCACCGAGGACTTCAGGCACTCAAAGCGAACAAATGCAATCGTAATCATCGAATACACAAGCGATAACGTTTATGTCTTGAGGTCGGTCAAAATAGAGTGTTTACAATTATAGTTTTTAAGTGTATTTATGTTAGATGTATCTAAAAAATTTAAAAATTACTTAAAATATTTAAAAAAATTCAATGAAAAAAAAATGAAAAATGAAAAAGTAGAATTTTCTAAAAAATGAATTCTGAAAACTGAAACTAAACATTATTAACTTTAGAATGCACATCATAAATTCATTATTCATAACTTTATTACAAAATATCATAATATACATTACAAACAATCATAACTTTCATCATAAGAAATCATGGGTGTGTTTGGTTTGTGTTTTGAGATAAATTTTCAAAAAAAAAAAATTGGGAGAGTGAGTTTAGAATTTTTTTTTTTGTTTGTTTGGTTATATATTTTGAAAATAGTTTTAGAGTTTGAGAGTTTGAGATGATTTGATATTTTATTATAATTGAGTAGATGTATGTGAGAAAAAAAAGTGATTGAGAAGGAGAGTAGAGAGAGAGAAAGTGATTGATTGATGTGTAATAGAGAGAGAGAGGGATAGAAAGAGAGAAATAAGTTTTGAATATTTTTGAGAAAATTTGTAACCAAATATGTTTTTGGAAATTTTCTTCCAAAAATATGTTTCAAAACACAAATCAAACACACCCCATAACTTTCTTACTATGTGCACCATTTTAAAGGATGCATGTTGTAGATTTCTCCTTGACTAATAGATTAAACATGTATAGAATCCTAGTTATGTTAGATAACTAGTGCATTTTTTTTATTTTTTTGTAATTAAATCTTTGTATAAAAATATAAATTTCAATTTTGGTAATTTTTTGATGACCCATCATCACCTAATTTTTATTTATTTAAAAAAATTTCGCACAATCAAATTATTCCACAATTGTATTGCATAATTAGTATCAGTTGAAAATTTACATATATTAGTTGTAGAAATATATTTTTTAAAAAATCATTAAAGACAAAAAAAAAATTATATAAATAAATGTGTTGGTATCAATTTTTTCTTAACATATTTCCCAGATTATGCCTAATTAATTCTATCAAAAAGAGTTAATCCCACTTAAAATAGTCATTACTAATAAAAGAACTACACCAAAAGAAATAACAATAGTCATTACAAGAGTTCAAGAACAATTGAAAAATGTTTTGGAAAATTTCAACCATAGTGAATAGAGAAAACTTCTAGGGTAAATTAGACCTTCTACTCTCTGATTTCATTCTAATTATCTCATCATAACAATTAAGTGTTTAGACTTTACATTTGTTTTAATGTAATCCTTTTGTCACTCACAGTCAAAAGAAAAATAGAAAATGCTCAAAGTGTTAGCCACATTAGCATGTTTCAAAGGTATTAAAAGGGGGAAAAAAATTATTAGGGAAAAGGAAAAATTATAAATAAAAAAACTTTAGGTTTGACCTAAATAAATTTGAATTTTTAATTTTATTAATTTAAACTCTAATATTTTGATTTGTTTTTAATCTAAATCTATTTACCTATTTCTTTTAAGTAAAACCAACAGAAAAATAATACTTTAGTCATTAAAATTAGGGTTGAGCAAGGAATCTGTATAATCCACAATCTGATCCGGTCTAGTTCAATCCGGTAGGACTGAATTGGTTTTTTGAATCCGTGGTTCGGTTTCGGATTAGAAATTTAAAAATCTATAGGCAACAGATCAGTTCCTAATTGATCCCCACGGTTCTAAATTGGAATCGATCTGGATCGTATACAAATAATCTATATTTATACTACATACCCTCCCATATAATATCATTTCTTGTTTCATATAAAAGCTAAACACCAGCCCTAAGTCAACCTCACACACACGTCGCTCACACTCACTGCATCTTACACTCTCATATCTCTCTTTACGTACTCTCTTTCTCTCTCTCTTCTCTTTCTCAGACAAGTTCTCTCTCAGATCCTCCATCTCAGATCAGATCATCCATCTCAGGTCTTCAACCTCACACGCCACTCACTTACTGCCTCTCATACTCTCATCTCTCTCTCTCTCTGAGATCCTCCATCTCAAATCAGATCATCCATCTTAGATTGGTAACTGAGCTGTAGCTCTCTCTCTCTCTCTCTTCTTTTTCTCAGACAAGTTCTCTCTCAGATCCTCCATCTCAAATTGGTAGCTGTAGCGCTCTCTCTCTCTCTCTATATATATATAAGTATATATTATATTTTCTTTTTGTGGGTTTCTTCTGTAACCTGTTTGCTAATTTTTCCATTCCCCAGATTTGTCATATTTGATAACTCTTATATTTTCTTTTGTGGGTTTCTTATGTATATATTATATCCATCCAGATTTATGGGTTTCATTTGTGTTCTGTTTCTTTTTGCATTGTACTCTCATATTTATGTTTGTTTTCTTTATAACTCTGTTTTTGCATTATACTCTCAGATTAATATTATATTTGTGTATGATCTATTTGATTGCTCTGTTTTTTAAGTCATATTTGATAACTCTGCTCATATATGATCTATTTGATTTCATCTCAGATCATCCATCTTGTTGATTGTTTATCTCATCTCATCTACAATGGATTCGGTATATGTAAGTCTTTGATTACATATTTAATGCCATTTAGTGTTTTGTTACAACCCAAACCCACCCCTAAGGGTTTAGTATCATAACCGGCCAGTAATCCATGATTACCAAAGGCCTGCTTAACAGTAAAGACAATAATACAATATAAAGAGGCTGGCGGAAGCCAATCAATAATAAAAAAAGATGTCCAATGAGCTATGAAAACCTGAATGGAAAAAGACTTTTACGGACATAACCACATTCATAACCATAAACATATATACATATCAGATACATATAACATACAGGTTAGGGACCTAATCCCTTCACCATAACTGTACAACCAAGTCTTAAACATTTGATACAATAATAGAGACAAAAAGGGTGAATTTGAAACACCCCAAAACAGCCTTAACTCATGCAGGTTCGGGACCTCAAGGTGAGGCACAATGGTTGACTTGACAAAACATGAGCTTAACTCGACGCTTCTAGCTCTGGTCTGGTGCTTGGCCACCTACATATATATATAAACTGTGAGCTAAAACCCAGTGAATAACAAATGAGTAAAGAGGTTAAGAATGATGCCTTTACAGTCTTGAAACAATCGATTAGCATTAGAACATTTTCAATTAATGTCGTTTGTCAATCAATCATTCAATTTGATCAATTCGATCCATCATATTCATTAAATCATACGTGGTACATCCGATAGCAACAATACACTAGGTCTTAAAAGACCGAACAATCAATTGATGGCCATCATACAATAACAATAGTTCCAAGATTTGGAACTGACAGAGATCTCTATAACAATAACGATATCAATAACAATAATAATAACAACCACAATACACTATGGATGCCACGAATACAATTCAAAATAGGATCATCATTCAATCAATAACAAGTATCATTTCAGAAAGCAATATGATTTATCAATTTGAAAATGAATACGATTGAACATATCTTTATAACATTGTTACTCACAGATTACTGGGCTATAGGCAAGCTATTTAGCGTCCTTGGGTGCCAAACCTACACAGTTGCAGAATGAACACACACTAAATTACACACTCGGGATTAATAACTTAGCCCCTAACTTGATTTGGTGTGGTTCTAGAACATTATCCTCATTATGATGTCTTAAACATGGCCTAGGAATGCCTAAGATGAAATGAGGATGCAAAAGGGGTACTTAAAAACATTTTTCAAAACTTGCTGAAAACAGGGGTCTCGCTCGAGCATGGACTCCTTCGCTCGAGCGAGCTTACCAAATGAGAGAGGTCGCTCGAGCATAGATTCCCTCGCTCGAGCGATCTGCAAAAATGTAAAAAGTACTGGTTGTTGAAATTCTTTACTCGATGCTCGCTCGAGCGTGAGACATAGCTCCTCGCTCGAGCATAGGTTTCGTCGCTCGAGCATGCATCTGCACACGCAAAAACCTGAGAGCTTGCGATTTACGCTCAAGCCAGCATTCCATCGCTCGAGCGTGGAATCCTTCGCTCGAGCAAGGAAGCCAAATTCTGGGTTTTCTAGATTCACTCCCAAAGCTTAAACCAAGAATCAAACATACCAAAACTCATCCTTTTGGGCCAAATTTCTAGAAAACACTTAGAAACTCATAATACAACATGTTTTGAAGATCATTTTATAAAATCAAAGCCCAAAAGTGTGCCAATTGAACACAAATTTTAATGTAACTTTTATGAACAATGCAAGAACATAGCATGCATGAAGTTTTCTTGATCTTGCTTCTCAAACCATGATCATATGCAACATTCAACTCAAAACATGGTGAATTCTTGGATTTTAACTATGATAAGAACATGCATGTGATAATTTCATAAAAATAAACTTCAAACTCCATGGTATGGGCATGCATGCATGAATTAACTTATCTTCCTTAAATTTTAGCTCAATTCTCCCATTAATTCACCTATTTAATTCATATACAAGTCCTAGATGGCTCAATAACAAGATTAAAAAGTTGAGCTCTTACATAGGCTTCTCAATCAAAGTTCACATAAGCCAAATCCTTGAGCAATGTAGACAAGTCTTCAAAATTTCCTTCAATTCTTCTAAATTTCAATCAAAAACTCTTGTTGAATTCAATTTCCCTTAAGTCTCTCTCTCTCTCACGTTTTAGCACAAGGAGGTGGAAGATAAATGGTGTCAAACATGCAATAGGTATAAAAGACATGGTCTTGAGGGAGCCCACTTAGTGGCAAGAGCGTAATTAACTTAGGCTCAAGTAATTTAACATTATTTATTCTAATTTAATTGTTCCAAATCGAATTTCAATTAAACTTACCATAAAATTCTATAAATCCTAACTAGCATATAACACAAGTCAATTTCTGAATCGGTTGCCGATAAGGCATTCAATTTGCAATTTAAATTCAAAACACGAACAGATCTTCCTATATCGAACAGATAAGAATGCAATTAAAATAACATACTCATGTAATTAATTTAGGATTTCATCTTAGTCAATTACTTATCATACTTAATCATGAGTTAACGCTAATCAGAGGTGAGGGTTGTTACATGTTTCTAGCACTGCCCAGCTCAAAGTGCTAGTAATTTTTTACATCTGTGTTATAATTTGTGTTACATTCGATTACATTTGTGCAAGCCTTTCTGTTATAATCTCTATGTTATAATATTAATCCTATTTTTTTTATGTATTTCTTTTTCTTGTTTGATAAATGTCAAGTAATGGAGAGACAAATGATCTCATCGACCTCTCTTAGTCTCAGTCTGAGCCAGATCTTGATCTTCAGCCTGAAACTCCTTCTGGTTCAAAGGTATGCCCCCCCTCCTTCTAGGCCAACAGCTCGACAATATTTTGAAGTTTGTGAGCATTTTACCAAAATTTTTAAAGGAGTAAGGCTGTTGCATGTGTTAAATGTAACCATTGCTAAGCTTTTTATGCTTGGATTAGTGTAAATAGAACTAGCACTTTGAGAATACATATTGCAAACTGTCCTAAGTCCCCTCACAATAAAAAAAAATTAAAAACAAAAGACTTTGGCATTTCAATCTGTAACAAAAGGTGAAAAAACTCTTGGTGTTTGGAAATTTGATCAATAAGCCTGTAGGGATTCACTTGTTAAAATGGTAATCATTGATGAGTTGCCATTTAGATTTGTAGAGCATGAAGGATTCCGTCAATTTTGTAGTGTGATACAACCTAATTTCAAAAAGTTTTCACGCTTTACAGTAACAAAGGATATTGTTGATTTATATTCTAGTGAGAAGAAAAAACTGAAAAATTTGTTGAAGAAATCAAACTATGGACTTTGTCTCACTACGGATTCATGGACATCTCTACAAAATGTTTCATGCATGTGCCTAACAACCCACTTTATTGATAAAGACTGGAATTTGCCAAAAAGAATTCTAAACTTTAGTGTGATTTCTAGTCACAAAGGGGAGGCAATTGGTAAGGCAGTGGAATTATGTTTTGTTGATTGGGGTATAGAGAAGATTTGTACAATCACAGTGGATAATGCAAGTGCAAATGGTGTAGCTATTGTATATGTGAAAAGGAAGTTTTCTAAAAACAATGACTCTTTGATTGTAAGGGGTGAGTACTTGCATATGAGGTGTTGTGCCCATATAATTAATTTAATTGTGAAGGATGGGTTAAGTGAAATAAAAGATTCAATAACTCGAATTCGTGATGCGGTGAAGTGTGTAAGGAGTTCTCCACAACGAGAGCAATTTTTCAGGACATGTGCTGAAACAGAGAAGGTAGCATGTAAAAGTTTGTAGTGTCTAGATGTTCAAACTAAGTGGAACTCCAAATATCAAATGCTAGATGTTGCAACAAAGTTTCAAAATGTATTTGAGAGATTAGAGGATGAGGACCCACATATCTAATGCTAGATGTTGTAAAAGCTTGTCATATTCTTGATCAATTTCGTAGTTATCTTACTCCAAAGCTTGTTGAAAGTTTAATTTGTACACAATATTGGTTGCGTGCTTCACCATTACCACTTGAGATGGAAGAAAACTTTGCAGATTTGGAGGATATAGAAAGAGGTAATGGAATTCCTATATTCAATTTATTATTTGAATTACATTCATGTATTGTGTTATTTTTTACTTTAAACTGAAATTAATTTTTTCGCAGCTCTAACTAATGCCAACATTGCTGCTGGAAAGTAATTTGGTTTGCTGTTGTGCTGTTGTGCTTTTGTTTGTTGTTGCTGATGTGCTGCTGCATTCATGCTTTTGTTTGTTTATTTGTTTGTTTGTTTGTTTTTTTTCCCTTCCTTTTTTCCCCCCTATTTATGGAGCTTGTTACATTCATGCTTTTATTTGTTTGTTGTTGTTGTCTAAAACCAGTTTTCTTATTGTTTTTGTTTGATGTTATGTTTAGTTTTAATACAGAGAAGAACTCTGCTTTGTGTAACGTGTATCCAGTTTTAGGAGAACTCTGCTATGGTTATGCTTTTTTTAGAAATTAAAAAGTTCTATATTTTTATTGTTATTTAATTATGTGAATCCATGGTCTTTAATCGATTCAATCCGTGTTTAAACGGATTGATTCTATGATTTAAATGGATTGGATTGGTTCCAATTTTTTAAAAACCGTAGATAACGGATTGATCTTGGTTTTATTCTAATTCGGACCATACTCACCCCTAATTAAAATCAACAAAAAATCATATTTTAGATATTTTATGTACAACTACATTGCATTTAATGGCTAAAATATTTTTTCCCGTTGGTTTTATGTAAAAAAATTGGCAAACACTTTACATTAAAAACAAATCAAAATATTATAGTTTTAATTTACAAAATAAAAAATTAAAATTTTGTTACAAGGGCCAAACTCTGGGGATTTTTATTTTTATTTTTGGTGGTAATTTCTCTAATTTTTTTTTTTTTGTTAACTTTTCACCATTTAACTTTCACTCAAATTTTAATTTAACCCTTCATATTAATCTTCATTCAAATTTTAAACAGTAAGGTGATAGAAGGACTATATTGAAGCTCTAGTTGAAATCTACGATCTTAATTATTACAATTAAAATATGAAAAATAAATAAATAATAAATAAAAATTAGAGAGTCAGAAGTGTAATTTTCCTAAAAATTTTATCGCGTCTTGTTATCTATGAACTCGCTTTCACTTTCGATCATGTGCAATAAATAGAGACACAAGTTCTGTCATCTCATTAACCATCATATGATATTCTAACCATTAACTAATTATATATTTTTTGTAATTTATTTTTAATTAGGAGTAATTATATGGACCATTCAAGGTTTCTAATAATTACAATCTTTTTTTTTTTTTTTTGGGTCTGTCGATAATTAGACATAAGAATAATTCTGTCAAATTGGATAATTATAATTTTACAATGCATATCGACAAGCCTAACTATCTACAAATCCAACAACCACTAAGCCCAGTAATACAACCCTCTTATTGATCGAAAAATAACCAACCTTTGTCTTCAGCGATGATTGACCCTTGACCAATGAAAAATGAGAGTACATGAGCAGGGGCGGGGCTACGTGTAATTCAGTAGTGTCAGTTGATACTACTGAACTTTCAAATTTTGTTTAAATATATATAAAATTTTGTTTAATAATTTTCGATTTTAACAAAGTAATCTCAGTGTTTGAAGTTATTTATTATTTAGTGGTGTCAATTTTAACAAAATGATCCCAGTAAATCTAGATAAATATCACATATATCACATATATTTAGAACTATTTATTATTTAATAGTATCAATTTTAGCTCAGTGTTCGTTCATTTATTTACTCCATCAATACTTTATTCTCTAATAACCATTGTTGCATTGCCATTGATACATTTCTTCATTTGTTCTCTCTCTTTCTCTGAATGATCCTACAGAGAGGAATTTCTGACTACGTCACTATTCATGAGTGACTAAGAGCATCTCCAACCCATCCTCCATATTTGAAGATATAGAGGATCCTCTCCTAAAAACAATTCCAACCCATCCTCTATATCCTTGATTCTCCAAATATAGAGGGAGGATGAAAAAATGGATAAGACTCTAAAACACTATTCACTCTATATTTCTTAATTATATTCGAAATAACTTTTAATGTGTAAATTTAATTTTTATAAAATTGACATCAATAAAAAGTATGAAATCATACCTTTAAAATGACTATAATATTAAATATGTTTTACAAAAATTTTAAAATTAAATATTTATTAATGAACAAAAATTACTTTTTGATTGGAGTTTGAATGAAAGAAATGAAGGTTTGTGGTTGGAGTTTGAATGAATAGTGACCTCCCCTATATTTATTTTTTGAATAAAAAATATTATTTCCATCCTCTTGAAAAGAGGATGTGATTAGAGATGCCCTAAATGGCTAACTCGGTTAACAATTACACAGTCATCATCACTTGTAGCTTTTGAAAAATCAATTACTTTCATTTGTTGGAATTGCCACCTAACTGTGGTTAGCAATAAATATACAATTAATCTTTCATTTTTCTACCAAATTAAATTTTCATGACACAATATTTGGAGCCAAGTCCAAATAAATATTTGATTTTCTTTGTCTTTTGGCTAGACAATCTTTTTTTTATCTTCAAACGTTGTTTTAAATTTTATTTTTCATTATAACAATGTAGTCCCCATACATTAACTTATATTTCAATATGATCTTCCCGTAACATGCCATTAAAAACTTTGAATGAAAAGTGCACACATAAGGGCCATGTGAGCATATTTTAAGGATATTAGAGGAAAATTTTTGGAATAATTTGTAGACACAAATATTCTCACTAAAAATCTTATTAAAAATTTAAGAGACGAAATTAATATGATTGTTATTTAAAAAACAATGAATGATACTTGAACATATAATAATATTTGGACACGTGTGTTTTTAGCAAGATTTTAACAATTTACACTTTTTACTCTCTAATCATCTCTAATTTCACCAATTTTTTCATCTAATTTGATTTTAAATTTGAGTAAAAATTTTGATTTGATATGAACTACTCTAATCATTTCATCAAATTTTCATTAAAATCTTTTAAAAAAATTTCCTTTTGTTCTATTTTTTTTAATTATCAAATTTGATGAAAAAAATAATCCATATGCTTCATTTTTCAAAATTTTCATCAAAATCAAATTTGACGAAGAATTTGATAAGTTCTCAGTTAGATTAAAAAAAAAATTACTCTCCTTTTTTTTTTTTTTTGATCAGCAAAAGAAACTTTATTGATGAAGAAAGCAAGATACATGCGAAAGCTTACATCAATAAAGAAGGGAAGTGCAAAGAGCATCATAACTACCCTTACCAATCCCAACTAGGTTGGCACCGATAAGGAAGCGCAATCCTTTGCTAGCACTAAACCCGAGATTGGTGAGGAACCAATCAAAAGAACCAAAAAGAGAGGAAGGGAAAAACAACACAAGAAAGGAAAACCCCACACTAAACAAGACAAAACAGATTCAGCTGGTACCCCACGAAGCTACTGATATTATAAATGATTTTTGAGTACTATCAAATTTTATTTGATGAAAGAAAATATGAAAGATTGAAGATAATGTAAGATCATTTATATTCCAATTTTCACTTAAATTTCAAGCTATGAGATGATGGAAGGATGGTATTGAAACATAGATTAAAGTAAAACTAGAATAAAAGTTTAAAGATAAAAAATTATAATATACTGATATAAATTTTTAAGAATTGTGAAATTTGGAAAGGGCATTGTTTCATCCCCTAAAAACTGTGCCCCTAATGCTCTTAATTTTCATATCAAGTAAAAAAAAAAAAAAAAAAAAAATGCCCAAATTAAAAATTGGGGACATTAAGGGCACAGTTTTTAAGGGCACAAAACATTTCTTATTTGGAAATGCACCATCACCACCCACCAACCCAAACCACCACTTAGCACAACGACCATCTTCACAGTTCTATAGTGTACTACACTAATTATTGGTATAAAAATTACTTAACTGGCCGGTTTTGGCAAGAACATAACCGGACACAGATCGGTTTTTTTCAAATAAAAATGTAATGTACCCAGCCTTATTAATTCATAATTTATCTCAAATGTGTTTATATGATGGAGATTAAATTGATAAAGTGTGTGTTTTTATTAAAATGAATTTGATCTATTAATTTATTTTTCTGGGAAAATTCTAATAAAAATCTCATAAAAGGAGAGAAATTATTCAATGCTCCTGGAGATAAATGGGAGAAATTATTCGATGTTTCTGAAATTATTAAATGTTTTAGAACACAAAGTGTCAAGTGTTAATCTGTAAATGGAATAGAATAATCTTCTTGGAGCATTGAATAATTCCTCTTAAAATATATATATTTTAGAGAAAATTAGTAATAAATTCAATCTAAAGAAGGTATAAGGCATTAGGTCAGTGGATATTTTTTGTTAGTGAGAGGTTCACCCATTGTGAAATAGTTTGTTGATAAGTCCTTTTGTTGAGTTTAAAAGATATTTTGTTTCTAATTTTATGCCTTAATTTATCTGTTAACTTTTTTTTTTTTATATGTTTAAATTTTTTCCCTATATGTTTATCTTTTTCCCCTTATTTGTTTTAAATTTTTACTATTTCTTAAATTTTTACACCTATCTATTCAATTTGTTTACCTTATCTATTTAATTTTTTGTTTAAATTTTATTATCTGTTTAATTTTAATCTTTTATCTATTGAAATATCTATTCAAATCTTATTATTTGTTCAATTTTAATCTCTTATCTGTTAAAATATCTATCAAAAACCACACACACACACACACAAAAGATTTGAGCCAAGAAAAAAAAAAAACAACAGATTAGCTCTGTTCTTTTGAAGTTGAAGAGGTTTGTACTGCATATTTGGAGAGCACACTAGTTAGCACAGCCTTCTCCTTGATTTTCAACCTACAATTTGGTGTATTTATGAGAATAAAAAGGGCAGAAAGAAAAAAAATTGAGAAATGACATCATGACAGCCTCATCTAGATTTGTCATTTAGATATGTATTACTCAGAGATTTAGATCAATCCACTTAATTATGGACTAAAAGTTGAATAAAACAATCAAAACGAAAATACATACATACATACATATATATAGATAGATAGATAGAGAAAAAGAAAGAAAGTATAGTGGAGCCATGAAAGGGATCGGAGGCAGTGAACTCCTCGACATCGGAATCGAACTAAGATGAGATGGGTTTTTCACGTTAGATGAATCTAGAATAGTTGTCGAAGATCGAAAACCTCTCACTCTAGAACTCTTTATACTCTTCTAATGCTCATCGTAGCAGTCATTGCTCCCTACAACGGAACCAACTCCAGTAATTTTCATGCAACCATGGCTCCAACATATCCTACGGCTTGAATCTCCACAAGATCTACTTCTGAATCTGATGATTTAGCTCTTCACTTTCAAGATCTACTTCAATCGGAACTCTTTTCATGTCTTCGAATATCTGTATCAATCAAAAACCATGTTTATGTCTTCGAAGATCTCGATTTGGCTCTCTTCATCAGTCAAAAACCATTTTCATACCTTTGAACATCTCGATTTGGCTTTTCATCAGGTGAAGATTTAACTCAAAAACTTATAGATCTCTATCTCGAATCAGATCACAACGAACCTTACATTCTTCTGCACTAACTACGCCATACTCTTCCTGTTCACCGAAACCACCATATCTTTGAGCTCTTAAGACATTGTGTCGATGATGGCGCAAAGGTGGTGGTGATGGTGGTGCTCCTCTATGGAGGAACCGAAACAAGAAATACGTAGTAGTTGTTCTGATCTGTAGATCTGAAAAGGAGATATCGATTTATAGATCTGTGTAGCCTTCGACGATGGCAGCAACAATGAATGACAGGCAAAAAGGGGACATAAGAGGTAGTAGTGGCAGGGAGGGAGGGAGAGAGAGAGAGAGAGAGAGAGAGAGAGAGAGAGAGAGAGTGTGTATGTGTGTGTGTGTGTGTGTGTGTGTGTGTGTGTTGTGACAAATGTGGAGTGGACGACAAAGTCGACGAAGGTGAAATAGCAGTACGAGATAGACAGTGACTTTAGCATCGCGACTGTTAAGGGTGTTCGCAGTTCGATTGTGGCCAGGGAACCTCTAATTCGCCATTTATTTACTAGATGGGATGATTGGAAAAATAAATCCGCATCCATCTGCTGAATTAATGGATGTGGATTGAGCGGATTAGCGGATGGATGTGAATCGGTTTTGTAGTTTAAACTTTTACAAATTTGGAACATAATATAATAATTTGTCCACATTTTTTTTGTTGTTGATAATAATCCAACTTGATAATGCGATCAGGTCCAATAGTGAATGGGTCAGATTGATCTATGCTTCCAACCAGTCTGCTGGCCCAGGGGTCCTCGGGGAATGCCTACAAAAAGGATCCAAAGGGAAAGGAAGTCCCCCGACGGACACTTCGACGATTAAGTTAGGACAGATTGATTTTCTTAGAGAGAGAGAAAAAAAAAGGGAAGTGAAGGAACTTACCTTCGATGTATCTCGAAAACTTCTTTATATCCTTTGTTCATCATTTCCTTATCCATTCCAAGCTGTCTTGTTGGCCGAAAGTCTATGGTCTAGTTGATATCGTTCATGGTGAGTCTATTTCCTTCGGCGTGAAAGGGTTGTCGCATTTAATGCTACGAGGGGCTCATTAAATGGTTGATATGTGAGTGCAATAACTTTGCAGGATCTTTGTCTGCTTACGTAGCTAGGCCTCTGCTTGATAAGTGCTTGGATGGTGTTGGTCCTGGCCCGTATTGGTTTGGGTAAACTACCAATACGTCCTAATAGTTAGACTTAATTCCCATCAAGTTCTATTGAAAATAAGTCTTGGTAAAATTGTCGCTAAAAATAATTTTTGTGACAATTTTTAACATACATCGCTAAAAATTGACAATTAGTGACTTTTTTTGGTCATGATTTTTATAAATTGTCACTAAAACTTACAATTAGTGACATTTTTTTATGACAAATTTTTTCCATAGGACCTATTAGACAATAAGTCCACTTATTAGGACTTACACGTAAGTACCCTATTGGTTTCTCAAAGTTATTAGGTTTAATATCTAGGCTGTGAGCTGACCCCTGATCCGTAGGCTGGGCCCTCTTGGGTGCCCATTAGTATCAGTAATCCCCCATTCCCAAATGCAGCTTTAGTCCAACGAAGGAAATAAGAGTGTGGGAGGTAGTCCCCCAAGGCTGGCCGACCGTGAAGATGGTCGAGCTTGAGAAAAGACCATTAGACTGGTTGACCACGAAAGTAGCTGATTATGAGGGAAGACCGTCAAACTGGCAGACCACAAAGATGGCCGAGCGTGAGGGAAGACCGTTAGACTGGCCGACCGTGAAGGTAGCCAATCGTGAGGGAAGACCGTCAGGTTGGCCGATGTAGACACCCCATTTTTTACAGCCCTTACAACTTGGAAGTCCTCGCATGCACACCTGATGATAAGTCTATTTGCTCGCCAAGTGCTCGAAGTCCTCAGCGGAACGCCATAACTTTGAGCCTTTTAAACCCTGCATCCTTGTTGCCTCATTTTTGGATCAGGCCTTGGCCTTTCTAGCCTGTAACCTTTGGTGGCTTGCCGGCCATCTCTAGAGGCTACCGGCCATCATTTTTGGGCTGTCGGCCACTGATGTGGCTTGCTGGCCACCAGTGTATTTTGCAGATATTTTATGCTAGTTGTGCCAACTGTTTGCACAGATGCACCCATCTTCACCCACGTGTAGGGCTGGATCTCCTTGAGGGAATTTCATGTTTTCTATATATAGGGACTCGTTCTCTCTTGTAGCAAGGTTAGAAAATTTTGAATTCAAAAATTTTCCTCTCTCTCTACAAATTCTCTACACTTTTGCCTATACACCCTTAACCAAAGTTGATCATCTTTGAGCTGGGGTTCCTTGAGGCCTTCTTGGAGCTCTTGAAGTTGGTTTTGGCTTGAATTGTTTTCTAGAGTTGATCTTTGCCTCAAGAGATATAATACTTGTCTTTTTACCTTGCTTTGCATGCTTGTTTTTCTGTCTTTTCCTACTGATTTTGGGCTGTTTTTGGGCTATAAAAAACTCTATTTTTGTGGGTTGAAATTGATGGTTTTAGGCCATTTGAGGTTAAGGGGTGACTCACCCTTCTTTATTTCTTGTTTGTAAGGCCTTTCCACATTTGTTTCCCACTTTCAAACTTTTTTTTTTACAAGCTTTTAAACATAGATTTTCAGAGCTTTTTCAGTGGTGAAAATCATGTTTTGAAGTCCAAATTTGGAGTGGTTAGCCTCCCCTCCTTATGTTTTGTTTACTAGCCTAGGTTGTGCCATGCTTTAGCTTATTTTTCTAGCTTGTTTTAGCTTAATTCCAGCATGTTTTAGGCTCTGATTTAGATTGTTTTAACTCTATTTTGGGTTGGTCAAGTCATTTGAGTCTTGTTTTGTATGCTTCTAGCGTAATAGTTCTCACAAGCTTGGTGTTTTAGGTCTTTAGCCAACACTTGTTTGAGTTGATTGCTTTGTTTTAGTGTTTTTCTCACTTAATTCCAGCAAGCATAATCTCTGCAACCTCACTCCTTTCTTGGCTTTTAATTTTGCTTTGAAAGTGGTTTCAAATCACTTGCTTGCCTAAGTATGAAATTGAGGTTTCATACTTAATGGTTTAATCCCTTAGGAGGTTCATTACCAACGGTATGATGATTCTTTCATACCCAAAGCAACTTGTGTTTTGAGTCCTCTTTCCATTAAAGAACTTTAATTCACCCAATGGACTTAATTGAATTAAAGAATGGTTGGTAAATTAAAATGAGTAACTAAAACTTTGGACTAAAAGTGAGCAAGATAATATTTGGATGTGTTCAATCGGACGTTAATTGAACACATGGAACTTGGACCATTTTATACTTGCTAGTGATGAGATGATCCAAGTCTCCAAGGTCAACTTCTTTCCTTGATCTTTCATGAAAAAGAAGAGGCTTATATCTTGTTTTGCATTTATTGAGCTTGCACGTCTTGAGTCACAAGCCATCATGCAATGAAATTGCTTGAGTTGGTAGTTTGTGACTTAAGTTCACAACTCCTTGGATTTGTTCATGAAAATGAGGGGTGAGTTATGCAAACAAATCCTTGAAATACCCTGTATATACTCTGTTTGTCCTATGTTGCAGCAAGATGAACCTGTGTATCAGTGGCCGGCAGGTCACTTTTCATGACCGACAGGTGGCCGGCAGACCACCTTGGATGGCCAGCAGTCCACTTTCATGGCTGGTAGGTGGCCGACAATCTTTACCAATGGCCGGCTGGCCACTGATGCAAATCTCAGCAAAGTGTTGGTAAAGTGGAGTAAAGTTGTTTTGGAAATGTTCAACCGTGCAAACAGAGGCATTTGGGAGCAAAACGGTGGTCTTTTCGGGTGGAATCTAAGCATGCGCATGCGCATCCCTCATTTCCCGAGGTAGATTAGTTAATTGCTTAGTGTAATTACTTAGTTTACTTACACTTGTATTGTAATTATTTAATTAGTTAGCTTACTAGTTAGTTAATTCAAGTGTTGTAATAATTAGTTAATTAGTATAGCTATTTATTCAGTTTGTAATAATTAGCTTAATTAGTTAGCTAATTAGCTTAGTTTATTCATTCGAACTCTCTTTCATGAGAGCGTAATGTAATAATGTGTATGTCTTCCAACCCCACGTTTTTCTCCTTTTTATTTATCCGCTTTTAATGGTTAGATTAGGGGCATCACGTTTCAATTAGCATATCGCATGTTTGTATCCATTCATTTGTATTGCATGCACCGAGGCTTGGTTCATCATTCTAACTGCATTGTTGTTTCAATACCCCGTTGAATACGTGTTTAAACGCATGCTATGAAATTGTTGCAAATAACATGTTAAGTAGCTGAGCCTATTTTAGTTGCATTTTGCATGCATTGTATTAGCCATCTTGTATAGTTAGTGTACGGGGAGGAAATATTCCGGCAACCCGCACTTCCTTTCTTCCAGGCTCCTCAGCTGTCCGATCACCTGAAAGCACAACGGCGGTGAGCTACCCGGCGGTGTGTGGCCGGAAAACCCCTCCGACGGTCAAATTAGAACACACACCTGAGAATAGGTAGAGAGAAGGGAGAGTGTAAGCGTGTAAGTCTTACTTACAGAAAATTGTCCATTCCCGTAAGGGGTGGCGCAGACTTGTTTATATACCTCTCTGTGCCTCATATCCACTCCCAGTGATCTCTCAACACGTGGCTCTGCGATCTCATCTGTCAGCACATACACCATGCCTCTGTCAGGTTACACCATGCCTCTGTCAGGTTACACCATGCTGAGCACCACTTAATCTCAATCACAACCTTCTCTTGGAGCTCGGCAATGAGCTGAGCCATGTTCTAAGGGCTATGCTTCACGCCCAAGCATTTCATTGCTTTGCTTAATAGAACCGAAGCTAGGCGAACTCCGCCTTGCCGAGCCCAAAACACCTCATGAGCATCTGATTCGGCCTTCTTGCCGAAAGCAAACAGTATCTCAGACATTTCCCGAGCGCTGCTTCGCAACTCGACTGCTTCTCCTATGCATACAAGCATTTCGGTTTAACCGAGCATTGCCTTAACCGAGCAACCTATATCCCATTGGGACAAATCTCATCGCCGATACTCTGCCCAAATCTTGCGGTAACAGAATCGTCTGCCAAATCTATCCCAAGACGCATTACGGATCATTATTTTCCCCTCTCAGTTAGGCATCATGAATATTTTTTCTAACTCTTTTGTTTATCTTAGCTTGGAGTACTAGTTGAGTTTTTAGTACTTTAGCATACTTTCATGAGTGTGAGTGACTGCCATGACTAGCATGCTTGCTATAAGGCTAAGTGCTTACTAGTTAAATTGTTTGAATGCTTGTGGATGAAGGCTTGTTGCTTAAATTGGAATAATTCAATGAATGTACGTTTAAGCCCACTTTGTCAAGTGGCAAATTCACAAACTTTAAGCCCATTTTGTTAAGTGGCAAAATCAAACCCTTTTCGGAAAACAAACATGAAATTGAATTGTTCCAATTCAGGCAAACTAGTCTATACCTTGTATGTGCACATTACATAGTAAATGCTAGCCTAATAAACTGGAACAAGAGCATATAATGTTGATAAAAATCATATCATGATTAGTAGATGCCGATTTTTGATCGGGTGAGCAGGGGTGCTCAATTCATGACCTTCCCCTCTCGTACCTAAGTTCTCGAATCAAGACAATCTTGGTGATGACGGACACATGGCCTATGGCACGAGTCTTGGGTTTCCTAAATTTCTCAAAATAAAATATTTATGTGGCGACTCTGTATCTGACAAAGCAGTCCATTTTTGGAAATTTGATTCAAAATCGATTTTCTAGAAGATTTTCCAGATTTGGACTCTTTAGTGTTTATCAATTTAACATTGCACTTGTAAGATTAGATTTAGAACCACAAGAGTCCGAATTGTAGGGCTTTCTTTCAAACTTCCAAAAGGGGGCGCGAAAAAGCCAAGCTACAATTTTTAGCGACTTTGCTGGGGATTTAAAGAACTTGACTCAAACTCATGATATGAAATTTTATCTACACTTATATGTTTCTTTGCATTGCATTTGCATTGGTGCGCCTAAGTCACCGTGTTTGCCATCTACTATTCCTGGATGGTTTGACGGAGGCCTGCTTAAAAGCTTGCCAAAAGGCTGACCGGTCGCGGGCTCTGCCACGATGGGAACACAACCCTTGGATCTGGACTACCGCTGTACCGTTTGATCCTTCTTTCACTTCTCGGTGTTAGGTGTGAGAGGTATATTAGGTAGTCTTGCTGAGGGACCCTTTTTGATCATTTGGCCTAGTTGCGTATCAAACTAGGACAGGTTGCTTACCCAGATGCATTATTGTGTGAAACCATTTTGCTTGAATAATGAACCCTAGCTCCTAACGAAACTAGGACAGGGTAACCCTACCCTCTCATAGGAGCGTTTTGGCTCTCATTTACTTGGTATGTGCTTTTAGAGTGAAACTCTACAGGAATGTGTATATCAGTTGCAAGTTTGGATATCAGATTTGGGGGCAGAAGTCAGTGTTGAGTGCAGTTCTACAGCTTTTGATTACAACTGTGTGTTGTTTATATCTGAGCTGAGGTGCTGTGCAGTTTCTGATTTTTTGCCTTCCTTTTTGCTTTATTTCTTTTTGCTAGGTAGTTTATCACAATTGCTACGGACAGTTCGGATATCCCCCGAGCACTCTGGACTTGTGTTAGAAGGCTTTACCAATCCAGGGATCTTGTTATGGGACAACTTGTGTTTGCTTTGCTCCCACCAGTTACCAGACGGAGGAGAGTTAGGCAGAATTCACCAGTTCAGCAATCACCTGCATCTAGTCAGGCTCAAACTTCTACATCTATGCCAGCAAGAGATCACTCGCATATTCAAATGACTCAGTATCTTGCAGCTAGTATGGAGGACTTGATTCGTTATTTCCAACAAACAGTGCAAACCATGCAGCAAGATACTGCCCACCATACTGAAGTTACAGCCCACCAAGAGGAAGTGATAAAAGGTCGCAACAACAAGAACCATACCGGCAAGGGCTTCTGCTTCCCATGCACCTCCTTCAGGTATCTCACTGCCTGGAATCACAACCAATGTTCAAGAGAATCTGGGCAATCAAGTGGACCCCATCGCACCACAAGCCTCCAAGGCACCAGTGTACCAAACAGAGCCTCCATTTGAATTCGAAGTTGACCCGACTATACTTAAGGTCAACAAGCTGGAGAAGCTTTTCAAGCAGGCACAGGGCATGAACTCTATCCCCGACATCGAAGATGGATATACTGACTCTACAGTAACCCTGCCAGACCGGTTTAAAATGTCACACATAGATCGGTTCGATGGCTTTGGAGATCCCATGGTTCATCTGCGGTTGTTCTCCAATATCCTGCGGCCGATGGGTCTCACTAGACTTCAAAAGTTGTCGCTTTTCGTTTGGACCCTGTCGGGTATAGTAGCTATCTGGTATTCAAAGTTGGAGGACTCTGTGAACCGAAGCTGGGAGGAAATGGCCGAGGCCTTTATCGCATAATACTCATACAACACGCAGATCGAGGTCACAACCCGTGATCTTGAGACAACCCGTCAGGAGCCAAATGAAGGCTTCTCAGACTTTGTAACAAGGTGGGGGGCCAAGGCTTTAATGAAGACTACTAGGCCATCTGAGAAGGATCAAATTAGAATGGTGGTCTGCAATCTGTAGGGGAAATTATTACAGAAGATGATTGTCTTACCGCTGTTTACATTCACTAAGCTTCATGAGATACGGGTTCAGATTAAAGATGCAATGAAACAGGGGTTGGTAACTGATGAAAATGAGAAGGCCAAGAGGCCTTTTATGCACAGTTCCAATGCAACCACTAGTGGAAGCACAACTGCACGGCCATCTGATGTGAATGTCGTCACCACTACAGCTAAGACCACCAACCCTTTCACTAGTACAAATCCATAAACTTCAAACAACTAGCCCTAATCCCAGAGGGTCCTTACCCCACTCTATATGCCTTTATCACAAGCCTTGAGGGTGCTAATAAAAAAGGGGCACCTCAAGCCGTTAGAGTCTCGTCTACTACCTGATCCTCTCCCACTGAAACACAACCCAACCAAATACTGTGCTTTTCACCAGCAGCACGGTCACGACACCGACCAATGCTTCAGGCTACGTCATGAGATTCAAGATCTCATTGACAACAAGGTGATAGCACTACCCCAAAAGCCAAATGTAACCACCAACCCTCTCCCGGCCCACAACCAAGTTCCCCCACCTCGGCACTTAAATCTAATACATACACTAGCCATCCCTTATGACCCCAGCGTATATATTACCACTTTTCACCTACCCAAACCGGCCGTGTTCATTCTTGAAAGCACAGATTTGTGCATGATGGACACATCCACACTTCAACCTGAACCTGTGGTGGTGACAATGGTAGAAAGAGGAAGGTTGGTCTTAGAGGAGAGTATGAGTCTGCTACCCGAGTGCTCTGAGGATTTGACTAAGATGGAGTATGATCCGTGCCAATATATTATGCCAGTTGATCAAGCCAAGCCCGAAGTGGTATTGCCGACAGCAGTGGAGGTCAATATGGTTAGTGAGGATGTCCTAAGTCAGGGACTGGATGATCTAGCGGAGTTGGAGGAGGACTTAGACAATCTGCAGTTCTATGACAAACAAGATCAGGGGGATGTGCAGATTGACTAGCTTGATCTAAATGGGTCAATAGACAACTTCGGGTGGCTTAGTAATGAGCCTGACAAGGAGGAAGGAACTAAACCAAAACCTGAAGAAAATGAAGCAAGAATAGCTGCAATGGCCGGAATGGCCGAGGAAAAGAGAAAACTGCCGGAGAGCACCGGCATCAAGAATTTAGCTTAGGAACTGTGCGCCATAAGTATCGCGGATATAGAATAAGAATTTGCATTGAAGCGGTTTGGGCAAGAAAGAGATCAAGACAAACAGAAAGCTGGAACAACTCAACTTCTTGCGGGGGATATTTGCGATGAGGGAATGATTAGAATGGAGCCCAACAACTGTTTGTTGGCTGTCGAAGGCGCATGGTAAGAGGACGATGATCTACTTTTAGCTCACACCGACGAAGATTAGGGTGAAGACCCGCCAGACAGTACCTGGTACATTTAAGAGATTGACCACATGACAAGAAATGGACAGTACTTCAAGCTGCCGCACGTGGACCAAGCTGAAGCCTCCGGGAAAGATAAAGAGGTTGAAAAGCAGAATGAAAAATAGTTGGAAGAAGAGGCAATGCTGAAGCAGCTAAAGAAAATTCAAGCCGATATTTCAATCTAGGGTTTGCTTATGGCTTCTCGAGTGCATCGACAGGCTGTACTATCAGCAATGGACAAAGCCAAATTGTCTATGGATACGACTACTGAACAGCTTGTGGGACTAGTCTTCCCAAGAGGTGTTATGCCAACTTTAACCTTCTCGGACAAGGAACTGCCGCCGGAAGGCTCAGCACACAACAAACCTCTATACATATCAATTGAGTGTAGAGAAAAGTGGGTGCCAATGGTGTTAGTTAATACTAGGTCAGCAACCAACGTCTGTCCATCTCACACAGCTTATGCCATCGGTTTGAAGCCAGCAGATTTCATGCCTATAGCCCAAGTGATTCGGGCGTATGATAATACTAGCAGAAAGGTAATGGGTACAATACAGATCAGAGTTCAAGTGGGCCCAACTCAACAGGATATTGAGTTCCATGTCTTGGATGTGCCGGCCACTTTCAATCTACTACTAGGAAGACCTTGGTTGCACCAGGTAAAAGCTATCTCTTTTACCCTCCACCAAATGCTGAAATACCCTCATGGGAAGAGAGTGGCTATTGTGTTCGGGAATTCCTCCATACATCCTCCGCCAGAGGTAACTACGCCTGTGCTGGATATAGTTCATGGCGATGAGGATGTTTTCCTTTCAAGATTCACTCTAGCTGAGGCCCAAGCAGTGCAAACCATCTTGGCAGCAGATGAGGGCTTGTATGTCAGTGCCTAATCAATCTATTTCATGAACAAGCTCTAACATGTGCCAAGAATGGGATTGGGAAGTAGTGGCCGGAAAGGCGTCACAGCACTGGCCGATGTGCCACATAATCCACATGCCTTTGGTCTTGGCTATACGCCCACCAAAGAGGATTGGGTTACGAAAGGAAAAGAGATGGCAGGTAGAGCCAGAGTTAAGTAGACCGAGAAGTGCTATAAGCTTGTTCACAGGCCAATCCGGGGAACACTGAATGGCCATTTTGTTCGGGAAGGGGAAAACTTCCCATTTTGCGGCTTTCCCAAGCACTGGTTAAATTCTGAGAAGTAGGGTGTTCCTAGCTTTGAGATCTTCTTTGACTTGCAGCTGCAAGACAATGATATAGAGAAAAAGGCTGAACTGACGGCTAAAGCTGAACAAAGCATGGACAGCAACTCAGACAACAGTGAACTTGGAATAGGAGCAGCACTGGCATGTCTCCTTTCAGATCTTCTGGCCGACTCAGAGAGCTTGGGGGATAACCTGACCATCTCAATGATCGGGGACCAACTGGGTATGAACCCTTCTAGTAGCATTTTAGATGCATTTGATGCACCATCTCTCGTTTGGCAGCTGGAAGAGGGCTACCTGTCTAGTAGTTCTAAGTCGGGTAGCGAGCCAGAATCTGATTCCACAGAGTCTATGGAGTCAGAATCGGATTCTGGTTCTTCTGAGTCCGAGTCTGGTATTCTTAGGGATGATGACCCGGATGCCAAGGTCTTTTCCAGGTTGTCTTTTTCTTTTACTTTTGAGTCAGTTGTAACTGAAAAGCTGGATGAGCTGGACCTTATGAATGAGAATGCCACTACAGATTCTGAGTATTTCTCTGTACCGCTTGTTTATTGCATTGATTAGGATTTTCAAAATTTTAATAAAAAAGTTGAGGAAGGAATTCCTCTGGTTTTGAAAATTTTGATTAATCGAGAGGATGAGAGGTTTATAAAACCCTTTGCTGATGAAATCATTGCTTTTAATGTGGGTACTGAGAAGGATCCGTGTCTGGTCCAGATCGGGTCCACGTTATCTTCGGAGAAGCGCGAGCGCTTAGTTGCTGTATTAAAAGATTTCAAAGATGTTTTCGCGTAGTCCTACAAAGACATGCCTGGAATCGATACTGAGATTGTACAGTATCGGATCCCTTTCGATCCCGAGGCTCGACCAGTCAAACAGAAGTTGTGGAGAATACGCCTGGATTGGGCTTTGAAGATTAAGGAAGAGGTCACCAAGTAGATAGACGTAGGGTTCTTGCTAGTATTTGAGTATCCAACTTGGTTGGCCAACATTATCCTAGTGCCGAAGAAAGATGGCAGAATTCGAGTATGTGTGGACTTCAGAGATTTGAACAGAGCCAGTCCGAAGGACGACTTTCCCCTGCCGTACATCGATGAATTACTGGATTTCACTGCTGGCCATGCATTGCTCTCCTTCATGGATGGATTTTTCGGGTATAACCAGATTTTGATGGCGCCCAAAGACAGAGAGAAAACTGCCTTCACTACACCATGGGGTACCTATTGCTATCGGGTGATGCCGTTTGGGCTGAAGAATGCGGGGGCTACCTATCAATGGGCTGTAACCATGATTCTGTATGATATGATCCATAAAAAGGTTGAGGTGTACGTAGACAACATGATTTTCATGTCCAAAGAAAGGAAGGGCCATTACATCGTCTTGAAGAAATTCCTTCAATGGATCAGAGAATACAGACTGAGGTTGAATCCACAGAAGTGTACTTTCGGCATAACAACAGGAAAAATGCTGGGTTTCTTGATCACACAGAGGAGCATCGAGGTAGATCCTTCCAAAATCAAGGCTATCTTAGAAATGCCACCACCAAGGACTGAAAAGGAGGTGTGAGACTTTCTGGGTAAAGTGCAATTTATAAGACGGTTTATTTTTAAATTAACCTTGACTTGTGAATCACTTTTTGGTCTCCTGAAAAAAGGAAAGAAATTCTGATGGGATGATCGGTGTCAATTCGCTTTTGAGCAGATCAAGCAGTACCTTCAAAATCTACCTGTGTTGTCACTGCTAGAGTCGGGGAAGCCTTTGATTTTGTATTTGTCAGTAACGGATACAACGATGGGATGCATGCTTGCTCAGGAATCCAAGAATAGGGTGGAGAAAGCTATCTATTATTTGAGCAAGAAAATGCTAGAATACGAGACCCACTACACTCCTTTGGAGAAAGCTTGCTTAACCTTGGTATGGGCTACCAGGAAGTTGAGGCACTACTTGTTAGCCCACTCTATAATTCTGGTTTCGAGATTAGATCCCATCAAATATCTCTTTGAGAAACCAGCACTTACGGGTAGGCTAGCTCGTTGGTTGCTTCTTCTCTTCGAATTTGATCTGAAGTATATCACTCGCAAGTCGGTCAAATGGAGAGCAGTAGCAGAGTTCCTAGCAAATCACCCAGTGGAAGGGGATGAAGCGGTAGAATACCTATTCCCAGATGAAGCCATTTTACAAGTTAAGGAAGAGATTTGGACAATGTACTTTGACAGAGCGTCTAATCAGTATAGTTATGGGATATGTGTGTTACTAATAGCACCCAACAATTCCCATATACCTTTAGCCTTCAAACTCTGGTTCAAGATATCCAATAACGAAGCAGAATATGAGGCTTGTATCGCTAGTTTGGAAGCCGTCCAGGAACTAGGGGCAAAAAGGTTGGATGTTATCAGGGACTCGAACCTAGTTGTTTCTCAAGCAAACGAAGACTGAAAGGTCAAAGAAGAAAAGATAAGATTTATCACCAGACCCTGGACGTTTTGATTCCTAGGTTTGAAAAGATGAATTTCATGCATCTACTAAGAGAGAACAACAGGTTCGCTGATACTTTATCAACTTTATCTTCTATGATAGACATCCCGCTCGGAGTTCGGATGCGTCTGATTATCATTGAGCAAAGATATACGCCGGCCTACGAAACTATCGCCACACTAAATGAAGCGCAAGATCAAAACCCTTGGTACTATGATATATGGAACTTCTTAGAAAATGAGGTTTATCCACCAGGGGCAAATGCCAAAGACAAGAAGGCAATACGGTGGATGGCCATTCAATTTATCATCTGTGGAGGTAAATTGTACAAGAGAGGTCATCTGGGAATGCACAAGTTATGCATCGAAGAAGAGGAGTCAAAGTTCCTAGAGAGTGCGGAGTGCACATGAACGGACTAATGTTAGCCCGGAAGATTCTCAGGCAAGGTTACTACTAGTTTACCATGGAGGAGGATTGTATTGGTTTTGTTCGGCAATGCCACAAACGCCAAATCCACGCTAATCGCATGAACATCCCGCCGTAAAAACTGTACAACATGACTTCACCATGACCTTTTTCAGTCTGGAGAATTAATATCATCGGCGCAGTCACACCAAAAAAGTCAAATGGGCATGAATACATTCTGGTGGCAATTGATTATTTCACAAAGTAGATGGAAGCTCAGTCCTACGTAGTGTTGAAAGCAGCGCATGTGGCTAAGTTCATCCGAAACAACATCATTTGCCGTTATGGAGTCCCGAACGAGATCATTTCAGATAATGGCTCCCATTTCAAGAAAGAAGTGATAGACTTGTTGGAGAAATATAATGTGGCTTTCCCTAAGTCATCTACATACAGGCCGTAAACCAATAGAGCTGTTGAGGCCACCAACAAGAACATCAAGCATATTTTGCAGAAGATGGTTGAGACCTACAAAGACTGGCCAGATAAATTGCCATTTGCACTCTGGGGCTACAGAACTTCAATCCGGATGTTGATAGGGGCAACTCCTTATTCTCTTGTCTATGGGATGGAAGCTGTTCTGCCAATCGAAATAGAAGTCTCGTTGCTACAAGTTATGGCTGAGTGTCAAATAGCAAAGGCAGACTGGCAGCAGAGCAGGTTTGAAGAACTGATGTTGTTTGATGAGAGAAGGCTGAAAACATTGTACCATGTTCAGGGTTATCAACATATGATTGCTAGGGCTTTTAACAAGAAGGTTCAGTTCCAGAACCTCAATGAGGGGGATTTGGTGCTGAAAGACAACCGAGCTCCTATCCATGACCCTAGGAAGAAGTTCAGACCCAATTGGACTGGTCCTTACATCATCAAGACTATTTGGTCGGGTGGAGATGTTACTCATGGACCTGGATGGCCTAGAAATACTATCCCTGAGAGGCTCGCTCGCTAGGCCGAAAACCTGGAAGGGCGACCTAGGCAAAAGTTAGAGCACAAAAATTAGAAATAAATAAAAACTGAGCTCGCAAAGTTGAAAACCCTAAAGGGCAACCTTGGCAAAAGTTAGAGTGCAAAATGAGGGAGTTAATACTCAAGTGAACTCAAACCGAACTATGTAAGGCCTGATTCTCATCTTTGGGATACGTAGGCAACTTCATCTTGAAGTCCGGCCGTAAACACCTCCAACTCAACTATCTTGTCCGTGTGTTTGATCAGGTCATCTTTGTCTGTTTTTTACCTAAAAGTTCGGTTGTGATCTATACTCTGAGAGAAGAGCTAGTTACAACGTTGAGCAATGTTGTTCAGTCAATGGGCAATTTGTAATCTTTGGATTCGAGGTTATACCTCTCGAGGATTGATTCTGTGTGTGTCAAGTGGAGATCCTTTTTCGAAAATGGTTTTGAAAAGTTTTAATAAAAGTTGATTTTGTTCAAATTTTACCTTTTACAACTTGGACCATTATTGGACCAAAAGGAAAACTTTCAGTACCAATAACTTTAATTTCATTGATTTTAATACAAAGTTCTCTAACTCTCGATACAAATCAAAGTTGCTCTTATTACATTGAAGAAAAAAAAACATGAAAAGAAATATCAAAGCAATAAACTAAGGGCATAGATGAGTCAGGTGCTCCTGCGTCCCCCGCTCGTGCTTGTGGAAGCTTTTGATGCCAAAGTGGGCCCAGTTCGTGCCTCATCTTCGAGCCAAGCCAGGCACTCGCTAGAAAGGGCGCAATTGAAACTAGGGGCAGGGGCCAGAAGCTCTCCTGTCCTCCAAGTAGTGAGGTACCTAGCCAAGTGTGAACCTCAGATGAGGAATGAAACCAGGTACTCTATCCCCTCCTCTAGGCGAGTCTGATCATGTTCAAACTGACGTTTGAACCGGAAAAAGAAGTAGAATACACAGTGTGTAAGGCCGATCAGCCATATGCCAGGTTGTCGAGTCATGTTGTAGCTAGCCTCAAGCTGAGTACTCAGGGCAAGAGTATACAACCTTCAGCTTATCCATTAGCCACACTTGGGAAGGGATCAAAGAAAAAAGTGATCAAAGAATAGAGAGATGTGTATTGAGAGAAAGGTAAGAAAAGGGCTTTGAAAGAAAAACAGAGCATGAGTGCCAAGTGATGTGAGAAACACATATGAGAAAGGGTAGGAAACATTACCTGAAGAAGCAGTGGACTCCCTGCGAATTTGTTAGTCTCTCGCCGATGAAAGGTGTCTAGGCCCATCAAAGTCTCGGTCAGCACCAAGCCAATACAACTCTTGCCTTCTTTCAACCATTGGGCCACTTCAATTAGCCGAATGCTAGACCTGCCGAAACTAGGGGCAAGAAGGAAATGAGCCAGGATACATAAGCAGAAGACGTGTTGCCGAAAACTCTGCCAAAAAAGGTTACCTCGGTCACCGGAGTCAGAAATTTGGTGAATCAGGTTGGGAATATGCAGCTCTCCGTTGTGAACCAAGGATCGAGCCTCATGTAGAGTGAGCCCACACATCTGCCCCAAAGCTTGGATGTGGCCAAAACGGGATTGAGGTATGATTTCCTCATTGCGCCAGGATTTCATTAGCGCTTGAAATTCTTCGATTGTCGGGCATATCTCTTGTCCCCGGAAGCTAAAGACAAGTGTAATCGGGTTCCAGCATCTAACCACGGCATGAAGAAACAAAAAACAAAGCGGAGAATGGCTCAGCAAGAAAAGTGCATTTATGCCAAAACCCCAGAAATTCACCTTTTCCAAGCCGTCTAAAGTCGCAATCCAATCCAAGAGTTTTTCGGCGACAAATGGCTCCATTTGTGAAGAATTTGCAGCTGAAATGAAGAAATCACGAAGCTCAACCTTTTGTAGAAGATAAGGCAGTGAGTGGAAGCGATATGTCAACAACCTAGGGGTCCTTTGCATTGATGGCCGGCAGGTGGCCAGCAAAAGACATTGGCCACCTCTCATGGTCGGCATGTGGCTGGCAACCTTTATTTGTGGTCGGCATTCTCTCACTTTGACTTGTTGTCCACCTATGTGTTGAGCAACGCTGGAAGCATATGTTTTGTTTTGATCTTCGAGTGTTTTAAGGTCTTGTTTTGAGTCTTTTCGGCTTTAGCAAGTTTGTTATTTGTATTTAAGTTATTGCTGCGTTGTTTTTTGCTTTATCAAGTTGTATGTTATTTTGTTTATTTAGTTGTATATTGCTTTTTGTATTTCAGTTGTTGGTCGGTTCATTACCCGATTAAGATTTTGTTTCAATCAAGAGTGTTATCTTGGCCACTTCGATTCCATGTCTATTTGATGTTATATGGTGCTCATGATGCAAAATGCAACACTTTTCATAAAAAAAAATTGCTTTTATTCCAATCATGGTTTTTACAAAAGAGAAGTACAAGTTTTAGCGAAAAATGAAACATGTTTGAAGCTATACAATGTGCTAATGATATAAACAAAAAGAAACTAAAAAAAAAATACAACAAATCAGCGCCAGTAGCCTCAAGCTCTAGAGGCCCTTTTTCGTCTCTTCTTGGAGGAGAAGACTTAGGCATCGCTCCATCACCCATTGTTCAAGGTAACTCAACCGTAACCCGAGCTGATGTCATCTCCGCTCTCTGCTCCAGAGCCCTCCTCAACGTCGTCACCTCCACTCTTAGAACCAGACCCAACATCGTCTCCACTCTCAAATGACTCTAAATGTTGACTCACTGCCTCCTCAGAGTCGCTCATCTCAAAGATCATCACCACTCGTAATGGGCTCAAGGATCGCTCATCTCGGCGCTAGCTTTGCCTCGACCGCGTGCTGGAGCCTGTCTCTCTCTTCTTTCTGCTGTTGGAGGAGGCATTACTGGTGCTGCAACTGTCGCTAGTGCCATCGGTATGGGTGGGATCTGAAAAAACAATTGTCAGCATATCAGCTATAGTATGTGTATCAGATGTAAGCATAGTATGCAGAATGTATGTACGAAGAAATCAGATACAGCGTATGAATACAATATGTGAAAGCAGTGTGTTAGATGCAATGTATCAGTACAGTTTGGGAAGTTTTCAGTTAAAATGTCAGTGTCAGTGTGTCAGTGGAAATTTGATGCCTGGAGTGCAAACTGAAGAACTTACCGAGATACCATGGAGACCAAGCAACGTCTCTCTTCTCTGTACCATCCCTATCAATGAGGCTATCAGCTTGAGAGCGTCTCCTGTGTACCCGATGGATGCCTGCAAAAGTATTTGAATGATCAGTGTTTGCAGTAAACATATCTGAAATGAAATGTGGAGTGCGAAACGTAAAGTGTAATTCATACCTGAGTCGAGCCTCGAACCCCGACAAGCTCGTGTCCAGCCATTGTAGGCTCAATCGGAACCTGGTAAGCATCCCCAGTATGTCGCCAGCATGTCAGCACGATAGGAAGCTCTGGCCAACCAATCCTCTGCCTTGCTTGGGAAACCCTTCTACCATGGGCGCCTAGGCGCCTCTCGCACAGTAAGAGCTCTGGTCACTCTAGGCGCCTCTCACACAATAGGAGCTCTCGCCTCTTCACCTCCACGAGCACCGGTCAAGGGTGGCATCAGATGTGTCTAGATGAAAGCCGCATAGTCACCCTCTACTCGAAAGTAGTCAGCATCTAGGCCTACCATAAACTAAATGACCTTTGCAATGAATAGGCCATCTGCTGATCGCATGGACTCTGGCGGAGCCATTGGAATAATCGGGTCAGGCAGGCTCACAATCTGGCGCACGAACCGCTCGCCCAAGAACCAGCCCCAGCAAACTGGGTCCTCGAGTAGAATGCGGTAGCGGGAGGTGGCCTAGGCCCTGGCATACTGGTCCCGAATCCCCATTGGCATCATAGCCCATGACTACCACATGATCTACAAATAAAGGTTGTACAAATTATTAGTTGTTGTTAGTTACTAAATGTGAATCAGAATAGTTTTAAAGCAAAAATGACTGTGTTTCGAGTTACCTCATGGGCAGCTTTCGTGTCGAAATAATGTCTGAAGAATGTGAAGGGCTCGTGAGTCCTACGCTGGAGCCAACCGTCATATCTCCACGAGTAGGGGACTGCCAATGGGAGCTCCTCTACAGGCTCTGGGGTGAGAGTCGAAAAATATGCATAGATCCATAGCTATAAAGAAAATGTAGTGATATGTGATCAATACAGTATGAACAGATGCAGAAAGTGTAAAACAGAAAGCACAGTGTATGAACAGATGTAAAAAGTGCAAAGCAGAAAGCATAGGTATTGAACAGATATAAAGTAGAAACTGTAAAGCAAAAAATGTAAAGTGCTAAGAGGGAACTGAGATGCATACCTCCTAGGCTCGCCAATAGCCTCCGATCAAGTCTCCTCTTATGCGGGAGGTCAAGCTCATGTATCTATATAGCGTGGCGAGACCAGCTCCGCCCCAATCATAAAAACGAACCCGATGAAAGGTCACCAGGGCACTTAGCAGATATAAGCCGACGGTGTTCCACTTGTTCAAAAATAAGGTGGTACCGAAGACGAACATCAAAAAGCCCTTGGCGTACTACTCAGTCTCCTCTATCGTCTTGAGCTCAGTTCCTTTGAATCGCTTGGCGAACCAGGTGTATCTGACCATCCCTGTCCAGTATATGGATAGATGCGCCCCCAGTAACTCGAACCAGATCGCCTCCCACTCCTTCATGTCTATATCCAGAGGGATTGGATCGCCCCCTACGTCTAGGCCGGTGATCATGGCGAAGTCATAGAGAGTCATCGTCATCTCTCCTGTCGTAGAAAAGTGGAAGGAGTTAGTGGTGTCCACCATCTCTTTACGAGTGCTCCCAAGAGAGGATGGCTCGCGATGACTCGAGTTAGGCCAAAGCTAGCCTCGTCTATGATATCGCGAACTGCAGAGTGGAGCTCATCATACCAATCTCGGGCGGTCGTAGCACCGTACCCTTTGAAAACGCGAGACTCGCCTTGCAGTAGAGAATAGATGCAACAAATAAAGAATAGATGGATCAGATAAAGCAGAGATGATATTATAGTCGAATAAAAGGCAATGTAAGAAATGCAAGTAAAGAAAGGCAAAAATGCATGAAAACAGAGTTCATACCTCAACGACAATGGCTGACAGGTGAGAAGCCGACTCCCATAGCAGGAGGTCCTCCGATGCACTGCGAGCAAACTCAGTGAAGCGTCTGATGCCTCCGGTAGGCAAGATATGTGTCTGGGGATGGTATCTATCTGGATCGAAAGGACGTACCCTCAGCGATAGCGGCTCTAGCTCGGCCTCAGGCTCGAACTCTGCTTCAAGGTCTGCCTCAAGATCAGCTGCTAGCTCTACTACCTCAGGAACAGGTGGAAGTACGAGGGAAATCTCTGGAGGAGCCCCGTCATATGGCGACTCATCCGCCATCTGAAAATAGATGCAAAGTAGGTGAAAAAGCAAAGAAAAATGTCGAAAAGAGGGTAAACTTGGAAAAGTCAACCCCATGAGAGAGAAAATAGAAGAAAAAGTCAAAGCCTGGGAAAAAGGCACAAAACCTAAGAGAAACTCGAGGGAAACAAGCCTTAAGTGGTGAACCTTCAAGAAAAAACACCGAGATCAAATGCCGAAAAGAGGGTAAACTTGGAAAAGTCAACCCCATGAGAGAGAAAATAGAAGAAAAAGTCAAAGCCCGGGAAAAAGGCACAAAACCTAAGAGAAACTCGAGGGAAACAAGCCTTAAGTGGTGAACCTTCAAGAAAAAACACCGAGATCAATTTTCAATTGGTTCAAAATGGAGGAAACAAAGAGGGTTTAGCGAATCAACTTCACATAGGGCGTTGGAAAACACGTAGAAAATACAAATCTAGAGAGAAGAAGTGTCTAGAGAGAGAGAGGGAGGAATTTTGGACATGAGGAAGTGAGGAAATGAGCCCTCGTGTCCTATACTTAAAGACCTGTGCACAAAAGACCAACAAACCCTCGATCTGTCATCGTTGGCTAACATGGGGCCGACAAGGCCCATTTGTGGCCGACAAGGCTCACCTGTGGCCGGTACATGGCCGGCGGCCTCCTCTTGTGGCCGGCCAGTGGCCGATGGCCTCCCTTGGGGTCCTGATGCTGTTTTGTGTCCTTGGTTTCCAAGAAGTGTAGGGATAGTTCATTGTTTGGTTCAGATTGTCTCTATGAAAGCTCAAAACTGTGTTTTTGGTGCACGATGTTCGTCACTTGTCAATATGAACGAGGTGCATCCTTTTAACATATTGTAACTCTTTCGATAGGTAAATAGGAAGTTGCTATTGAATTTGTTTTTGTCAAATTATGCTTTTGTACCTTGCGTAGAATATGCATTTCACTTTGTTGCGTAAAACATGCATGTCACTTTGTTGCATAGAATATGCATTTCACATACGTTGTTGCGTAAGATATGCATTTCACATATATGTTGCATGCACGTCTTGCATTCGTTATGAATCATGCATAGAATATGATTCCGCTCTTATTTTATATGCTTTTGTTTCTCGCATAGAACATGCCTTCAATTAACATTGTTTCTTCGTTGTTTGTATTGCATGGAACATGCATTCTTACTGTATTGCACTCGTTAAGTTTCTTTCCTACATAGGCAAACAATATTGTATGTACGGTTCATTCGAAGAAATGCATGGTATTGTATGTACGGTTTATTCAGAGGAGTTGCGGATGAAATTATGTGTGTCTCAGTAAGAGAACCCATGTATTTGCGTTGTGCATCTATCGCACTTGTTCACTTTGTGCATCTATCGCACTTGTTCACTTTGTGCATCTATCGCTCTCATTTATTTTGTGCATCTATCGCACTCATTTATTTTGTGCATCTATTGCACTCATTCATTTTGTGCATCTATCGCACTTGTTCACTTTGTGCATTTATCACACTCATTCACTTTGTACATCTATTGCACTCTTTCACTTTGTACATCTATCGCACTCGTTCACTTTGTACATCTATCGCATTTGTTCACTTTGTGCATCTATCGCACTTGTTCACTTTGCGCATCTATCGCACTCATTCACTTTATGCATCTATCACACTCATTCACTTTGTGAATCCATCGCACTTGTTCACCTTGTGCATCTATCGCACACATTCACTTTGTGTATCTATCGCACTTGTTCACTTTATGCATCTATTGCGCTTATTCACTTTGTGCATCTATTGCACTTGTTCACTTTGTGGATCTATCGCCCTGGTTCACTTTGTGTATCTATCGCACTCATTCACTTTGTGCATCTATTGCACTCATTTACTTTGTGCATCTATCGCACTGGTTCACTTTGTGCATCTATCACACTCGTTCACTTTGTGCATCTATCGCACTCATTCACTTTGTGCATTTATCGTACTCGTTCACTTTGTGCATCTATCGCACTTCTTTACTTTGTGCATCTATCACACTTCTTCACTTTGTGCATCTATCACACTTCTTTACTTTGTGCATCTATCGCACTTATTCACTTTCGTGCATATATCGCATACATCTCTGTGGTTTTACCTCGGGACGTACGAAGTACGAGCCTGAGTAGTTATTTCTTAGGACGTGTGAAACGTGGCCTTGGGTGGGTTTTTCCTCGAAACATATGAAGTACGCGGCTGAGTGGTTGTTTCTCAAGATGCGTGAAACGCGGCCCTGGGTGGGTTTTACCTCCGGACGTACAAAGTATGTGTAGACACCCCATTTTTGACCGCCCTTAAGACTTGGGCGTTACTGATGGTTTACTTGGTGGTAAAAGGTATGTAGGGCAAAGGTTCAATTTCTTCGGCAATGAGAGAGTCAAATCCCAACTTCATACCCCTTTTGGACCAAAACAATCATAATCAAAAGATTTTAGATCTAAAAACTCTCTTTCAAAATGTTTTGAAAATAAAGTTCCTACGATATTCCGACGCTCGCATTTCGTTAAATGTTGCGTTTTTTGGTAAACCGAGCAAGGACAAAGTGGAGATGAATGAAAGAGAGATGAAATCTTTGAAAAATCTTTCAAAACACTTTGTTTAGGGGTTTGGAGTTAAAGAAAAGAGGAAAGGAGAGAAGAATACTAGTTTGGGAGAAGTTCGGCATGAATCCGGGTAAGAAAGAGTCAAGCAGCCCTCACTGAATCAGGCTTATTCATTTGTATACTTGGATTTTAGCTATGAGGCCACCACCGTTGGAAATCTTACTTCTGGGGCTTCATTTTGCACTCAAGAATCTCCTAAAGCGAAGTCCGGGTGGGGGAGATATGATTGGTTGAAGTAGAGGATCAATCTTGTTGGATCAAAATTGCGCGGCTTCACCAAAATGGGCATAACTTTTTGCACAAGAGAAATTTTGATGCAAGGTTGGTTCCATTGGAAAGCTAACTTCTGGGGCTTCAATCTAGACATCTACTGACCACTTTTTGACCTTGGCAACCACCTACCGACCACCAAAATAGCCGACCGGCCAGCAAAAATAGTCGGCCGACCAAATAAGTAGCTGGTCGACCAGAATAAGTAGCCGGCCGACAAATTGACTGGTCGGTGGCCTTCCTACGTATTCTACAAGCTGAGTAGATACCAGCTGTGCCAGCTGGTGAGCACAGACTCTGCCCTCCATACACTTGTATGGAGGGATTTGCTCCTTGAGTTAGCTTCCCTTGGAAGCTTTGCATTGCATTTTCCTATAAAAAGGGAGCCTCTCCTCCCTTTCCAGAGGTTGATCAATCTGAGATATAGCATATATACCATTCTCTCTCTATATCTCCCTCTCTCTATATATTTGTGTGTGTTAGAGTGCCCTAAAGTGATTATTTGTCCACTTTCTCACACTAGAACACCTTGTAGCACACCACCTTTGAGTTGTTGAAGTGTTAGGGAGTTGTTTGAGGAGTCTTGGAGCTGGTTTTGATCCAAAAGGGTTGCTGGTTTGGTGTTTTGAAAGAGGTCTTCAAGGGTGAGACACTTACCCTCTTATTCCTTCTTTTTTTGTACAAACTTTTAGGCTATCTTGCATATTGATTCGAGCTTAGCTATAAACTGAAAAAAGTTTTGTATTTTCATGCTTAACATGTTTGTTTAAGGTCATTTTGGTGTTGGGGGTCATCCACTCCCTCTTAGGCCTTGTTTGGCCTCATTTTGAGCCTTATCGGTTGAGCTTTGGAAATTTTGAGTATTGGCCTTCTCACCACTGAAATCCAGAGGATTTTTAGTGGTGATGAAGTGGTTTTGAGGTCCTGTATAGGGGAGGGACACCCCTCTCCCCTTATTGTCTCATTTGCTTGTGTTTTGGCTCATAAGGGTAGCATGCATGCCTAGCTTTGTTTGGCTTTATTTCAGAGGTTATTTGGTGTTTATTTAGTATGTTTTACCTCTGCCCCATGTTGGTTTGTGGACCCCTTGCATGCATAATACACTTGCCTTGTATTTCTCTATTTTGCCTAGAAATACATCTTGCCTTTGGACCATCATGCTTGCATGTTTTGGCTTAGCTTTGTGAAGTTTTTGGTCATGATTTAACATGCTTAAGGTCTGTCTTGAGTCTTTGGAGTCATGCTTGCCATGCTTTATATAGCCTCTTTGTATTCTAGCTTGTTGGCTTCGGGTGTGTGAGTCGTTAGCATGCCTCATTTGGTCTGTTTCAGTGATTTAGAATCACTTGTCATGCCATTTTAGTTCATGTTTTATGCCTACATGCTTGCATTTGTTACCCTTTTAATGCCTTGAAGAGTTGTGGTCTTATGCTCCATGTTTGGGCTTTGGTGTATGCCTCTCTGTTTAAGTCATTTGGGATGCCATTTATGTGGGTTTTGGGGCTTATTCTAACATACCATAGCTCTGATTTTTGTTGGTCTAATGCCCATGTTTGTCTCTTTTATGGATGCTTAGAGTTGCCTCTTTCATGCCTTAGGTGATGGGCCTTGGGGCATGCATGCTTGCATATGTGATTTGTGCTCTTGTTGCATCATTTTGGCCATTGTTATGGACAAGGCTGAGGTCTGTCCACCTATAGTGTAAGACCATGGGTCATGCGTTTGTATCTTGTAGTATGCTTATTACATTGCATGATAGTTGCATCCATGTAGTTAATGCATTGTTACATGCTTGTCACTTTGCCTAGTTGCCTACCTAGATTGCATTATAACATTGCATGTCTGGCACATTGCATATTTGCATTATAGGTCACTTTGCATTTGGCATGTTTCGCACCTTAGCCTCATGTGCATACTTGAGTCACATTGCATATATGCATTACATTTTGCTTGGTTTGGGGTGTCAAACCAAGCATGAGGGATGAGGTGTGTTCGTATTCAAAGTGATGCAACGCGCCTTAATCCTCAGTCGCCGACACCCTTGATCCCAACATGATAGGGTGCAAGGCACTCATTTGTTTTGTCCCATGCGTTTACATTGATTTGCAAGCTTGGTGCTTTGGGCCATCATGCATTGAAATGCGTGATTGGTGGCCCGAGTACCGAGGGCCACACTCCCTTGAGTCCATAGCATGATTGGGAGAGTGGCCATGCACACATTGCTTTGAAATTCCATGCCATGCACTGTCTGTCCTCTACTGTTGTCAAAACAGGGTTCTGCAGGAAGTAATGGCCGGCCGGCCACTTACAGTGCCAATCGGCTACCAAAGTCCAGCCGGTGGTTCATTGTTTTGGCCGATGGCCACATTCTCATGGCCGGTAATGCTCTATCATGGCCGGTGGCATCCCACAACACTCAGGGAGTTATTCATAAGGGTCCTAGAAACTTTCATAATTTTCAGATGAGTAAGGCAGTGTAAACAGAGGCAACAGTGGCATGGTACCGGGTTTCCGAGCGAGGCAAGTCAAGCATGCATCATCCACGTATTCTGAGGCAGAGCTGCGGCGGTCTCTTTAGTTTCATATTTAGGCCGTTTTTGTGATTAATTTGTTAATTAATTAGAAGTTTTGTAATAATTAATTAGCTAGGATAGTTAATTCATTATTCGGCCTGTATTATTATTTCGGACCCTCCGAGCGAGGGCAATTTTGTAATAAGTGTGCATGCGTGTGTGCATGTCTTCCAACCCCACGTATTTCTCCCTTTTACTTACCTGCTTTCAATGGTTAGTATTAGGGCATATTTAAATTAGCATACCTTATGCTATGCATGCATGCATCCATACATTTGTCTTGCATGCACCGGGCTCGGCGCATCATACTAACTGCATTGTATTTCAATTCCAAGTTGAATACATGTTAGCTGTAGCATCATCATATGCCATCTTAGAATAGCCGAGCCTATTTTTAGTTGCATTTTGCATGTGTTGCGTTAGGCATTTCAGCATAGTTAGGACCATGTATTGATTTCTAACATAGCTACTGTTTTGGCTTGGAGTACTAGGTAAGCCTTTATGCTTTAGCATCCATGCATGTGTGTGAGTGATTGCCATGATAGCATGCTTACCATGAGGCTACTTGCTTATGTGATATATCTGCCTGAATGCCTGTGGGTGAAGGTTGGATTATCTGAATTGGAATAATGCATCGACTGTAAGTTTCAAGCCTACTGGACAATGGTAAAACCATGTTTTCTAAGCCCACCCGAAGGTGGCAAAACATGCATTTTAACCTACTTACGAGTAGCGAACCGTTTTCAAAACAAACATGAAATGTTTTGTTGCAATTTAGGCGACCCAGTCTATACTTGTATGCTGTGCGCATCACATAGTAAATCTAGGCTAATAACCGGAATAAGAACGCGTAATGTTTTCAAAACTTGATATCATGGTTAGTAGAAGCCGATCTTCGGATCGAGCGAGAGGGGGTGCTCATAGCCGACCTTCCCCAATTGTACCCAAGCTCCCGAGCCGAGGCAGCTTTGGTGATGACGGACACGTGGCTTTAGGCAAACGAGTCAGGGTTTCCTAAATTTCCCCAAAAATAAAATATTTAGGTGGCGACTCTGTATCTGGCAAAGCAGTCCATGTTTGGCACTTTTTTCAAAAAATCTATTTTCAAAAACGATTTGCCGGATTTGGACTCTTTGGTGATTTATCAATCTCACATTGCACATTGTGAGATCAGATTAAGAACCGTGACAAATCGAGTCCGAACTGTAGTGAGCCCAAATGAACAGAACGGGATTTCCCTCCCGGGACGTTCGGGGACGTCTACAGTATGCACCCGAGTGGTTGTTTCTCAGGACGCATGAAACGCGGCCTTGGGTGGGTTTTACCTCGGGATGTACGAAGTACACACCCGATGGTTGTTTCTCAGGACGCATGAAATGCGGCCCTGGACGGGTTTTACCTCGAGACGTACGAAGTACGCGCCTAAGTGGTTATTTCTTAGGACACGTGAAACACGGCCTTGGATGGATTTTATCTCGGAACGTGTGAACCGCAACCTCGAATGGTTTTCTCAGTTTCTCAGGAGGCATGAAATGCAACCGCAGGCGGTGTCTTCTTTCCTCGTCTCTTGCTTTGGCATGGTTAGAGTGTTGTTTTATCTTCTTTAAGCTTGAAGCTATTCATTCATGTGTTGTTATCTTGCTTATTGTATTCATTCTTGCTTATCGCATTCATTATTGCTTATCGTATCATCTCGCATGATCATAAGTTTTCAAAATAGTCGGATTCACGTGGTGTATAAGTCTAACCTTCAAAGTTGCATTGTGCACATCATTTGCATCTTGCCCCAGAACTACGCTGGGTTGATTCCTTGCAAAGAGATATGTAAGCAGCCTACAAGCGCAACCATTTATTTCTATATTGATTGTTTGTCCAAGCCTTACGGCCTTGTCAAAATGGGTCGTCTTCGGGTTTTGACATTCACTCATGTCATTTCATGACTCCGAATTCTATCAAAGAGGGGCAACTGTAGACATTCCATTTTTGACGGCCTTTACGACTTGGATGTCCTCGCATACACACCTAATAATGAGTCTGTTTGCTCGCCAAGTGCTCGAAGTCCTCAACGGAACGCCACAACTTTGAGCCTTTCAAACCCTGCATCCTTGTTGCCTCATTTTTGGACCATGCCTTGGTCTTTCCAGCCTGCAACCTCTGGTGGCCTACCGGCCATCCCTACAACCTGCCGACCATCACTTTTGGGCTACCGGCCACTAATGTGGCTTGCCGGCCACTAGTGTGTTTTGCAGATATTTTATGCCAGCTGTGCCAGCTGTTTGCACAGATGCATCCAACTTCACCCACGTGTAGGGATGGATCTCCTTGAGGGAATTTCATGTTTTCTATATATAGGGACCCACTCTCTCTCATAGCAAGGTTAGAAAATTTTGAACTCAAAAATTTTCCTCTCTCTACAAATTCTCTACAATTTTGCCTATACACCCTTAACCAAAGTTGATCATCTTTGAGCTGAGGTTCCTTAAGGCCTTCTTGGAGCTCTTGAAGTTGGTTTTGGCTTGAATTGTTGTCTAAAGTTGATCTTTGCTTCAAGAGGTATAATACTTGTCTTTTTACCTTGTTTTGCATACTTGTTTTTCTATCTTTTCCTACTAATTTTGGGTTGGTTTTGGGCTATAAAAAACTCTATTTTTGTGGGCTGAAATTGGTGGTTTTAGGACATTTGAGGTTAAGGGGTGACTCATCATTCTTTATTCCTTATTTGTGAGGCCTTTCCACATTTGTTTCCCACTTTCAAACTATCTTTTTCCAAGCTTTTAAACACTGATTTTCAGAGCATTTTTAGTGGTGAAAATCATATTTTGAAGTCCAAATTTAGAGGGGTTAGCCTCCCCTCCTTATGTCTTGTTTGTTAGCTTAGGTTGTGCCATGCTTTAGTTTATTTTTCTAGCTTGTTTTAGCTTAATTTCAGCATGTTTTAGCCTCTGATTTGAACTGTTATAACTCTATTTTGGGTTGGTCAAGTCATTTAAGTCTTGTTTTGTATACTTCTAATGTAATAGTCCTCACAAGCTTGGTGTTTTAGGTCTTTAGACACCACTTGTTTGAGTTGATTGCTTTGTTTTAGTTTTTTTCTCACTTAATTTCAGCAAGCATAATCTCTGTAATGGTCCCTTCTTTCTTGGCTTTTTTAATTTTTCTTTGAAAATGGTTTCAAATCACTTGCTTGCCCAAGTCTGAAATTAAGGTTTCATACTTAATGGCTTAATCCCTTAGGGAGTTCATTACCAACAGTATGATGACTCTTTCATACTCAAAGCAACTTGTGTTTTGAGCCCTCTTTCCATTAGAGGACTTTAATTCACCCAATGGACTTAATTGGATTAAAGAATGGTTGGTAAATTAAAATAAGTAACTAAAACTTGGGACTAAAAGTGAGCAAGATAATATTTGGATGTGTTCAATCGGACGTTAATTGAACACATGGAACTTAGACCATTTCATACTTGGTAGTGATGAAATGATCCAAGTCTCCAAGGTCAACTTCTTCCCTTGATCTTTCATGAAAGGAAGGAGGCTTGTGTCTTGTTTTGCATTTATTGAGCTTACACGTCTTGAGTCACAAGCCATCATGCAATGAAATTGCTTAAGTTAGGGGTTTGTGACTTAAGTTCACAACTCCTCGGATTTGTTCATGAAATGAAGGGTTGAGTTGTGCAAACAAACCCTTAAAATATCCTGTATATACTCTGTTTGTCCTCTATTGCAGCAAGATGAACCTGTGCATCAGTGGTCGGCAGGTGGCCGGCAGACCACCTTTGATGGCCGGCAGTCCATTTTCATGGCCGGCAGGTGGCCGGCAATCTTTACCAGTGGCCGGTTGGCCACTAATGCAAATCTCAGCAAAGTGTTGGTAAGGTGGAGCAAAGTTGTTCTGGAAATGTTCAATTGTGCAAACAGAGGCATTTGGGAGCAAAATGGTGGTCTTTTCGGGTGGAATCCAAGCATGCGCATGCACATCCCTCATTTCCCGAGGCAAAGTAGTTAATTGCTTAGTGTAATTACTTAGTTTAGTTACACTTGTGTTGTAATTATTTAATTAGTTAGCTTACTAGTTAGTTAATTTAATAGAATCTTTTTATAATACTTGAGATTGAGAAGGATTTGAGATTATAGTTATGGAACTAGAAAGAAATTAGGTTCAATTGTATATAATTTGGATGAATTGAGGAATTGAACTTGAAAGTAAGAAAGCTATGGAATTAATCTTATGGATTTTGTAAGAATCGGATTTTGAGTAAGACATTGAAGCTTAGATTTAATAAATAAATTAGGTAAGAGCTGAAATTAAGAAATAATTGGGTTCAATTTCAAGTAATTGGAAAGAAATAATGAAAGGATGAAGGAATTTGGAGATTAATTATATCAATTAATGATTTTTGGGTTTTGGATGTTAAATTAAGTTAGGTTGAAGAATATGAGTTATGATTCTTTAAATTTGTTAAGTTTGGGTTCAATTTTGAGAATTAGTCTTGACTTAATCTCTATAAATTACATCCAACAAAAATTGTTTGAAGACTTGATCCATACAATGGAATATATAATTGACTTTGAAGAAGAGTTTTATAGGTAAATGGCTTACAAATGATCAAGTTTTCTTAATTATTTAAGTGTTTGTATATTTTTAGACAATCCACGTTTAAACCAAAGTTTTGGAATGATATTTTGAAAGTTTAATTCATGTGTTAGAATTTGTGGGTTGAAAATTGGGTTTGATATGAAGAAAATGAATTAAAGCTAAATTTCACTAAATTTAGAATTTGATAATCAAAAATTGGTTTGATTGTAAATTAAATGCAAAGATGCTCCTAAAATCTTTATAGCTTTAATTTTATGTTTTATAGAACAAAAGTAGAAAAATTTTGAAATCATTGATTTAGTAGTAATTGATTAAGAAGCCAAGTAAGAAATCAGTCTATCTGGAAAAGAAAGATTTGGTAATGAAAGAATATGTAAAATGAGAATCTGATTCATTTGAATAAAGAAAGAATAAGCGTAGTAAAACTTCAGATTACTTAAATAGCAAAAGACAAGAAAAGTTAAGTTTGATCAAGGAAGTGATATTGTGTTTCAATGTGTATCTGTTATGTGTTTGTGTAGGTCACGCGCTATGGTCCGTCTACTCTGTCTCTGAAGCTATCTGTGAGTAACACTATTGTAAAGATATGTTTAAGTAAAAGTATTTATTTTCTGCGTTGCACTATTCTCTGTTCTAAAATGGTTCTTCTACTTAATGAATGATGATCCTATTTTCTTGATCTGTATTCACTATCATTATTACAGAGATCTCTGTCAGTTTCACTTCTTGGAACTCTTGTTTACTGTATTGATGGCCATCATATATTATTGTTCGGTCTTCATGACCGTCTGTTCAGTCTTCATGACCGCCTGTATTGTTTTGTTGTTAGATGTACCACGTATAACTACTAAGCTTCGTATGAAATATGGATCTGCTAAGCATATGATTCTAATTTTCTGTTTATTACTAAAATTAGATGATTTGGATTATAGTAAGGACATCATTCATAACCTCTTTACACTGTTGTTATTCACTGGGCTTTAACTCATTGTGTTATATATGTATGTAGGTGATCGGGCACATGACCAAACCTAAAGCTTCGACCTGGACTCCGTCTTGTCAACCAACCTATGTGCCTCCCGTGGAGGTTCTGGATATGTCAAATGCCGAGGCTATGTGATTAAAGATTAAGTTTTTGGTTATTCTGTATATAGGGTTAAGTCCCTTTTGTCATTTTATATATGTGCTAATGCATGACTGATGTGATAATAAATGTATATAAAAAAAGAAAAAGTTTAAATATTGTCTGTCTCATGTAAGTTTGCACAACTCAATGGACGATGTGTGTTTGTATTTTGCTTCCTCTAGCCCGTGATATTATGTATTTATTTAAGAGGCCTTCGGTAATCTTAGGACTACTGACCGGTCATGATACTAAACCTATAGGGGCGAGCTTGGGTCGTGACAAGTATGGTCGCAAAAACCCCCGTTTGTACAAGATACCCTTGATAATAACATAGTTGGACGACCGAGCCCAGATCTTATCAGCCTTTTGCTTATTCTCTGGTAGGACTCCTTTTCTAAAAATGAGATGATGTTATGGGCCCACGGGATGGGCCTGTCCTGGAGCAAGTGAACCTCTTGTTAATCTGGTGAAATGGTTAGATGGGTAAGGTATTCAACTCGGACACCGTGGCGGGGGTCAGATTGGTCAGCTGCAGCTGGTTGTGCCATTGCATCTGCTTGGAAATTCTTTGCCCTAGGGACATGCTTGATGTGGAAACTATTAAAGGGGTGGGTGAGGGGAAGAGCGATGTCCCTGTATGAGAGTGTTGTTTCCTCTTTGGCCTCGAACTCGCCTGTTATTTACCCGACGACCAACTGAGAGTCGCTAAACACTTGGAGATATTGACCCCGATGTCTCTGGCCAACTGCAGTCCTGCTATTAGGGCCTCATATTCAACCTCATTGTTACTTGCATCGAACATAAATCGGAGAGCACACTTGAAGTATTCTCCGTCTTGAGTGGCAAGGATTAGGCCAGCTCCACTACCCTCTTTGCAAGATGAGCTGTCAACACTAAAAGTCCAGGAGTAAGGGTCCTCTACGTCAGGAATAGGGGGTGTTGATGTGGGGGCTATGTCTGGAGTGAGATTGGTGAATTCTAGGATAAAATCAGCAATAGCCTGGCCTTTGATGGCCATTCGCGGTCAGTAGGAGATTTCGTACCGGCTCAATTCAATAGACCACTACATGAGCCTACCTAATGACTCTGGTTGTTGCATAACATTTTTTAAAGGTTGATCAGTGAGAACCACTATGGAGTGGGCTTGAAAGTAGGGCCGGAGGCGTCTGGAGGCGATGACTAGAGCTAGGGCCATCTTCTCCAATAAAGGATAATTATGTTCTGTCCCTTGAAGTGCGCAACTGATGTAATAAACCGAATGTTGGACTGAATCTTCTTCTCTGGTGAGAGCGGCACTGATTGCTGTGCGAAAGATGGCTAAGTAAAGAAAGATGGTCTCCCCTGGGATTGCTTGAGAGAGAAAGAGAGGGTTTGCCATGCATTGTTTTAGCTGTTGGAAAGCCTCCTCAGACTCGGTGTTCCAGTTGAAAGCCTTTCTAAACACCTTGAAGAACAGAAGGCACTTGTCGGTTGCCCTCAATATGAAGCGATTGAAGGCGACTACCCTGCCCGTGAGCCGCTGAACCTCTTTTACCATTCTCGGAGACTGCATTTTGATCAAGGCCTTGATCTTTTCTAGATTGGCCTCAATTCCTCTGTGGCTGACCATAAACCCCAAAAACTTACACGACACAACGCCGAAGGGGCACTTCTCTGGATTGAGCTTTATCTTATATTTGCGCAAGGCTTGAAAGGTCTCCCGTAGGTTCGTTAAGTGATCGGAGGAGAATTTACTTTTGACGAGCATGTCATTGACGTAGACCTCCATATTACGACCAATCTAATTTTTGAAAATGGCATTAACTAGGCATTGGTAAGTGGCTCCCGCATTCTTCAAACCGAATGGCATCACTCAATAATGATAAGTCCCTCTATCAGTAATGAAGAAGGTGTGCTCTTGGTCAGCCGCGTGCATTAAGATCTAATTATAGCCTAAGAAGGCATCCATGATGCTAAGCATTTGGTGTCCTGCCATTGTGTCAACCAATAGATCTATCTTAGGTAGGCGGTAGCTGTCTTTAGGGCAAGCTCAGTTGAGGTTGGAGTAGCCGACGTAAAGTCTCTATTGCCATTACTTTTGCGGGCCAAGACCACATTAGATAACCATTTGGGATAGTCAACGTTTCTTATAAACTAGGCCTTTAACAACTTGACCACTTTAGTAGCGATGAGATTGTTGTGCTCTGGGTGAAAGATACGCTACTTTTGACGCAATGATCGGAACTAGGGCTCGATGTTGAGGCAATGAGTAATAAAAGAAGGGTCAATACCCGGCATGTCTAAGTGAGTCCAAACAAAGACAACGTTATGCTCAGTTAAGAGAGTTGTAAGATCGACCTTAGCTAAAGGAGGTAGCTGGCTGCCAATCTTAGCCGTTTTCGTTGGGTCGGTGGGATCAATGGGTATGTCGACTAGTTCTTCCACTGGTTCTCCTCGGATTAGCTCTTTCTCATCTCTGACATCCAGGCCTTCTATGATCATAGTCTCCCTCATTTTGACCTCTTTTAATGAGACGACATAACATTCTCTAGCAACCATCTATTCACCCCCTCACAATGTCGGCCCCTTGATTGGTCAGAAATTTTATGGCCAAATGGTATGTGGAGGTTACAGCTTGGAGAGCGTTGAGAGCTGTGCGTCCAAGTATAATGTTGTAAGCGAAAGGATAGTCGACGGCGAGGAAGGTGAGAAGTTTTGTGGATTGTCGTGGGTATTCTTCGATAATGATTGGAAGGTCTCTAGAGCCGAGAGAGGTCACACGATCCCTGGTGAAGTAGACCATAGCGGTTTATCGAGGCAACATCTTTTCTTTTCCAACCTGGAGTTGTCAATAGGTGTTAAGGAAGATAATGTCAAAGGAACTGCCATTATTGATAAGTACCCGCCTGACTTGGTAGTTTGATAAAAGAGCAAAAATGACCAGGGGGTTATCGTGAGGGTAGAGAACACCTGTGCAATCCGCCTCCGTAAAGGTGATTGGCTCAAACCATTTCTTGGGGTGTTTAGGGGGGCGGCCCACCGTCTTTACTTCCCTATCAGAACCCTGCCTAATCTTTCTTAGTTCAACTCGCTGTGCCGACCGAGATGGTCCGCCGTACGCAAGCCCTTTGGCAATGACTCTGATCTTGCCTATTAGGGGCAGAGCGGGCCCTGCACGCGGGGTTATTGTCACAACCCAAACCCGCCCCTATAGGTTCGGCACCGTAACCGACTAGTAATCCGAGGATTACCTGCGGCCTCTGAATAGATTAACAAATAGGAAGGGGGCTGCGGAAACAAATATACAAAATAATAAGGTCTAATGAGCTGTGATGACGTATATGGGACAGGGAAATCCAAAACTTATTTATATACATAAACATGCTAGTCAGATACACCAAATATGTACAAAGTATTTACAAAATGTAAGCCCAAGATCTGATGTTACAAAACAGACACACAGACTAGCATGAAGTACAAAAACGGCCATGGCGTTAGGCTTTAAGTGGAACCTCCTCGGGAGGCACAACGGGTGGCTGACCAAAACAAAACAGAAGGCCATCAATTCTGGCCTGGGTCCTGTGTTGCCTCACCTACATATATATAGTAAACTGTGAGCGAAAGCCCAGTGAATAATAAACAAAGTAAAGGGGTTTCAATGAATGAGTATATACAGATTTCAGAAATCAATTCATATTGTATCAAAATCATGCTTGATCAGATCGAAATCATAATTCAGTTTTTTTAAATTCATACTTGATTAGATCATATATAGGCAGAAATCACAAGTCATGGTCACATTTACGTGATACATCCATTAGCATAACTAAACAGAACGCGCAATGCGTAAGGTTATGAAGAACCTCCTTAGCTCCCGCGAAGGAACCTCCGGATCCGGGTAACAAGACAGCTAAGCCCCCATGGCGGGCCTCCGGCACGGGCATTAGTGCACAAACAGAACGCATAAGGCGTAACACAACAGAACGTACGAAGCGTAAAGTTCTACGAAGGAACCTCCGATACCAGGCCACGGCTATAAATCTCACATGGTACTAAGGATGTCACGGATACATGTCAGAAATTGGACAATCATTCATTGTACATAACATATCATTTCAGAAAACAGATCTCATTTTGTCACACAGAAAATAAGTACAGTTGAACATATCTTTACTAAGTTATTACTCACAGTGGGCGTTGAAACAGACAGGTAGAGCCAAAAGGTCAAACAGAGTACGGCACGTGACCTATATAACACATAACAGACATATACATGAAACACACGTTCTAGCTTATACAGAACTTTTGTCATTGGTTCTAAGTGTGTTTCTACCCTTGAATTCCCCTTATAGAGTCTTAAACATGGCCTAGGAATGCCTAGGATGGAATGAGGATGCAAAAATGCATTTTTAGACACTTTACAAAATTTTCAGAAAACAAGGGTCTCGCTCGAGCGTGGCTTTCTACGCTCGAGCGGACATGCAGACAAAGGGTCTCCGCTCGAGCATGAATTCTGTCGCTCGAGCGGACTGTGTGCTACAGTAAAAATGCTAGATGCTCAAAATTTACACTCGATGGACGCTCGACCCTCGCTCGAGCATGAGACACAAGTCCTCGCTCGAGCGTGGATTCCCTCACTCGAGCGGACTGTGAACTTATACAAAGTACTGGATGCACGCATTTCACGCTCGAGCGTCACTTTGCTCGCTCGAGCAGAAGGCATGATCGTAGAGTGTTCGCTCGAGCGTGGAGTTCCTCGCTCGAGCGTGGGCCCAAAATCTGGAAATTCCAAATTGAACTCCAATGCTCAAATCCAACTTTTAACCATTCAAAACTCAACCTCTTGGGCTCAATTTCTAGAAAAACATTTCAAACTAATAGTACAACAAGTTTCAAAAACCAATTTGTAAAATCAATGCCCATGGGTGAGACAATTTGATCACAATTTCAATAAATCACCAAGAACAAAGTTTAAACAAACATGCATAAGTCCAAATTGGATTTCAAAGCTCTAAAACATGATCCAAAGCACAGTTAACCTTAGAATTTTGATGAATTCAAGGACCTTAGTAAAAATATGGTCATGCATGTGAAGATTTGATACCAAACAACTTCAAATAGCATGATATGAGCATGCATGCATAAATTAAGCTTAAATTCAACATGTTAAAACCCTTCCTAACTTTAATCACCAAATTAGCCAAGAACATGCAAGAAGAACTCAAATTCTAGTTCAAGAAAATGAAATCTCTACCTTAAGTTCTCAATTTCAAGTATATGAGCTCAATCTTGCAATTCTCCTACAATTTCTTCTAGCAATCCTTGTTGAAACCAAGCTCCCCTCACACACTCTCTCTCCCTCTAGCCGTTTGGTCTCACAAGGTGATGAAAACAATGTTCTAAGACTAAGTTCCATGGTTGTCTGAGATAGTGGGCTTCAATGGCACTATTGTAAATAATTGAACTCATAATTTAATGTTATTTAATCGCACCGAATCGAATTTTAATGGAACCCACCATAAAATCACATAAAATCTAACTAGTCTCGGGTGCCGATAAGGCTTCCAATTCACAATTTAAAGTTTAAAACACGAACAGATATTTCGACACCGAACAGATAGAAACACATAATTCATACAATACACATGCAAATTAATTCCAGATTCCCTCTTAATTACTATTAGGCATAATTAAGTACCAATTAGCGTTACTCAGGGTCAGGGTTATTATAGTCTTCTCCCCTTAAAAGAGTTTGGTCCCCAAACTCAAATTACCTTTATTCGGAATCAACACGGGGTTCAACGGAAACAATTCTGGATATCTCTTCTTCATGTCTTCCTCGGTTTCCCAAGTTGCATAGGTTCCCCCGTGGTTTTGCCAATCCACTTTCACCAAGGGTATTGCTTTGTTTCTCAACCTTTTGATTCTTCGATTTACAATCTGGATAGGCCTTTCTTTGTAGGTGTAGTCATCTTTCAAAAGTACATGCGTCGGTGTAGACACCCCATTTTTGACTGCCCTTAAGACTTGGGCGTTACTGATGGTTTACTTGTTGGAGAAAGGTGTGCAGGGCACAGGTCCGGTTTCCTCGGCAAGGAGAGAAGCAAATCTCAACTTCACACCCTATTTTGGACCAAAGCTATTTTGGATGGTTTTTAGACCTTAAAACCCTCTCTTTCAAAACATTTTTGAAATAAAATTCCCACGATGTTCCGACGCTCGCATTTCGGTAAATGGTGCGCTTTTCGGTAAACCGAGCAAGGACAAAGTGGAGATGAATGAAAGAGAGATGAAATCTTTGAAAAATCTTTCAAAACACCTTACTTCGGGGTTTGAAGTTGAAGAGAAGAGGAGAAGAGGGGAGAAAACAAGTTGGAGAAGAGGTTCGGCATGAATCCAGGTAGAAGAGAGTCGAGCAGTCCTCGCTAAATCAAGCTCATCTATCTATACACTTGGAGTTAAGCTATGAGGCCATAACCATTGGAAAGAAGACTTCCGGGGCTTCATTTTTCACTCAAGAATCTCTCAAAACCAAGTCCGGGTGGGGGAGATATGATTGGTTGAAGTTGGGCATTATCCCGGTTGGATCGAGTCTGCGCGGCTTCACCAAAAAGGGCATAACTTTTTCCACAGAAGGAATTTTAATTCAAGGTTTGAGCCATTGGAAAGCTAACTTCCGGGGCTTCAATCTAGACATCCACTGACACTTTTTGACCTCATCAGCCACCCATCGGCACTGTATTTAGCCGACCGGCAATTTATTGTGCCGACCGGCAATTAATTTTGGCCGACGACCACATTTTCTGGCCGGTTTGCACCCTTTGGACCCTCCAGGCTTTGTACATGCCAGCTGTGCCAGCTGGGATGCACAGACCCGACCCCCCATACACATGTGTGGCCTTTTTGAGCCTTTGTACCCCTTTTGATCCAACCTTTTGCACCCTTTTGATCAAGCTTCTTGGGAAGCTTTGACAAAGGGTCAAGCTTCCTCAAGAAGCTTGCACCCTTTGGGATAGCTTCTCTTAGAAGCTTGGACTCCTTTGACCCTTTGTAGCTTGTCTTAAAAGCTTAGGCTTGGCCTATATAAAGAGCCTTCCCCCTCCATTGTAAGAGGTTGGGTGGTTTTGGAGCAAAAAACCAGAGACATAGATATATATCTGGTATATACATACATACATCCTCCATATCTCCCTTCTCCAAAGCTCAAAACATCCAAGTTCTACACCCCTTTCTTCATCACCACCTAGCACCACACCACCACCTCCATTTCCAGCAGCTTGGAGGTCTTCTCAAAGTCTAGGAGGCAGATTTCCTTGGTCCAAGAGGCAGCAAAGGGTTACTCTACAAGGGTGAATCATTTTCTTCCCTCTTCTAGTCTTTTCTTGCTTCATATCTAAGCCATAGTTGCTTGTATATTTGAGCTCCGACCAAAACTGAAAGTGGCATTTTTTTGAGCTCTATTTCATCTTTCATTAAGGGTCTTACCTTGTTTGGGACCCCCATCTTACACTTGCTTCATTACCCCTTTGTATGCCATAATCTTGCATAGTATTTTTGGCCTATGTGTAATATGTGTTGGAGCATGATGTAAACTGTAAATGAGCTTATTTTGATCCCTTCTTCAACATTGAAGAAGGGCTCAACACTGTTGGGGACCTCCATGTGTCACTTGCCATTGAACCCCTCTTTGATCCCCATTTTTGCATGACTTGTTATCACATTTAGCTTCTGTTTTTCGACCCTGATCAGAACTGAAAAGGGTCTTATTTTGACCCCCTATCCATGTCCCATGAAGGGTCTTTGGCTGTTTGATGCATTTTTAGTATACTTCATGTTATAACCCTCTTGTGGCCCTAATCTTGCATTGCATTTTGAGCATGTTTTTATATTGATTTGGGGCTTATCATCTACTGTAAGTAGTCATATTTTTGGTCCCTATTCAGTGTTGTAGAAGGGTCTTTTTCTTTTTGAGCTTTGCATCTACTACTTGCTTCATTGCCTCCCTTGCGGAGCCATTTTTGCATGCCATTTTAGTCCCACTTGTGCTTACTGTCTTGCCATGCTTTGTACTGTAAAAATGCTTGTCTTAGGGCTGCCTTGCTTCTGTCTCTTCATTGCATGTTTAAATTATGCATGCTTTGTATAGCTGTAAGCCATTTCATGCGCCTAATCTTGGGTTTCGGGGCCTATAGCATGCATTGGGTGACATATTTCCATGTTTTGGGACCATTTGGCATCATGTTCCAGCGCTGAAATCTGCATGTTTATATGCCATGTTTCATCATTCGCCATGTCTTGTTAGGGTTGCATGTTGTATCTCAGGATTAATCCATGCATTGGACATATTTGTGTGCATTTCGGTTGCCTCATTTCACCTAATGGCCACTGATATGAGTGTGGCCGAGGTCTACTTGTATTGGTGTAAGCCCATCTTGCATTGTGCATGCCATGTTACAATGCGTTGTGCATGTTATGTTGTTACATTACGTCATGCCTTGCATGTTCGTTCGCATACTCATATTGCATACTTAGCTCGCATGCTTAGGTTGCATTTGGCATGCATCCCTTGCCTCTTGATCAAGGATGATAGAGGTTGGGGCCTTTGATGTGTTTTGTGCTTGCATTCCATTTGATATCAAAGTTGCTAACTTGGCTTTTGGGCCGTCATGCATTGAAATGCGTGATTGATGGCCCGGGGGTCAAGGGCCATGCTCCCTTGAGTCCATTGCATGATAGGGAGTGTGTCCATGCACACATTTGCTTGAAATTCCATGCCATACACTGCTTGCCCTCTGCTGCTGTCAATTGCAGGTTCTGCAGCAATTTTTGGCCGACCGGCACTGTTAAGTGCCGACCGGCAAATAATGATTGGCCAATAACTTCATCAGAGGCCGGTGACCTTTTCCTATGGCCGGTGGCCATCCCTCCCAGCCGGTGGTGTTCCACAGTGTGCAAAGAACCTGCCCTAAGACTTTGGCAATTTTCAGAGAAGCAAGGCAGTGAAAACAGAGGCAGCAATGCTATGGCAGCGAGTTTCCAGGCAAGATGGATCGAGCATGCATCATTCGCGCATTTCGAGACGGGGCTGCAACCTTTTCCCTTTTGCATTTAATTTGTTAATTAAATTAGAAGTTCTGTAACAATTAGTTTAGTATTATTCTTTCGGTCCCTCCGAGTGAGGGCAATTATGTAATAAGTGTGTGTGAGTGTGTGTATGTCTTCCAACCCCACGTCTTTCTTCCCTTTTACTTACCTGCTTTGATGGTTAGTATTAGGACATATTTAAATTAGCATACTTATGTTATGCATGCGTGCATTCATACATTTGTCTTATATGCACCGGGCTCGGCGCATCATGCTAACTGCACTGTATTTCAATTCCAAGTTGAATACATGTTATTTGTAGCATCTCACATGCCATGCTTAGGATAGCCGAGCCTGTCTAGATTACACCCTTGCTTGCGTTGCATTAGCCACTTAACATGAACTAGGATCATGAATATGATTACTAACTAGTTTCTGTTTTGGCTTGGAGTACTAGGTGAGTTTTTACGCTTTAGCATATCGCACGCGTGTGAATGTTGCCATAACAGCATGATTACCATGAGGCTAGCTGCTTATGTGATATAACTGCTTGAATGCCTGTGGGTAAAGGTTGGATTGTTTGAGTTGGAAAAACTCGTTGAAATCCGTGTTTTAGCCTACTTGCGAGTAGCAAATTCCAAAGTATTTTCAAAACAAACGGATATGCAATGCTTGTTTCCAAATTAGGCGATCTAGTCTATACTTGTTTGCTGTGCCCATAACATAGTAATTCTAGGCTAATAACCGGAATAAGAACATGTAATGTTTTCAAAATCGGATATCATGATTAGTAGAGGCGGTCTTGGACGGCGAAGGTGCTCATAGCTGACCTTCCCCAATCGTACCCAAGTTCCCGAGCCGAGGCAACTTTGGTGATGACGGACACGTGGCCTTTGGCACCAAGTCAGGGTTCCTAAATTTCCCCATTAAAAAATATTTAGGTGGCGACTCTGTATCTGGCAAAGCAGTCCATGTTTGGCACTTCTTTTCAAAATCTGTTTTTCTCAAAACGATTTGCCGGATTTGGACTTTTTGGTTCAGATTTAGAACCGTGACAATTTGAGTCCGAACTGTAGTAAGCCCACAAGTGAACAGAATGGGACTTAACCCTCCTGGGGCGTTCGGGGACGTCTACAGTCGGTTCAATGACATAGAGTGGATCTCTCAAATATTCCCGAAGCATCGATACATGAAAGACGTTGTGCATATGTTCCATGACAGGAGGTAAGGCGTTCCGATATGACACCAAATTGATCTTTTCGAGAACTTCATAAGGTCCAACATACCTTGGCGCCAATTTTCCCTTCACACCAAACCGAGTTTGACCTTTCATTGGGGTCACTTTGATGAACACATGGTCCCCCACTTCATATTCCCTTTCTCTTCTTCGAACATCGGCATAGCTCTTTTGCCTACTCTGTGCAGTTTTTAGACACTGTTGTATCAGTTGCACTTTCTCGGTTGTCTCTTGCACAAGTTCTGGTCCCAGCAAAGGTCTGTCACCTACTTCAGCCCAACATATTGGAGATCGACACTTTCTACCATACAAAGCTTCGTAAGGAGCCATTCCAATGCTTGAGTGGTAACTGTTGTTGTACACAAATTCAGCTAATGGCAAGTAGGTTTCCTAATTTCCCTGGAAGTCTAACACACACATTCTGAGCATATCCTCCAAAGTTTGGTTAGTTCGTTCAATTTGGCCATCGGTCTGTGGGTGATAAGCACTGCTCAATCTCAATTCTGTTCCCAAAACCTATTGCAAACTTTGCCAAAATCTTACAGGTACTCCATGCAATCTCACAATCTCAGTCATATAGATATTGGCCAATTTATCAGCATTATAAATGGTTTTGATAGGCAGAAAATGTGCAGACTTAATTAAACAGTCAACTATAACCCAAATAGAATCCATACCTCGAGAAGAGCGAGGCAATCCCACAATGAAGTCCATGGTGATGTGCTCTCATTTCCATTCTGGTATTGGGAGTGGTTGCAGCAAACCGGCAGGTCGTTGATGTTCAGTTTTAACCTGTTGGCAATGTAGACATCTGACCACAAGGTCCGCAATACTCCTTTTCATTCCAGGCCACCAAAAATTCTGTTTCAAGTTATGGTACATCTTCGTATTCCCCGGGTGCATAGCAAACTTACCACTGTGAGCTTCGATCATAACACATTTCCTCAAATCATAACAATCAGGCACACAAAGACGGTTATGAAATTTCAACACATCACTTTCAAACACAAATCCTGGCCTCGGTTTCGAATCAATCTCCTGTATAATCTTTTTCAAGTATTCATCTTCACATTGTTTTTGTTTAATTTCATCAAGAATAGTGGGTTGAGCAGAGATAGCAAATATCAGTCCGTCTTGTTCAAAGTCAGTTGACAAGTCCTTCCGGTTGGATAGCAAACATAACAAACTCGCACCAGATTTTCGGCTCAAGGCATCTACTACAGTATTAGCCTTTCCTGGATAATACAAGATTTGCAAGTCATAGTCTTTGATTAGTTCCAACCAACGTCTCTGTCTCATATTCAACTCCTTTTTGGTGAAGAAGTATTTCAAGCTTTTATGGTCGGTGTACACTTCGCAAGCTACCCCATACAAGTAATGATGCCATATTTTCAAGGCAAACACTACAGCTGCTAGCTCAAGATCGTGTGTTAGGTAATTCTTTTTATGTGGTCGGAGTTGTCTTGAAGCATAGGCAATCACCCTTCCATTTTGCATTAGTACACACCCCAAGCCTTTATAAGAAGCATCACTGTACACTTGAAACCCATCAGTACCATTAGGCAGAGTTAGGATAGGTGCAGTCACTAACCTGGTTTTCAACTCTTGGAAAGCTGCCTCTCTTTGGTCATTCCAGTCAAAGGGCACATGTTTCTGAGTTAATTGAGTTAATAGTAAAGCGAGCTTAGAAAAGTCTTTCACAAATCTCCGGTAATAGCCTGCAAGTCCCAGAAAACTTCGGACTTCTATCACATTTGTAGGTCTCGGCCAATCTACAACAGCCTCAATTTTCTAAGGGTCCACAGAAACACCATCCTTGTTGACGACATGACCCAAAAATGCCATACTGTTAAGCCAGAATTCACGCTTGGACAATTTAGCATACAATTTCTTCTCTCTCAAAATCTACAAGGCGGTTCTCAGATGATTCTCATGTTCTTTCCTGTCTTTAGAATATATCAGGATATCATCAATAAATACAACAATAAAATCATCCAAATCTGATTTAAACACCCTATTCATAAGATCCATGAAAGCAGTAGGTGCATTTGTCATCCCAAACGGCATTACCAAGAATTCATAATGTCCATATCTAGTTCGGAATGCAGTTTTCTCTATGTCTTCGGCTCTAACCTTTAACTGATGATACCCAGACCTGAGGTCAATTTTAGAAAACACTTGGGCACCCTGAAGTTGGTCAAACAAGTCATCTATTCGGGACAGAGGGTATTTGCTTTTGATAGTCACTTTGTTCAATTCCCGGTAGTCTATACACAATCTCAAAGACCCATCCTTCTTTTTAACAAACAAGACGGGAGCACCCCAAAGTGAAGTACTTGGACGGATGAAGTTCTTGTCTAACAGTTCCTGAAGTTGGGTTTTCAATTCTTTCAATTCAGAGATAGACATTCTATAGGGAGTTTTGGTAATACGTTGTGTCCCCAGAAACACCTCAACAGTAAACTCAATTTCTCTGTCAACTAAGTCCCCCGGTAATTCAGTTGGAAACACGTCAGGAAAGTCACAAACAATAGGGATTCTTTCTACAGTATTACTGGCAGATGATGTGGTCAATATGCAACACAGATAACCCCTACATCCCTTCCTAAGCAGTTTTACAGCTTTCATAGCCGAAATTAAGTATAGGGGAGGAACTACCCCATTTCTACTAAAGGTGAACTCAGGCATACCCGGCAGTCTAAACACAACAGTTTTGTTTGCACAATCAATGGTAGCACAATATTTAGTTAGCCAATCCATCCCCAAAATACAATCAAAATGATGAATGTCTAAAGGTAATAAGTCCACATACAACATCATATCACCAACCACAACATCACAAGCCGGATAAACATGAGTGCACATCATAGAATCCCCAGAAGGCGTAGATATAGATAATACACATGTCATATGTTCTAGTGGCCTAGTCAATTTTCGAGAAAAAGCATACGACACAAAAGAATGCGTAGAACCAGAATCTATCAAGACATATACATTTTGAGAACATATAGAAAGTGTACCTGACACCACAGTATAGGTGTTCGGTACATCACCCGGCACTAAGGCAAACACTCGGCCTTGTCGCAAAGGTTCCTTTCCTGCATTGGCTTTGATGTTGGTTTTGGCCACAGAAGCAGATCTCGCTGAACTTGCTGCAGGACGGCTAGTAGTTTCAGACCCAAGCGGACAAACTCTCATCATATGACCCGGCTGGCCACATCGGAAACAAGCACTGGACGCTCGGTAACATACACCCCTGTGCCTACTACCACAGTCAGAACAAACCGGAGGAGGCCCACTACTTTGGCTCGAGTTGCTCCAAGTCCCCGTGTTTCGCTTCTTATTGTTAAAGGATCGGCCTTTCTTAGAACCAAATCCGGATCTTTTTCCTCTCCACTCATTTGCTGTAGGTGCTGGGGCTTTGCTTTATCTCATGGCAGCTAGGGTAGCCTCTGCCATTAAGGCTCTATCTAGGACTTCCACGTAAGTAGGCAATTTCAAGACGCCTACTCGATCAAACACATCAAGGTTCAATCCCCCTTCAAACTTTTGGGCTTTCTTGTAGTCTGTGTCCACCATGTGTGGAGCAAATCGTGCTAATTCAGTAAACTTAGCTTCGTATTCCGCCACTGCCATTCTTCCCTGTTTGAGTTCTTGGAATTCTGACACTTTTAGATCTCTGAAACATTGGGGAAAGTATTTGTCATAGAAAATAGCATTAAACTGTGCCCATGTCATATTCTCATTGTTGTTTCGGATTAACAACCACCACCTGCGAGCTTCGTCTTTCAAAGTGTAGGTAGCTAACATGACTTTCTGAGTTTCAGAGCAAGGGAACACTTCATACAATTTCTCCATTTCAAGCAACCATGTCTCAGCTTTCAATGGTTCAATTCCACCGTAGAACATTGTTGGTTTCATTTTTAGGAATTTCTGTGTCAGATTAATGATGTCATTGTTATCTATCTCAACTTGTACTGGTGGAAGCGAAGGGGGTAAAGGTTGTTGTCTTTGCTGCTGTGTTAAGGTCTGAGTCAATGCGGCTAACATCTATTCCATACGACCCATATGAGCCTCTGAAGATTCACTTTCACCACTTCCCCTTGAATTCTCCATCTTACTATACAGACATCAAAGGATATTAAGCATAGGCATAATCTTATTTATTTCCTTCAATTCATTTTATTTAAGTGCACTATCAATTTTAATATTCAGTTGTATTACCACACACTCACACATGCAGATAGAATGCCCCTAACTCTTACTAGGACATCCTAAGCTCATAAGGACCTGTGTGTGCGGTATAACTCGTGCTCTGATACCACGCTGTCACGACCCAAACCCGTCCCTATAGGTTCCGCACCGTAACCGGCTAGTAATCCGAGGATTACCTACGGCCTCTGAATAGATTAACAAATAGGAAGGGGGCTGCGGAAGCAAATATACAAAATAACATGGTCCAATGAGCTGTGATAACGTATATGGGACAGGGAAATCCAAAACTTATTTATATACATAAAAATGCTAGTCAGATACACCAAATATGTACAAAGTATTTACAAAATGTAAGCCCAAGATCTGATGTTACAAAACAGACACACAGACTAGCATAAAGTGCAAAAACGGCCATGGCGTTAGGCTTTAAGCGGAACCTCCTCGGGAGGCGCAACGGGTGGCTGACCAAAACAAAACAGAAGGCCATCAATTCTGGCCCGGGTCCTGTGTCGCCTCACCTACATATATATAGTAAACTGTGAGCGAAAGCCTAGTGAATAATAAACAGAGTAAAGGGATTTTAATGAATGAGTCCATACAGATTTCAGAAATCAATTCATATTGTATCAAAGTCATGCTTGATCAGATCGAAATCATAATTCAGCTTTTTCAAATTCATACTTGATTAGATCATATATAGGCAGAAATCACAAGTCATGGTCACATTTATGTGATACATCCATTAGTATAACTAAACAGAACGCGCAATGCGTAAGGTTATGAATAACCTCCTTAGCTCCTGCGAAGGAACCTTCAGATCCGGGTAACAAGACAGCTAAGCCGCCATGGCGGGCCTCCGACACAGGCATTAGTGCACAAACAGAACGCATAAGGCGTAACACAACAGAACGCACGAAGCATAAAGTTCCACGAAGGAACCTCTGATACCAGACCACGGTTGTAAATCTCGCATGGTACTAAGGATGTCACGGATACATGTCAGAAATTGGACAATCATTCATTGTACATAACATATCATTTCAGAAAACAGATCTCATTTTGTCACACAGAAAATAAGTACAGTTGAACATATCTTTACTAAGTTATTACTCATAGTGGGCGTTGAAACAGACAGGCGGAGCCAAAAGGTCAAACAGAGTGCGGCACGTGACCTACATAACACATAACAGACATATACATGAAACACACGTTCTAGCTTATATAGAACTTTTGTCATTGGTTCTAAGTGTGTTTCTACCCTTGAATTCCCCTTATAGAGTCTTAAACATGGCCTAGAAATGCTTAGGATGGAATGAGGATGCAAAAATGCATTTTTAGACACTTTACAAAATTTTCAGAAAATAGGGGTCTCGCCGGCGTGGCTTTCTCGCCGAGCGGACATCTGAACAAAGGGTCTTCGCCGGCGTGAATTCCGCCGCCGAGTAAGTGCTTCTGATAAAAATGTTGGATGCTCAAAATTTACGCTCGATGGACGCTCGACCCTCGCTCGAGCGTGGGTTCCCTCACTCGAGCGGACTGTGAACTTATGCAAAGTACTGGATGCACGCATTTCACGCTCGAGCGTCACTTTGCTCGCTCGAGCGGAAGGCATGATCGCAGAGTGTTCGCTCGAGCGTGGAGTTCCTCACTCGAGCGTGGGTCCTGAATCTGGAAATTCCAGATTGAACTCCAATGCTCAAATCCAACTTTTAACCATTCAAAACTCAACCTCTTGGGCTCAATTTCTAGAAAAACATTTCAAACTAATAGTACAACAAGTTTCAAAAACCAATTTGTAAAATCAATGCCCATGGGTGAGACAATTTGATCACAATTTCAATAAATCACCAAGAACAAAGTTTAAACAAACATGCATGAGTCCAAATTGGATTTCAAAGCTCTAAAACATGATCGAAAGCACAGTTAACCTTAGAATTTTGATGAATTCAAGGACTTCAGTAAAAATATGGCCATGCATGTGAAGATTTGATACCAAACAACTTCAAATAGCATGATATGAGCATGCATGCATAAATTAAGCTTAAATTCAACATGTTAAACCCCTTCCTAACTTTAATCACCAAATTAGCCAAGAACATGCAAGAAGAACTCAAATTCTAGTTCAAGAAAATGAAATCTCTACCTTAAGTTCTCAATTTCAAGTATGTGAGCTCAATCTTGCAATTCTCCTACAATTTCTTCTAACAATCCTTGTTGAAACCAAGCTCCCCTCACACTCTCTCTCTCTAGCCGTTTGGTCTCACAAGGTGATGAAAACAATGTTCTAAGACTAAGTTCCATGGTTGTCTGAGATAGTGGGCTTCAATGGCACTATTGTAAATAATTGAACTCATAATTTAATGTTATTTAATCTAATTTAATCGCACCGAATCAAATTTTAATGGAACCCACCATAAAATCACATAAAATCTAACTAGTCTAAAACACTAATCAATTTCGGAATCGGGTACCGATAAGGCTTCCAATTCGCAATTTAAAATTTAAAACACGAACAAATATTTCGACACCGAACAGATAAAAACACATAATTCATACAATACACATGCAAATTAATTCCAGATTCCCTCTTAATTACTATTAGGCATAATTAAGTACTAATTAGCGTTACTCAGGGTCAGGGTTATTACAGTTATTGCGGAGCCCGGTCATCCTGCCGCCTAGGTGGTTCAGGGTGTCTGAGAGGAGTGTGTCGGTTATTGGGTCTTGGAGAGTCGGCCCTAGTTCTGCGATGGGGGGCTGCTGTGAACTGGTTGAGACGCCCCTGGCGGTTTAAATTTTCAAGTTGGTCTTTAAGGTTGATACATACTTTTGTGGTATAGCCGTGGTTACGGTAAAAACGACAAAACTTGGATTGGTCCCACTGGATGGAGGGGGATTTCGACGGTTGGGGCCGTTTGAGGTTATAGTCATATTGGATCTGGTGCAAGACTTGCTCCATAGGTGAGTTAAGAGGCGTGTATCGTTCAAACCGACCAGGTGGTCGGTCCGAGCGTAGAGGTCGGTCTGTATATTGGGAGGTTCGGTGGGTATATTATGAGTGCTTAGGCTTAGGTTCTTTTCTCTTCTCCTTAGGTTGCGGAGTTCTAGATGTGGAATCTTGGCGAGCTGCCAGAGAGCCTTCGACATTCATGTATTTCTGGGCTTTGGTAGAAATGTGGCCATTACGGTCGGGGGGTTCTTGAAGAAAAAAAAGAGAAAGTCTGACGGGCGTAAACCAACCATGAAGGCAGTGAGGATGACCTTGTCATCATTTTCCTTCACCTATAAAGCCTTCGTGTTAAAACGGGTGACAAAGCTGCGAAGTGATTCCCCCTCGGTCTGCCGGATGTTTAGGAGTTGGGTCACCGGGTGCCGTTGCCGTTGGGTGCCGATAAAGTGAATCAGGAAGGATTCGTTGAGCTGGTGAAAGAAAGTGACAGAGTTTGGAGGGAGTTGGCTGAACTAGAGTTGTGCCAATCACTTCAATGTAGCGGGGAAAGCACGACACATGATCTCGCCTCGGAAGGCGTTGAGGATCATAAGTGTGCGATAGGCTTCCACATGGTCGACCAGATCAGTTATACTATCAAAGGTTTCAATCAATGGCATTTTGAACTTAGGAGGCAAAGCTTTATCCTTGATGAGAGCGAAAAAAATGGAGTTGACGGCTGAAGAAGGTTTGCGCTGTAAGTTTTGCATGACCCCTTGCAGTTGAATCTTCATAGCCCATAATTCTTCATCCCAAATGAGGACATTATCCCCACAAGCATGAAGTAGGGGCTGGATACTGCTAGCCTTGCCTTCATAGATGATAGCGTAGTGTGGAGGTGGGTGGTTATAGAAAGATGGTGGTCCCTCATGGCGAGGCTACGAGCTTGGGGGAAGGACGTGCAAATTGTTAAGGTTCGATGGTTGAGACTGCGAGACGAATGGTGAAAATATTCCTTGGGACATATGTAGTAAAAGTTGATGACGATTATGGGTTTGTTTCAGGGTCGGAGGGATAATTTGTGGCGGTAGGGGGGATAGATAGGTCACACTGGAGCAAAGCGTTGATCAGGGCTTGGTTTTGCTCTGTCAGCCGGTTGATGCTGTTAGTGAGTTTTGCGAAATATAGGGGTGGGTTATTTGGGTTGGAATATTCGGCTTCAGGATTGGCAGCATTGTGTTGTAAAGCCAAAGACCTTGTTGTGGCCATCTACCCTAGAGTGGGAGATGGGTGGTAGCGGAGTTTCCTCCGGTGACAATGAACATAACTGCCGACCAGAGACAAGTTTCCTATAGACGGTGCCAACTGATAATGCGATTGGGTTTAATAATGGATGGGTCAGACTGATCCACACTTCTAACTGGTCTGATGGCCCAAAAGTCCTCGGGGAATGCCTGCAAAAAAGGTCCAAAGGAGGGAGGAATTCCCCCGACGGACACTCCGACGATCAAGTTAGGACAAATTGATTTTTTTTAGAGAGAGAAAAAAAAAAGAATAAAGGAACTTACCTTCGATGTATCTTTAAAACTTCCTTATATCCTCTGCCTATCATTTCCTTGTCTATTCCAAGCTATCTTGTTGGCCGAAAGTCTATAGTCTAGTTGACATCGTTTATGATGAGTCTGCTTCCTCCGGCATGAAGGGGTTGCCGCATTTAATACTACAAGGGGCTCATTTAATGGTTGATATGTAGGTGCAATAACTTTGTAGAATCTTTGTCTGCTTACGTGGCTGGGCATCTGTCTAATAAGTGCTTGAATGGTGTTAGTCGTGGCCTCGTATTGGTTTCTCAAAGTTATTGGGTTTTAATATCTGGGATGTGGGCTGGCCCCTGATCCATGGGCTGAACCCTATTGGGTGTCCATTAGTATCACAACTCAACATAACCAAAAAATTATCAAGTATTGTCAAATACCAATCATAAATATATATAAGAAAATCATGTATTATCAAAATTATTTCATTACTTTTTTTTTATTCAAAAACTATTTAATTTGATTTTTTTATAAAAATGACAAAATTAAGCCTTATATTTTCTACACAAAAATACCTAATATCAACTCTTGTCATTTGATAAAATGATTTCCAAATTAAAAACACGATAGAATATCCAAACTATTTTTCAATTGAAAATACAAACAGAATATCTAAACAAATTGAAAACACAAAGTCTTACAAATTACTAGGGGTGCTTGCGGTTTGGCGGTTCGGTTGCAGCCAAAAAAATCTCAAATCCGTTATCCGTTCAAAATTAAGTGGACTGGAAAAAAATCAATCTACAACCATCCGTTCGTCATCACATATCCGTCTAAAATGCAGCGGATCGGTTTGGTTCAGTTAGTTTGGACGAATCAGAATATCCGTCGCTCATCCCTAGCGGCTGTGGCAGTGGTGCAAAAGAGAAGGTGAGAGAGAGTGAGAGAGAGAGTAAAGGTGAGAAAGAGAGAGATACGAAATGTTATTTGTTTAGGTTAAACCATATATATGATGTATATATAAGGAAGGGTATTTTGGTCATTTGTTTAAGTTTGTCTTTTTGAAGAAAATATTTCAGCGCCTGAATTTTCGACAAAACAAAATTAAAATTTAGACTTTTGGACCAAGTGCCCTATATTTTAGTTATTAAACTCAATGTAAAAATATATAAAATGTCTAAAATATTATTTTTCATTAAATTTAATGACTAAAATATCATTTTTCTTTATCAATTTTACTCTAAAAAATAGACAAATAATTTAGATTAAAAATAAATTAAAATTTTAAAAATTAAATTAGCAAAATAAAAAATTTAAGATTTATTTTGTTACCTTGAGGGTTTTTTTTTTACTATTTATAATTTTTAAAAATAAATAAATAAAATATAAATTACAAATATACTTCATGAAATTTGATTAAAATACGAATCGCTCCTTATGATTTTAAAAATTACATTTCACTCTGAGATTTTTAATTTCATAACAAATAGTCATTTTTTTTAATAAATTATCAAATCTATTAACAATTTTTAATGATGTTAGAAATACGTATTAATTAATAATTTTATTAATTTTATTATTATATAAGAGAACCATTATGAATTTTATTTTTTAGTTAATTTTATTAAATAAATTAATGTATTTATAATTTATTCATAAATAAATTATAAGATAAAAGTAAAACTAACCCTAATCTACTTAACATTTATAACCGGCGAAGGTGAAGGATGGTGGTCCAATCCCGTCACGGTCGTGAACTGACTACAACTCAACGCCGTCACTCCGTACCATTCCCCATGTGAAAAAATGTAAACAAAATGGGGGCACTTCCGTAATTTACAGAACACGGGGCATCCCCGAGCAAAGCAAAGAAGAAAAGAATAGCAGAGAGAGAGAGAGAGAGAGAAAGCTCATTGCAGCTCAGCATCGTCGTCTTGAGCGCGATCGGAATCTCTCCGTGATCCGCCAAGCAATCTTTGGAACTCTCTCAGTATTGCATTATCAACTCATCAAAATCTCATTTGTAAATTACCTCTTCATTTCTCTCTCTCTCTCTCTCTCTCTCTAAATTTTTTATCGTTCTTTCTTTTTTCCTGTTTTTTTTTTTTAATTTGTCGATCGACTTGTCGACCAAAAAAATTGAGATTGAAACCCTAATTTGCGGCTCTGCCATTTCAAAACCCTAATTTCGAGAACCTTCGACTCCGAAACCCTAATTTTGATGGCAGCAGCTGCTAATCACTCTCCTCGTAATTCCGGCAGCGGCGACTCCTCCGCCGCCCTCAACAGCCCACGATCGAAGCGTGGTGCGGCGGCGCGTGCTGCAGCATCGTCGCCGTGGATACAGATTGTTCGCGGCGCTGAATCTGAATCGATCGTCTCCTCCTCCACTCCTCCCGCTCCCGTGCCGGCGGCTCCTTCCTCTCCTTCGGCATCGGCGGCGGCGGCGGCGGCGGTGGCGGTGGCTTTAGCTTCGTCGTCGTTGTCGTCGCCAGATGATTCTGCTGCTGAGGCTCAGCCGGAGGGCTCTGATAATGCGGCTAAGAAGCCGGCTTGGAACAGGCCTTCGAATGGTGTTGTTGAAGTTGGAACAGTAATGGGGGCTGTTTCTTGGCCCGCTCTCTCTGAGTCTACTAGGGCTTCTCCGAAATCGTCTTCTTCTGATTCAGTGAGAGCTCACTCTGATGGATCGGTACTAATATCACAGGTTGTTTTCATTGTATTCAACTCTGAATCTTCTTTTTCTTCTATTTTTAGTTCATTTTGCTTTGTTTTGGTTATTCATTATCTTTATGTTGTTGATGTGGAATTATTGGTTTTGATGCTAGTTTATAGGGGAAATAACAAATCGGTGGTATGTTCAAAAAATAAATATCAATTTGATGGAAAACTTTGGGAGTTTCACTTTTCATGTAGCAAAGTTTTTCATCAATATGCAAATTTTTTTTTTTTTTGGACTTCCACTTCACGGTGTTTGGTTGGGGATTTGAGAAGGGATTTGAAAAAGAAAAAAAAGAAAGAAAAAGAAGATAAAATATGAATAAAATATACTTCTTAAATTCCCCAACCAAGCACAGCTTAAATGAAATGAAATTTTCCCTAGTTTATATTGTTATCTGCATTCATTTCATTCCATTGTGTATGTATGTGTGTTTCTGTACTATAGGGGACTGGGATTGCGTCTTCTTCACAGAAACAAGTCATCACAAACAATACAAACGCTACCTTAACTCCAGCCTCGGTAACAACCACACGCCAGAAATCTATGAAGCGCGGTGGTGGGATTTTGAGCGGAAGTGTAACCGCTAATGGTGGCTTTCCTCAGCCGCCGCCACTACCACCACTGGGTCTAGTAGTGGAAATGCCTTCTAATAATGCTGGAAAACCCAGCTCAGCTGTTGTAGAGTCATCTCCAAGAGACCATACACACAAGGAAAGTGGACAAAGGGGGGGCTCTGGGTCACAATCCCATGGTGGGAATGATCACCCACCACACCAACGCAATTCGTTCAAGAGGGGCAATGCAGGTCCCCATCCTCGCGGTGGTGATGGTTCTTACCATCACAATTATGGGGGCAGGCGGGATCAGGACCGTGGGAGTCATGATTGGAGGAATTTTAATGGCAGAGATGGTCACATGCAGTCGCAAAGATTTGTTAGGGGCTTTATGCGACCCCCACCGCGTAGTTCTACACCGCCATTTATTCCTCCTCCACAAGTGCCTGTGCGAGCTTTTGGCAACCCTATGGTTTACCCTGGTTAGATGTTTGTATCTTTATTATTTTTTATGTTTCATGATTGAATGTTTGGGTTTCCCTAACGCCTCTATCTGTTTGCAGAAGTAGCCCCTCCGGTGATTTATGTTCCAGCTCCGCCTCCACCTATTGTTGCACCAGTACCGCATCATCCCTTCTTTTATTCTGTCATGGATCCACAGTTGCAAGCTAGGATAGTGACTCAGATAGAATATTACTTCAGGTACCTTATTCTATTGGTTGCCTTGTTTTATAAAGGTAATTATATCTAGCTAATTGCCTTTTGTTGTTGTTGGGAACTTAACAGCCAGTGCACCTATTCTGTCTTTGTTGCAGTAATGAGAATTTAATTAAAGACGTCTACTTGCGGCAGAATATGGATGAACATGGCTGGGTTTCCATTGATTTAATAGCGGGCTTCAAGAAAGTGAGTTTTTGGGGATACTTGAATTTTTTTTTCTGCTTATTTTTCCTGATGATAAGACTTCTGATATTTTTCATGTATCCTCTCTTATAGGTAATTCATGAAAATGAGTTTCTTTTCCATTTTAAGTCATTTATTATGCAACCTAGAACATTATATTTTCAATTGTCAGAATTGTTGGAAATGTATTCGGTATCATCAACCATGCAACTGTTTGACAAATGGAATATCTTGTGTGATACATTAAAGATGACAAAATAGGGCATAGTCTTTGTGGTATATATGTTAAGCTCTATAGCAATCTTAATAATGTTATCAATAGTTAAAATAGTTATTAAGTAAATTGAACTCAATAATTCACCAACCATGGAGAATAAGATGATTAATACTTTTCCCTTCCTATTTACACATGCTTTACCATTCTATAGTCAATTTCCCTCTCTTCGTAATGTTATGAATTTGTTAAAATAGTCTTGTGAGTAGCTGTCCAAGCAAAAAGAAAAGCTGTATGAGGGATCTTACTCCTTGATTTACTTTTCTAAGGAAGTGGTCCCCACAACCACAAAAATTCTAATAAAAAGAATGCACAAAAATATGCCCCTTCTTCAAAATTTCCAAACCAAAGTATCTTGGTTACCCCCACCTCTGAGCATACAAACATCCTAAAAAGGCTTCTATGGACTGAATTTATTAATCCTCCAAAGACCTTTAAAACTTAGGAGTTCACACTATACTATAAATAATCAGCATATATTCCCACAAAAAAGCATTTTTATTCAAAGTCAAAAGAAATAAATCTGGAAACACCTTCCTTAAAGTTTATTGGCCACATTTATGAAACAAGTCAAAACCTCACTTTAACCCCCATAACCTACCTTGAAATGATTCTATTAGCAAACTCATACCAAACCCTCATTATGCTCTTCCAAATCCTCAGCCTCGCGGCCTTATAATTCTACCATTGGACCAATTATTCCAAACTCTTCTATGCTTTCCTTTCACCAGTTTTGTGTACTACCTCTCATCATCTAAAGCAGATCTCCGTAGCTACTTACCCAACAAAGCTTTGTTAAGCAATTCTAGCTTTTGAATTCCCAAACCTCCCCTTTGGATAGGCAAGCACACTCTATCCCAATCCACTAATCAGTTACTTGAACTCCTCTTCTTAGACCCCATAGAAAATCCATTTGCAACCTTTCCATTTTCTTAGTCACCAAACATGGAATAGATAAAACAAACATTAACTATGTAGGCAAGCTAGAAAGATGCCTTTAATGAAAGTCAATCGGCTCCTTTTGTTTAGTACTCTCTCTCTCTCTCATATAGCAAGCTTTCTCTCAAATCTCTCCACAACCTCATCCCACACTGCTATGGCTTTGAACCAGGCCCTAAAAACAACCCCAAATTTGATGTTGCAAATAAATAACACAACATTCTAAAATCTTAGCTAGATTTATTCATATTATTCACCTCCCCTATCTTGCTAGGAGTACTCTTAGCCAAATTACATGAAGCCTAGAAGCAACCTCAAAATACAAGAAGACATACCTCAGCCATCTCAACAATTACTCCTTTTATAATTAGCAAATAGAAGATGAGACACAAAAGTCTGAAAGCCATCCCTATACCCTACTTCAAACAGGTGAATAAAAACTTCACTAACTGATTTTGCCATCATATGAGTACGGGAGGTGCCCATGGTATGGAAACAACACTTAGGTGATTGCAAGGAGAAGTTGGGGTTCAACTCCTCGAAGCTAATCTAACAATTAACAACTGACTTTCACCAATTAAAAATAAATACATAGCATTCCATCTTCTTATAGCATCCTTTATAATTGCTTTTTAATTAGGATCATTGAGGCCTCTCACATTTTGAGAAATTATTCTGAGCTGCATATTGTAGACTTGAATACTTCCTTGTGTCCTCCTACCCTTCCTCACCTCCTTCACAAAACCTCCTGCCCTTGTCATGATTCACGATACTCACCAGTTTTTTAAACTCCCTATTCTTTGTAGAATTAGCTTTTCTCCTTTTATCCTCTCAATGACTTCTCTATCTCCATTTCCTCACAATATCTAGAAACAACTTCATAGTTTTCTTGTACCCTTAAAAAAAACCTTAAAATATACCATTTAATTCTTATCGGTGCCAGTCAGAGGCACAGTCGTATCTATTCTATGCAAACTACTAGCACTTCATGCTCTGGACACATCACTACTACTGGAGATCAGTCCAAAGTCTCCATGAACTCATGTTAGATTCCCATCTTCCTGTTCATATGTGTCATGGCTATGGTACTCAATGTTAGGTTATATCTTCTTTATTGAGTCGTATTGCAGCACCTTGATATTTTGAACAGGTCTAAAATTTGAAACCACAATGTGACATGTTCTATTTGACAAGAATTCTTATACCCTCTATTTCTAGCAAAGGTGTGCTAATTGGGATCTTCTTTAATCTCTTTAGAGGTTTCTTCCGGATAATGCCTACAGTCTCAATGGAGCTGAGGGCTGAAATCACACAGATGGGCTGACGTCACACAGATTTATGAAAGGAAGAAAAGATATTAGTTTTTACTTTCAGTCTCAATGACATTTTAATTTATTCATATTTTTGTAAGCTCCCCACTCTACTGAATTTTAAAAGAGTCTAGATTGGTTTTTATTCGATTCAATTGAAACCCATACAGTTTATGATGTAAATTTGTTTGTCAGGGCATTGCTTGGTGGCTCTGCTTAAAACCAGTGTACAAATTTGACAAGTTCAATTTCATTCCTAATAGTTAAAACTTGCTGTTATAATCATTTTCATTTCTGTAACAATGAATGTCGGATGAATTGGTCATTGATGAATTGCAGTTGAATTCTGTTACTTTGTTTTTGTTGTGCTTGTGTTTCTCTCTATATGATTCCTCCCCTTCCCCTTTTTTACCTCTTTACTTTCTCCAGGCAATCTTTAAAAGCTGCTATAATGTCTAGATGCTTGTTTGTTTAACTAGTAGGATTAGTTACCATATACTAATATCTGTTCTGGTGATCTCTGTTCCCTTTTCCTCAAAACTTTTGGTGCTCTCTGCAAATGCATCTTATGCTTTGTTTCAATGGACATAATTAGCACAAGACTACAAGTCTTGTAGTTGATGATGAAAATTGTTCAGATAGCTCATCTTTTAAGTATGGGAGTTCCACATGGAACCATTATTTGTGAAACTGAAATGGTTGACTTTGAAGGATTCTGACATTTGGCATCATATTGGCTAGTCAGTTACAATTTACAAATAAAGTGGCATGGAGTTAATCTGATTTCTCTCCTGGTAAGTTTCTTGGAACACTAGGAAGAACCACTGTATAGAATAAGGTAAATTAATTTGTGTTCCATCATTACTGGTCAGGTTGTTGGATATCCCCTTATTGAGACTTTATTTAAGCATGGCGAGAGGAGGCTTTAACGAATTCTTCATCTTCCTTCAGTCTTTCAGCAATAGCACATTTACTTATCAATTGTATATTATTGCTGCTGTTGATAATACAAATATGCTACTTAAAGAATGCTTGGCTTCTAGTTCGATTTCTTCTTTAGCTTTTAATTCAGATGACATGTTTATTTCTTGGATTCTTTTACAGGTTATGGATATGACAGACAATGTCCAGCTTATATTGGATGCTGTCTGCGCTTCAGATGTAGTGGAAGTGCAGGTATATTAGAATTTCTACAAGGATTCCATTTACTCAAAGTTCTGTGATTTTTAATTTCTTAGTTTTGGTGCTTCCTGGCGAATGGTACATAGATGGTGGTTAAAATTCATGATTCGATACAAGTTTAAACCAACATGATTCGATTTCATGCTGTTAAATCTTTAAATTGAGTGAATCATATGATTCAATTTCCATTCACTACAATATTTGATTTCGACATCATTTTTGCAAAATAAAAAGAGAGATCAACTAATTATATTGATGTATGTGGTTTTATATGTATATATACAATTTAGTTATATAGATATTTATTTCATTTTAAACAATGTATTTTTATATTTATACACATATATAAATTTCTATATTATTCTAAATATAGGATTCACAATTCACTATTTGAGCCAAATGATTCTTGATTTGATTTGTGATTTGACATCAATAACATCATGGGTTCCACATTCTCACCCCTCTCAAAACCAGCTATACTATTTGCCCACTGAATTCTACTAATTTTGGAAATTAATCGAATTATGATCCCCTTTTTAAAAATAAATAAATAAATAATATTATTATTTAGTTGAGAGCTTTATATTAATTACAATGTGACACTAGGTTTATAAGAGCATCTCCAATCCAGTATCAGATGTTTTATCAAATTTGAATTTGATGAAAAACGTCTCATTTTGGCGCTCCAACCCTTCCACTAGATTCATATCAAATAGAGGGAAAATCAAAATTTTCATCAAATGAAGGGAATCTTTCATCTTTCATCAAATTTAAATTGTTAACGTTGGATAAGACATCCTCTCGGATGTCCACCTAGATGTCTACCCAAGAGCAACTTTGACACCCGAACATCTTCCCGGACAACCAGAGATGTGAAAAAATCTGATGAAAATTCTAGTTTTAGCATTGAAGTAAACTGTATCAAATTAAAATTTTCATCAAATCCTTACTCAAATTTGATGAAGTTTTTGATTCAACATTGGAGATGGTCTAACATAGTAAAATTTGTTGCTTTCTGATTTATCATATGGGATGTCTGATACCTTTTTCCCATCACGTTGTTTTGCAGGATGATAAAGTTAGAAGGCGTAATGATTGGAGGAGATGGATCATGCCTCGTTCCGTTCAGTTTCCTGCTGTCTCAAGTCCTCAATCAGTGGGAAGGTCTAGTCATGATCTGCTCGCAACCAACGTCCAGAGTATGTCACTAGAGGACAAGACAAACAAACAGGGTCAGGTTGAGGCATTCCCAAGAAGATCATTGTCGGGGGATTGGCATGGTCAGTCTCAATCATCCAGTGGTGAGGGGACGGGCCAAGTGACTGTTCAAGCTGGTTCTGAGTATCCTGTTTCAACAAGAAGTTCAAGTAAATGAGAATCTTGTGCTGTTGCGCACATTCTGTCATGAAGGGTTTTTCTGAGAAAGATGGGGGTATGGAGGCACTCAATGATGAAATATCTTGCATATTGTGTTTTTGGAGATAATGGTCTTGGCCTTGCCATGGCATGATGAAACATGTCTTCTAATGGGTCAAAATAGAAAAACAAAATTAAAAAGGAAAAGTAAAAAGACGGAAAAACTTATTAAAAAAAAAAATAAGAGAAAAACAATAGGAGGGGAAGAAAAAAAAAACAAAAAAACCAGAGCTGTTTATGGCTACAAGGTAGTGAAACATGAGTTTGTTGGGATGATGTATGTATGGTTTTGGTGGGTACTGTTGTCTTTTAATTTCATGGTTATTCATTGCGACTTGGTGTTTTCCTTACGGGGGGAATTTTGCTTCTACTTCCCCTTGCCTGCCCCTCAGCTATTATTATTATTATTATTATTATTTTTTTAATATCTTTGGGGTCAGATTACCTTCCGTCGATGGGATGATGAAGTCGGTGGTTTAGTGTTTGTGGTTTGGTTAGTGGTTGGAAGAATTGGTCTTTAGTGGATTGATGTTGCTCATGCCACTGTTATTGTTATACTGTTGCTTGCATAATTATATACAATTTTTTTTTTTTTTTTTTTTTATATGGGGGTTTTTTTAAGTCAGGTGATGATATTTATACATTTTTTGAGACCCTTGAAGACGGTATTGCTTAAATTGGCCTCAATGGAGGGACCTTCCGACAGGATACATGTTGTGATGATTGTCTTTGTTTTGAAATTTGGATCTGTTGAAACTTGATGGTGTTTTAGATGTTGGATTTTGCCAAGTTATTATTCATTCATTAGTGTTATAATGTTATGGATAAGGTTTGCAGTGATGTATATATGCTCTATTTGTGAATTACCTATCCTCCGTGTTGGAGAAGATGCCTTAGTTCTTTGGCAGAACCTCGAGGTCCATTTAGGCTCTGAAGACAAAATAAATTAAAATTGTCAATGAGGACAAAATAAATTAAAATTGTCAATAAAAATGCCACATTAAAATTATGATTATTATTATTTTATTTTATTTTATTTTGCTCACAATTATCAAATTAATTAAAAACAAAAGGTTATTTAAAATAGCTAGCTTTGCATACGAGCGCTTTAGTTATATTGTACATGAGAGGTGGGATCTTGACTGGCATCGTGACTCTCGATGCTCGTGCTATTTGCTTTTTGATTATCAAATTTCAATTTAATAAAAGATGCACCAAACAAGTACAGTTGCATTTTGCATCAATCTTCTTCATAGAAACAGGCCTTTATTATTAACATTTTGTTGTATATATATATATATATTAGTAAATTATATTAATAGTTTTTATAGTTTGTCCCATATACTATTTTGGTTTTTGTAATTTAATTGATTCGATTTTGATGTTGAATTTATAATTTTGTCTCAATTTAGTCTAAGTTATTACAATTTTCGGTGTTTTTTTGATAGAAAATGTACACATAAGCAGTATATGTGATACGTTTATAGGCAAATTTGAAAACTTGTTTAACTTAGTGTGTTAACTTTAACTAACGCAGTGATATTTTTTTTTCAAAAATTATAATCGACTTATTAAATTAAATTGATACAAAATTTAAGTTTAAGTGTCAAAAATTAAAGTTAATTTAGGCCTTGTTTGGGAAGACGAGAATAATCCAAAAAGCCAAAAAGTTACTTAAAAAGTTAACACTATTCACTAAAAGTCAACAATTACGGCTGCACAACTCCCAATTCAAATTTTCCTCTAAAAACTAATTTTTATAATTTTTTATTACACATTTTTCCATAAAAAGTCAAAAAGTTAACCCAAACATCTATATTTTCAATCTCACTTTTTTAGTCAAAAAAGACAAAAAGTACACTTATTTAGCCTTCCCAAACAAGGCCTTAAGTGGTTGCTAAAAGCAGGTGTGACTTACCATTAAGAGTTGTAGGGAGCTTGAGAGAAACTTGTATATCATAGCACTAATTTCTTATGCAGTAGTAGTGGTGGTGGTGGTGAGCTCTTTATTTTGGTGTTGGTTGCTTGTACAGGAATCAGTATTTGTGCAGTTAGTTTTCGCCTTTGCTGTCTCGGTTATTCTGCTTTAAGTGTTGGTTTGTAAACGAATCTAAGTAATTTAAATTTAATTTGTACATGATTCGATAAAAATTCATTAGAGATTGGATCGTTATTTAAATAAATCATGTTTAAACATTTTGAAATTCACTTAATTGTCAAATCAAATTTAAACAATCAAATACTTAGCTTGTTTGAGTTCAACTGAATAGGTAAATAAGGCTTCGTTTGGGAAGCTACCGGTTTAGCTAAAAAGTCAAAAGTTACTAAAAAAAATCAAAAAGTGAAAAAGAGAACAACTCATACCAAAAAGTCAAAGATTCCCTTCTCTCTACTTTTTGCACATTTTTTCGTAAAAAACTAAAAAGTCATCCTAAACATACTAATTTTTTTTACATCACATTTTAGCCAAAAAGCTAAAAAGTTACTAAAAAAAGTCTGTTCCCAAACGGGACCAAAGTCAAAATTTAATATATTTAGTAAGAGTAACTATTTAGAATTGGGTTATTACCGTAAGATCATATAATTTTACTCTCATCATTTATGAATTCTTGTATTTTAACATTCTCAATTATAAAACTTATTACTTTTATTCCTTATAAACCCCTTTCAAACTATTTCCAAAAGGAGTACATTTGTACGATATTCATAATTTAGGAGGCCAATATGATAGATTCATTGTTGAGAGAAATAAAATGACATATATATATATATATATATATATTGATAACGGAGTGTTCAAACTTAAGGATGGCAATGGATCAAGTTTTTCCGAGTTTTGTGCGCGAATTCTTCACTTTAAACCGAACTACTGTAATGACATGATTTCATACTGCATCCTAATCTTGACAGTTTTGACTTGTATACCTATATACTTTACATTGCTTTATCAATGCTCTTCTAAACTTTTTCGAATCGGACAATTTTGTCATTCCAGACTAACTTACACGCACATCGACTAATCTCGGAACCCATGCAAAGCGCCTCTCCACATGGATTGGACAAATCTCGAGCAGAGCCTGCAAACGTGGCCCAAGGAATTGATAGCACCTAATGAGAGTTGAACCTAAAATCTGGAGGGAGGACACCCCTGGCCCCAAGCTATACCCATTAGGCCAATCTCTTTATAATTGAGAGGGTCTTGATGTAATTAACCCTTTAGAATTTTGAAAATAAGTTTGTACAACTTACTACTTAACTAGATTATTACACCTACATTCTTTTATGTTTTGAGAAAATACATCCAACATCATAAATATATTTAAGGATGAATTATCAATAAGTCCTAATAATTTGACTTAATTTTCATCAAATCCTATTGAAAGTAAGTTATAATAAAATCGTCATTAAAATTAATTTTTTGTAACAATTTTTTGCATGTCACTAAAATTGATAATTAGTGATTTTTTTGTCACGTGTTTTTATATATTGTCTCTAAAACTTAAAATTAGTGACGTTTTCTATGTGACGAATTTTTCAAACTGTCGTTGAATATTGAAAATTAATAATTTTTTTTGTGACAATTTTTTTAAACTACCGTTAAAATTTATAATTTGTGACATTTTTTGTAACAAATTTTGAAGTGACCCTGAAAATTAACAATTAGTAACGTTTTTTTAATAATGTTTGATGAAAAAAGACATTAATTATTATAGGACCTATTAGATAATAAGTCTATTTATTAAGACCTATACGTAAATTTCTCTAAATTTAACATAATTATATTAATCTTCTTTAATGGTTTAATTTGCATGACACTTAATTCCATTTCCATCAATAGGTAGAAATTTAGATTAAAAAAATGATAATTATCCTTTTATAAAAATGTATGTTTTTCTTATTTTTATTTTTATTTTTATTTTCCCACCATGTCATTGGTTCTGATTTATTTAGTCTTACAAAAAAAATAAGTTGATATAATTATATCAAATTTATAAAATTTATATTTATTTTATTTATTTATTTTTAAAATCTCACGAGTGAAAAAATTGTAATTTATCCATAACTCTCCTTTGTCATGTGACAAGTGACAAATGGGATTACCTTTGGCGAATTACAATTAAGTTCAAATGATCAAAATTAATTACACAAAACATGAAGGTACAACCTTCTCATTATTTGGATTGATTTGTAATTCCCCTTACCTTTGGCAACACCTCTTGCTCCACAAATATTGGGTTAGCCCCCCTCAATTCGGGTGAATTACAGACCATCCTTGTGATTATAAATCCTGTACACTTTTTTAATATATCAATGAGTTTTAAAATGCTTATTTTGTTTCAATATTTTTTGATAACATCGATAGATTAAAAAAAAGAAAAAGAAAAAGAAAAAATAGTAGACCTTATAAATAAATAAATTCGATCAATAAGATCGACCTATAAATCTCTCAAAAAAAAAAACAAGGGGTTCATCCACTAAACCTAGTAATGGCCCAAAGTTTGGATTTCAGAAACTTGGGCCTAAGATGGGTGACAAAGGATGACTTTGATTTTTTGGACAGTTGGAAGGAATTAGGCCTACTACTTCATATGTTTACTGAAAGAGACCCATTGGGCTGTTTTATTGGTCAACTGTTTTGGCTTGTGTTGGAGGGAATGTCATCCATCGATTTTTAATCAAAAATAATTTTATACTAAACCCTAGTTTAAAATATTAAGGGTGCATTTGGTTTGTATTTTGAAATGAATTTTCATAAAAAAAATTTGAACAGAGAGTTTAGAGAAATTTTTTTGGTTTGTTTGGTTGTATATTTTGAAAATACTTTTGAAATTTGAAAGTTTGGGATGATTTGATATGTTATAATAGTTGAGTAAATGTGTATGAGAGAAAAAGTGATTAAGAAGAAGAGAGGTGAGAGAAAAAATGATTAATTGATGTGTAGGAGAGAGTGATTTTAAAAAAAAAAAAATTAAAAATTTGAACCAAACAAAATTTTAAAAAAAATTCTTAAAAATTATATCTTGAGATATAAATTAAACAAACCCCAAATTTTGCATTGTACTCCCCTAGTCCTATTTTTTTGATCCATCTTTCTATTTTAGTCATGAATTAAAGAATTAAAAGTGTTTTAGACCATGGCCACGTATTAAGATTGTGGCCCTATTCTTTTTTTCTTTGTTACATATTACATCATGAGACCGTAACTCAAACTGAATAGTCTAGAGAGAAGTCTCGCTGTGTTGTTTATTATCAGATTTTTGTACAGCCGTCAAAATTATTTTGAGTGGGTAAATTTTATAATACACATTTTATGTTGGAATGTTTATGGTATCTGTTGGTTACATATTTTGTATAAGCCAATCACAGTTAGACACGTGGCAGGATGAGAGCAATACGGGAAGACAATTCAAATCTTCAATTATAATCACACACGTAGCAGTTAATATTTGTTATGCATAGCCTTTGGATCGAAAGAGATGCAAAATGACGTGGCTTCAACGGTTACTCATATTTAAATGCAAAATCATGAGGGAAGCCTAACTGCAAATATGGCATAGTGGAGCTAATTGTAAGGCAACATGATCAGCGATCATAGAGGGATGATTCGACGGTTAGAAATGCATTTCGACAGTTGTCATTGAGAAGTATAAATAGCAGAAAATGCCCCAAAAAGAGCCCCCAGACTCAGATCCAAAAAATCAGTTTTATTTACTTTATTTTTCCTTCCAGTTTTTACATTTATTATTATTTACATTTCTGTACTTCAAATTCCTGCACTGCATTTCGTTCATAGGAATAGTTTCAAGTAGTTTGTTGCTGTAAACCTCTACGAGACTGATTTGGATCTTTGTAAGTCTTCTATTTTACTTAATGAAATGTTACAATTGTTCGTCATTTAATTATTGTTTGCTTAATTCTCCTAAACAAAGTCACTAGTAAAAGTCCTCTTCATTGAGGCTGAAAGAACTAAAACACAATCGTTTGATAATTAGTTGGTAATTAATATTTTGTAAGGAGTGATTGATCATTGCTGGCACGCTCACAATTACAATAATAACTTTCGAAATTCAAAAAAGCAAACATATATTTTTGGCACGCCCAGTGGGACTAATTGAAATGGCCAGACGTTGGAGACAATGAGAAAATGAACGCTTGGAAGAAGGTGTGGAAAAAGAGGTAGAAATGCCTAATCCAGAGGATAATGTGATAACACATCCTGTGGAAGTACCTATTTTATCAGAACCTGGTCAAACAGACCAGCACTTCAGAACAAGTACCATATGTTCAAAATATTGGACGAGGCCAAAGAATTGGACCATCCACTGTTTCATCTACTCAGCTAATGAATCCATGAGGAGGCCTAGTAGATGCTATAGGACAGCAATTAATGAACACAATAAAAAGATGGACAACATCCTTTTTTGATCGAATGAATACTCATCAACCAACTAACGCAAGACACGTAGAGGAAATTTCAAATGTCCCTCGACAAAGATTGGCTAGAGATAAATAGCCTATGCAGAGTAATGGACATACTAATGGTCAAACTAGTAACCAAACTATGAAAGACCATCACTTCAGTCTTGGTATGAGCCTCTTTCGAGGCCTATGACAAATCAAAATGCCTCATTACTTAACAGTGATGCCATGCAAATTGGTGGATCTGGCCCAACACAAGAAAATGACATAAGGATGTTTCCAAATCCCAAGTTCGAAGCCATACCTGGCATGAGGGGGTTCACTAATCCTTTATTCGAATTTGTACCCGGGGGGTTGGAAGGGTTTCCTGCAACTAGAAGAGACACAACACCTATTCCAATACCTCTTGCAGGTCCTTTCGTAGGACAGGCTCAGAGGGGTCATCCATACCCTCAACAACAGTCGACACAACAGGGACAACCAGTCCCAAATATGTCGCCCTATGGACCAAGAGGACCTCAGGCACAAGGTTGTTCACCAAATCCTGTGTTTGTCCCTCTAGTAGTGGTTCAACAAGCACAAAATATGGTTCCTAGGGACCAAATTGCTGATATTGTTAGAGAAATGTGTGGACTGATGGCTCGGGGGCTTCAAACTCCTGTGTACAGGAAGCTATATCCAGAATGGGTAGATAGGGTACATGAATACCCAAAAGGATTTATGATACCAGACTTTGTTCTTTTTTATGGAAATGGAAACCAGTCAACGGTTGAGCATATTACTAGGTTCACTGCTCAATGTGGCGAAGTTACCAATAATGATTACATGAAATTAAGATTGTTCCCAAATTCTCTAACTGGGGCACCTCGTATGGTATATTAACCTTAAACTGGCTCTATCCAAACTTGGTAACAAATCTGGAGGCATTTCATGCCCGATTCTTCAAACAAAGCGAAGTTTCCATGGCGGACTTGGCAAGGTTGAGTCAAAGGCACGATGAGAAGACCACTCAATTTATTGCAGTTCAAAAGAGCACAAAACAAATGTAGGGTCATTTTACCGAACTGAATTTGTGAGATTAAAAATGGTCTAGAGTTTAGGCTTGAAAGAAGTTTGACCCAACTAAGTTTAGAGATTTAGTGGAACTAACCTATAAGGTGTCTAGGTATGAAGTATTACTAAAGGAAGAACAAGATCAAAGTAATGCATCATACAAGACATATTATAGAGATCCTAATTATGAGATTGATGATGTAAAGATTGTAGGAAAAGAACCTATGATCTGTGAGACATTAATTCATAAAGACACAACAATAGACCAACAGTTTAAAAAGAAAGACCTTCATAGGAAATACTCTTTCGATTTAATGAAGGCAGATGATATTTTTGATTATTTGCTTACGGGAAACTTCCTGAAGTTACCAAAAGGAGTCAAAATTCCATCTCCAAAGGAACTTAAAGGAAAAGTGTATTGTAAATGGCATAATTCTTGGTCTTACTCAATTAAAAACTACATTGTTTTTGAGGCGAGGATCAAGAGCGATTTGAAATGGGAGTTTAAAATTCCCTAAAGCGAGAAAAGGTCATGGGATTGACACTAATCCATTTCGAGAAATTAGAATAGCGACCAATGTCATTGTGCCAGACTTTCAAAACTTATCCTTGAAAGAATTGGAAGAGGTCAATGTGCAAATGCATGTTGCCAGCCAAACTACTGTAAAAAAAGATGTTAGAAGTTTACCAGCTATTGGACAAGGTGTAGCAGGCCACAGGGAAGACTCTGATGAAGAGGCACTGATGATGATTCTTTAGAGGCAGCTGTCATGCAAAAAATGTGTCCAATGTGCAGATTAAGGTACAAGTGGTTGAAAGGGCTTCCGATTGATGGGAAGCAATATTATAAGGATGTGCAGAGGCATCCTAAACCAACCAGTGCTTATAACAAGAGGCCATATCCAACCGGTACTAGGCAGCAACCATTTATGGCTGAGCCAACAACCACTAGAGTGCACTCCAAGGGTAAGAGACCTTTACATGAATTCAGACCACCCAACTATTACAGAATGAAGGGCAATCATCCTGAGCGGAGACTTGAAGTGGGCTTAAGGCATGGGATCAAAGCCAGAGATTGGCCCCCTAGACCAGCCTCACACAAAAGGAAAAGTTACCACATTCATGGAAAGCCTAAATTAGGCCTAGAACAAGGGGTTAAAGCCAAACAGTGGCCTTCACAGCCAGCTTCAAAATTGGCTTCGAAGGAAAAAAGAGGTAGTTTAACAACTGGGCTAGTGGGTTCATGGGTACCTGGAGTCCCAAATTGGTTTGTTGTCATGCAGAACAAACCTAGGGAAAGGTCTATCCAAAGAAATGTTATTGGAGACCAAAGTATGATGGTTAAACCTCATTTAGTAGCTCCAAATAACTGGGTGTTACTAAAGTATCCAAAAACAAAGGAACCAAATATGGTCCCAGTGATTTCTAGGTCCCAGAGGAGGAAGATCCAACGAAAGTACACTCAGTACCAGAATGATCTGAAAGAAAGTGGAGAAAGCTCTTTATTGGTCCAGCCAAAGGGCCAAGCAGAGGGAGAAGAAAATTCAAAGTTAGATCATAATCCAAAACCGACTCCTCAAGACAAAAGGAGTTGCAGCAGAGAGCAATTGGCCAAAGTTCATTCTGAATTGAAAGCCAAAGAAAGATCCAGTTTGGCAGGATTGGAAAAGGCTTTGATAGAAAGTGATAGTAAGACAGAGGGAGAAGTTGGCCTAGGCCAAAGGAAGAAGATAGTTGAGAAATAAATGTTTGAAGCCTTCATGGCTAAACAGACTTTTTTGGTCGAAAAACCAGCAGAAACAGACCATTCGAAGGAGGTTGTTAGTAATGAAGTGGCAGAATGCAGTATGGAGGATGCTTCTTAAGTAATTGAACAAGTTGGCCAGGAAGATAAGTAGGTACAGCCAATTGTCCAATTTGGCTCGTTTTCTCCAGTATCAGTGAATATGGTGCATATACTACCACAGGTATTCCAAGCTGAAAATGAAAACAAAGATCAGGAGATTGACCCAATTCCAGTTTCTAGTGAAAACTCACAAGTGAGTATGGTGCAAAACGAATCCGAAATGGCCACACCAATGGAAACTGGAGATGAGAGTGAGGAAGATGTAAGTATTAACCTATCATACCCTTTTGAGTATCCCACAACATCCATGACACAGCATGTCAAACCCTTGTATATCAAAGCTTTCTTCAACGGGATATAGATGAATCGGGTATTGGTAGATAATGGGGCTGTAGTGAACCTGCTTCTGAAATCTTCTTTGAAGAAACTAGGAAAGAAGAACCCCAGACTAATCCCAACCAGTACAACCATTGCTGGTTTCGCTGGTGACAAACAGATGGCTCAAGGCATTTTGCCCATCAACCTAAGTATAGGAACCAAGGACTGCATGACGACATTCTTCGTTATCGACAGCAATGCTAAGTGTAATGCTCTACTTGGAAGAGATTGGATTCACACTAACAAATGTGTGCCTTCTTCTCTACATCAGAAGATCATGATGGCCTTGTGCAATAGAAAGACAGAGGAGATCAACGCAGACCCTCAACCCTTCATAGCTTGTGCAAATTTTGCAGAGGCCAAATTGTATACTGAAGGAGTGGCACCACTCAGTGTACAGAGGAAACCTGATGGATCAGGCGAAGTGACGACTAATGAAGAATTAGCACACCTGAAGCACTTAGTCCAAGAAAGTGCTGATGAAGAGTTTGTCACCAAAGATGACAATGATGCCTGGTTGTAAGCAAAAAGATGAAACCCAGGAGGCCATATCTTTGGCTTTAATTAAGTTCTCAATATTGGACATAAAATCAATAGTCTAGAAGGTGCAAAAGCAGGAGAAAGAAGCCATGGCAATTGGCTGTAAGTAGAAGCAGCAACAAGTCAGGGTTTTGGCCTTGGATAAATACTGTGCATTGGACATTGAAACAAAAGTCCAAGAAATACAAGAAGAAGAAACCTTGTAGACAGACTTTGTTTATGAGGAGGAGGGCAAAGACGTTGAATCAAAGAAGCTGGGAGCAGGACAAAACAAAGAGATTGCTTCGAAGATAAAAGAAATAAATAAATAAATAAAAAAAGCATCAATGAGTCCTCAGATGCAAGACCCTTTGGAAAAAGTGAACTTAGGGGAAGGTTCTATACAGTAGCCCACCTATGTAAGTGCTTGGTTAAATGCTCTTGACAAGGACCAGTTGTTGGTGATCTTGAAGAGATATAAAGATTGTTTTGTATGGTCTTATAATGAACTACCAGGATTAGATAGATCATTAGTAGAACACAAGCTCCCTATGAGGCGTAATTTCAAGCCGTACAAGCAAAAATAAAAAATGATGAGTCCTGAAGTGATTCAGAAGGTCAAGGAAGAAATTCTTAGGCTCCTCAAGGCAAGCTTTATTAGGACAACCAGGTATGTTGAATGACTATCTAATATTGTGCTTGTAGTTAAGAAGAATGGTAAAATGAGGGTATGCATCAATTTCAGAAATCTGAATTTAGCAACTTCAAAAAATGAGTATCCTATGCCCATAGTAGATTTATTGGTGGACAGTTCAGCAGGGCATCAAATTTTATCAATGATGGATGGGCACTCTGGTTATAACCAAATCTGCATTACAGAAGAGGATATTCATAAGACAATATTGGATGTCACAGGAACATTGGCACATTCGAATGGGTTAAAATGCCATTTGGTCTGAAAAATGTTAGGGCTACATATCAAAGAGCTATGAACACTATCTTTCATGATCTCATTGGCGGATACTTAGAGTGCTACATTGATGATATTGTAGTAAAGTCCCAATCCAAGGAGGAACATTTGTTTCACTTGGAGGCGACTTTGAAAGAATGAGAAAGTTCAAGTTGAAACTTAATGCTCTCAAATGTGCTTTTGGCGTATCAGCTGAAAAATTTTTGGGCTATGCAGTACACAAGAAGGGAATATAGATTGATCAGAACAAAGCCAAAGCTATCATCGAAGCCAGACCTCCATCAAGTAAGAAAAAAGTACAAAAATTCCTCGGGCAGGTTAATTTTCTTCGAAGATTTATTTCTAATACTGCAGGGAAAACTAAAGTATTTTCTTCCTTATTAAGGTTGAAGGATGAAGAGGAATTTGTATGGACAGCAGAGCATCAAATTGCTTTCGAAAGAATCAAAACCTACTTGGCCAACCCTCCAGTGCTGATGCCACCAAAGGGTGATAAGCCCTTGAAGTTGTATATAGTTGCAGCAGAAGATTCACTGGGAGTTTTCTTAGCCCAAGACAATGAAGAAGGCAAAGAGCAAGCAGTTTATTATCTTAGTAGGTTTCTAAATTCTTATGAATGTAAATATTTAACTGTAGAAATGTGCCTTGCATTGTATTTTGCTGCAATGAAATTAAGATACTATCTTTTGCCTACAACTGTCTTGGTAATTGCAACCACAAATTTGGTTAAATATATGTTATCTAGGCCTATGTTGAGGGGAAGAATTAACAAATGGATACTAGCTTTATCATAATTTCATCTAGAATATGTTCCTCAAAAAGTAGTAAAATAACAAGTTTTAGCTAATTTCTTGGCAGACCATCTATGTTAAACAGAAAGTCAAGAGATAATAGAACTTGGTATGGTTAGTATTGAACCATAGCAAATGTGGTTCGATGGATCGAAAGCCAATGGTTTAACTGGAATTGTTGTGGTGATTAAGTCACCACAAAGGGTAGAAACCACACATGGTTTTAGAGTGGATGAAATTACTTGTTCCAATAATCAAAATTTGAATCTGAAGCTTTAATAATGGGACTGGAAATACTTATTGGATTACAAACTCATGCAGTTGACATATTTAGAGATTCTCAATTGGTAGTTAACCAGGTAAAAGGGATTTTCAAATGTCAAAGTGTAAGCATGTTGCTATATTATGTTGTTGCATTACATTTACTTTCTCAATTTCAAATAGCAAATGTAACTTATGTCCCAAGATTCTTGAATAACAAAGTTAATGATGTGACTCAGAAAGCTTCGAATTTCAAGATGAGGGATAACACTCAAATGAACATAAGTCAAACAACATATCAAAAGGTAATACTACATTTAAATAAAAGAAATGTGGTCTTAGAAGTCAATCATAATGACTTACAAGAACAAGATTGGAGGTATCCAATAATGCAGTATCTAGCTGGCCCATCTTCGAAAGCCAGTAGAAAAATCAAATTGCAATCTATGCAATACATAATGTATGGTAATGCTCTCTATAAAAGGGGGGCAGATGGGTTATTATTGGAATGTTTAGGTCCAAAAGAAGCATTGACAGCCATGGCTGAGGTTCATAAAGGCATTTGTGGTGCTCATCGGCCTAGTGTGAAAATGAGATGGCTACTTCGAAGACATTCTTACTATTGGCCAACCATCCTTAAGAATTACATAGAATATGCCAGAGGTTGCCAAGCATGCCAGAAGCATGACACAATAAGACATGTACCCATAACTGATCTGCATGCGGTTGTGAAACCTTGGCCGTTTAGAGGATGAGCTATAGATATGATAGGGAAAATACACCCACCCTCTTCGAAGCATCATTGTTTCATCTTAGTGGCAACAGATTACTTCACTGAGTAGGTCGAAGTTAAGCCATATAAGGCTATAGACCAGATCGAAGTTATTGGATTCATTAAAAATCTGATCCACAGATTTGGCATCCTACAGACTATAAGTATTGATAATGGGACTGTATTTGATGGGAAAATAGTAAAGTCTTTTGTGGCAGAATTTGGAATTAGCCTTGTTAATTTTACCCCCTATTATGCACAAGCCAATGGTCAAGCGGAATCATCCAATAAGTCTTTAAAGAAAGGAATACAGAAAGTTGTGGAAGACAATCCCAGGGATTGGAATAACTTGCTGTTGGATGTTTTATGAGCTTACAGGACTTCTCCAAGGTCAAGTACAGGAATCACTTCTTATGCTCTAGTATATGGGCATGATGCAGTGCTACCTGTGAAAATTAATGTTAAATCTTTGAGGATGAGATACCAAGATCAGTTAAACCTTGAGTAGTACCATCAGAGTATGTGCTTAGAATTAGAAAGTATAGATGGAGCTAGAGTTCTGGCATTAAATAGCATTCTTTTCCAAAAGAAGAAAACAACCAAAAACTATAATAAGAAAGTCAAGCACATTAGCTTTGCTGAAGGCGATTTGGTGTGGAAAACAATACTCCCAATAGGGATTAAAAGCCATAAGTTTGGCAAGTGGTCACCTAACTAGGAAGGACCATATCAAGTTCATAGAGTCTTGCCTTCAGGAGCATATCATTTGAAAATTTTGAATGGATATGTACATTCCAAGAAAATTAATGGTAGATATTTGAAGCCTTATTATCCAACCATATGGGAGACGCAGGGAATAGAATAAACGCTAAATAAAAGAGCATGAAAACACTCAAATGATAAATAAGGATTTTATTTCATAATGAGTTGAATACATGTAGCCATAGATTGACCCAAAAGTCAGTACAATGTTTCAGTTGTTCCTTAACAATAGATCTTCTACTCTTAAGATATGAGAACAACTGAATGGCTGTAGCCATATCCTGTTTTCGATCAGCCAGTCCTTGGTTGGTGATCTGCAGCTTGGTGGCAGTTCGATCTAAAGCCTGATTGATTGCTAATAATTCTTCTTCAAGTTGAGCTTTCTTCTCCAGTAGTTGAGCTTGAAATTGGAAGACAGAAGAATGTTGCTTTTTCAATTCTGACACTTCAACATGAATTTGAGAAACAAAACTCTGGTCTCTCAGCAATTTCTCCTCTACGGCCTTGGCAACATAGCAGATGTTGATGTAAAAATCAATGGTGGCTGCCGCTTAAGATAAAGACTTGAAACAGTCATGCTGGATTGCTCAACAATTTTATAGCACTAGAGGGAGCCATTTTTTATTATAGGCCTTTGTAAGGCTTCGAAAGGAATCCTTGAGAAGGATATCAGGAACTCCAAACAACTGTCCAAGTCTATTGAAGGCAAGGGAGTTCTAACACTGGAGGAAGAGCTCTCAAAAATTTCTAATAAAGAATCAGTTAAGGCTAATGGCTTAGTTCATTGCTAGCTGTTGGAATGGTGGAAGGCATGTCAAAAAGACTAGCTAGCCTAGCTTTGAAGATGTCCACCTCATTCGTTGACATAGAGGGTGCAAAAAGAACTCTAGTAGAAGGAAGAAACGGCTGCATAAGAGTAGGAGAAGAAGGTGAAGTACTCCTAGCAGTCTCTATAGTTTTGGCTACCAATAGCTCAAGAGAAGAAGGACTGGAGCTAGGCAAAAATAGTGGACAAGGAATTGGTAGGCTACCAGTGTCTTCTCTATGGAAATTAGCTATCACTGGAGATGATGTAATAGTTGGAATTTCCTCAGGAAGGGAATGAGCAGCAATGCTTAAAGGAAGAGCAAATTGAGTAGAGTTAAAAGATAGGTAAGGAAAGTATGAAGTCAAGCCAAAGGATAGGGATGCAAGAATGTTTGGCCTCAAGAAAGGTATGGAAAATATAATGCCAAGAAGTGGGAGTATTATCTGAATGGGCTCCACATTTTGAGGTTGTTCAACTTCAGTTGAAACTGAAGGAATCTTTATTGAAAGAGTAGGCAAAGTAGTTGTTGCTGCAAAAGAAGAAATACAAAACAATGTTAAGTCCCATTATCAACAATTTGAGAAAAGAAAGTGGAGACATGAAAGGAAATTACTGGTTTCAGAGGTGGTGGCAATGATGGGAGAACTACGAAGGGAATAATGCTCAACAATGTGTTGCCTTCTCGCAGTTTCCCTTTAGATTGTATCAATAGCAATTGCTTCATTCCTTAGTAGTTGCTGCTGTCGCCTTTTTTCAACCCTCTAGAAAACAATTATTTCCTTAGAGTGTTCCTTCTCCATTGCTTCAACAGCTACCTCATGAGTAGGGTCTTCCACCAAGTCAGAAGGAGAGACAGTTATCTTCTTTCTCTTTTTTCTCTGCAGTGGTATTTCCTGCTCTTTCTCTTTCTCTTCAATCTGAGATTCAAACTCCTCAGGAGTAAGTATTAGTTTTCTTTTCTTTTTCTGCTGATATTTGTCTTTGAGAATAACTAGGGCTTCAACTCTCTTAGGAGATTCTTCTTATGGAGACCCTACACCAAGTAGTATGAATACAAAGAAAACTAAACAGAAAATTCTAAAAGAAATAAAGCCTAAAAATGCATACCCTTTTTCGAAGCAGCTCTGGTGACTCTGGAAGGAGGGGTGAGACTATAAGAATAGTCTTAGTAGCCGTAGAAAGAGAGGGGATGGTCCCAGCTTCTTTTGGTTTGACCTTAGAAGGCACACCTAGCCCTATTAATAAATCATAAGGATGTATTGCTAGATGCACTTCCATATTGGCTGTCCACCAATTTTGAAATCTTTTCAAGGCTAAGCCAGAGGGGAGGAAGGGAGTAAATTTAAACTCACTCAAGTCTTTCAACAGTTTAAATGTTGCCTCCTCGAGTTTAGATTTGGGTACTCTCAAATCTCTAGCTGTGAGATGGACATTCGAGAGACTGCAGAATGGAATGGGAATTCCTTGGGTAAGCCCAAATTGCCTGGCAAACTGGAAAGGGCAGTTGTAGACTCCCCATTTTTGACCGTCCTCAAGATTTGGACGTCACCGCTTGAACACTTGGTGATCATCTATGTTTGTGTTCGTCTTGAGTTCCCGGAGGTTTCGGCTATGCGCCTTGCCTCAGGATCTCTCGACTCGACTGTTTCGTGTCTGGTTTTGCACCAAACACTTGTGTTTTGCCTTGGAGGGGCAGGGAATGGCTTGTGGGCCATCCCCACACTCCACCGACCATGGCTTGAGGCCACCAGCTGTGTTTTGTTGCCACCGGCCAAATGTTTGGCCGGCTGGCACTATAGATGGCCGGCCGGCTATCTTTCTTTGGTCAATTGCATTTTTGGCCAGCCGACTACTGTGCATCTGCTTTTGCAGATATTTTTGTGCAGCTAGCATACACTATCACTCCCTCCATACACGTGTATGGAGGGATTTCCCTCTTGTTAGCTTCATTTGGAAGCTTTACAAGACAAATGGTCTACAAAAGAGGGGCTTTTCTCTCTTGTTCAGGGGTTAGAAATTTTTAGACAACATTTTCAGAGCTTTAGCTTTAGGGTTAAGGTTTACATATATCCTTTATCTCTATATCTCTCTCTTTCTTGTGTTTAGTGTGTGTTTAGTCCCATTTTTGTGCACAAACACCCACCATCACACATTTTCTTAGGAGCTGAGGCCCTTGAGGGTTGTTTTGAAGTTTTGGAGCTGGTTTTGAGCTTGGAAATGCAGTTGGACCACCATTTGTGAAGGAGGCCTTCAAGGGTAACAAACTTACTCTTTTTACTCCATTTTTGCAAAGCTTTTTAGCCTATCTTGCATCTGTTTTTGAGCTTAGTATATAACATAGAAAAGTCTTTTTTTTTTATCTACTCTAAATAGTTTGTTAAGTGTGTTTTAAGCTTTGGGGTTGTTTGACCCCTCTTAAGGCTTGTTTGGCCTTTGTTTTGTGCCATTTTGGTTGAGCTCCGGGACCATTGTGTTTGGGCCTCCTCATCACTGAAATCTTGAGGGATTTCAGAGGTGAGGATGGTGCCTTGAGATCCTAGGAAGGAGAGGGCCACCCCCTCTCCTTGTTGTCCTTGAAAATGGCCATTTTTGCCTCTTTAGTGAGCACCATGTTTAGGTTCATGTTGGCCATGCCTTGACTGATTTTCATGCTTATTATGTCATAATATAGCATTATGTTTAATTGGTTTGGACACACCTTGCATGCTTTGCATACATGTCTTGTAATGCCATCATTTAGCCTTAACATGCATCTAGGCTTTGACCCTTGTTCAAACATGTTTTAGGCCCTGCTTTGTGAAGCTTTTGTACTTGTTTTTCCATGCTTAAGGTCTGCCTTTAGTTGTTTTGGTCGACCATGGCACGCATCCCTTTACATTGTTTAGCATGTAAGCTTTAAATGTGTGAAGTGTTGAGCACGTATTGTTTGATTTATTTCAGTGGTTTGACACCACTTATAGCATCATTTCAGTCCTCATGACATGTTTGCATGCTTGCCTTTGATGCTTCTTTGATGCCTTATGCTCCATGTTTGGTCATTGTGCATGCCCTTGAATTTAAGTCATTTAGATGCCATCTAAGTGGTCTTTAGGCTTTGTTTTAATATGCTAAAACTCTGTTTTTGGTCATTTAATTCATGCCATGTTTGGTTTTGCTAAGGGTAGTTCAATATCTCCTTAGCTTACCTTGAGCTTTGGACCTCTAATTGCATGCTTATGTATGTCTTGTTAGCTTGGTTTGGCACCATTTTAACATGATTTTCAGAGCTTATGTTGCATGTCATTAGTCCATGTTTTTGTGTTTACAAGTTGTCTTCATATGCTCAAGTGTTGGACCATATTTGCATGCATGCGTGTGTGTGTTTTGGACTTCACTTCCATAGCATTGGCCATTGATTTTGGCGAGCTTGCGAGCTACCCATGTTAATTTAAGCCCACCCCTTTGCATGTTGTTGTATGCCCACCTTGTATGCTTCTTAGCATTGTCCATGTTGCATACTAGTCGACATGCTTAGGATTGCATTGCATTGGCATGCATGCTTTGCCTCTTGAATTGCTTGTGATAGAGGTTGAGTTCAATTTGCTTGATTATATGCATTGCATTCCATATCAACATGCACACTTGACTCTTTGGGCCATCATGCATGGAAATGCATGATTGGTGGCCCGAAAATCGAGGCCCATCCTCATTTGAGTCATAAACATGATAAGGAGTGTGGTTGGTGCATACATTGCTTGAAATGCAGTGCTATGCCAAGTTCTGTCCTCTGCTACTGTCAAACCAGTTTTTGCAGGAAGATTTGGCCGGTCGGCCATCTTAAGTGCCGACCGGCCATCCATTGTTGGTCGATGGAGTATTTTGTGGCCGGTGACCAATATACATGGCCGGTGACCAATCCCTTTAGCCGGTGGTATTCTACAGCACTCAGAGAAGCAACCTTGGGACTTATGCAGTCTTCAGAGGAAGATAACAGCCAAAGTAGAGGCATCTTGTGCTTGGCAGTGACTTCCGAGCGAAACCAAGCACGCATGCATTGGACCCTCTTCCCGAGGCTGCTGTTTACTGCTTAATTATATTCAATTGATTTGTCAATTAATTAGGTGGTCTGTAATATTTAATTAGCTTGTAGGTTAATTAAATTGTATTATTCTTTCGGCCTCCCCGAGCAAGGGCAATTCTGTAATAAGTATTGGTGCGTGTGTGCATGTCTTCCCAAACCCCACTTCTTTCTCCCTTTTACTTACCTACTTTCGATGGTTAGTTTAGGGCATATTTACTTTAGCATACCTTATGCTATGCATGCGTGCATCCATACATTTGTCTTGCATGCACCGGGCTCGGCGCATCATGCTAACTGCATAAGCATTTCAAATCTAACTTGAATACATGTTATCTGTGTATTTTTGCATGTCATTCTTAGATTAGCCGAGCCTATTCTAGCGACATTCTGTATGCGTTGCATTAGCCATTTTAACATGAACTAGGGTCACGCATGTTTGCTAACTAGTTTACTGTTTTGGCACGGAGTACACTGTAAGTATTTTATGTTTTAGCATCACGCATGAGTGTGAATGTTAACATGATAACATGATTACCATGAGGCTAGCTGCTTATGTGATATAACTGCCTGAATGCCTGTGGATGAAGGTTGGATTGTTTGAGTTGGAACAACTCATTGAAATCCGTATTTTAGCCTACTTGCAAGTAGCAAATTCTAAAGCGTTTTCCAAACAAACGGATATGCAATGCTTCGTTCCAAATTAGGCGATCTAGTCTATACTTTTGTGTTGTGCGCATCACATAGTAATTCTAAGCTAATAACCGGAATAAGAACGCATAATGTTTTCAAAACAAGATATCACGGTTAGTAGAGGCCGATCTTCGAATCGGGCGAGAGGGGGTGCTCATAGCTAACCTTCCCCAATCGTACCCAAGTTCCCAAGCAGAGGCAACTTTGGTGATGACAGACACGTGGCCTTTGGCACCGAGTCAGGGTTTCCTAAGTTCCCCCATAAAAAAAATATTTAGGTGGCGACTCTGTATCTGGCAAAGCAGTCTATGTTTGACACTTCTTTCAAAATCTGTTTTTCTCAAAACGATTTGCCGGATTTGGACTCTTTGGTTTAGATTAAGAACCGTAACACAAATTGAGTCCGAACTGTAGTGAGGCCCAAGGGCGCGTCTACAGCAGTATACCTCAGATATGCACTTATAAGCTCGAAGATTTAAAGTACCAATAAAAAGTTCCCTCAGCAACAAAATAGAGGCCCACATATCTTTATGCGATGGGATGAAACATTCTCTATCAGCCAATAATGTTTTTAGCCAAGTTGGTCCTTTATTGGCATCAAAGGGGTAAAAGAAAATGGCAGCTGGAGAAACAAGAAGCTGATGAAAGAAGGTAAGATAGTAAGCAAAAGAAGTAGGATAGAGGGGCAATTCTAGCATACTTTTCTCTATAAGTGCTAGGGTCTTGAACTAAGAATTTCAAGCGCTTGGGATGCAAATCAGTAAAGTAAGCAAAGAGCCAGAGTTGAAGCACCCAGAGGGGACCTCCTTGGTTGATATCAAGAGGTTTCTCACAGAATTGGGAGCAGGCTCTATAAACATGGCCTAAAAGATAAGGGGCCAAGGCTATTCCCTTCTTCAAAACAAGGGCCTTTGCAAGTGGGGCAAATTCAGGCATGATTCGTTGAGATGATGTACAAAAGAGAAATTTACACAATCAATATAAAATAAAGGAAAAGAGTTCTCGATCACTCACAGGGCCCACCTTTTTATTTTCAGCCTTTACATAGTCAATAAAGGAAGGTGGAAGAGAAAATTTATTCGAAAGGTGTAGATAGCTGGATATAAAGGGGGTACTGAGTGGTGAAAGCCCTAAGAGATGGCAAATATCCAGAACGGTGGGAGCCATTATACCACAACGAAGCTGAAAAAAGTTAAAGGCCATATTCCAAAAGCAAAGAGCGGCAGGAATCAAAAAAGGGTCTTCAGGAATGATAAACCTAGAAAGACGAAGGGCATCGAGAATGCAGAGCTCTTGTAGGTCCCATTCTCTTGTAGGCACGACCCTGTCATACCACTCCTCCCACTCCACTCTTAATGTTGGCCAACAACGATGAGGTCGGTTCAATCTCCAATTTCCCCAGTCAAGCCCCCCTTCATAGAGAAGAAAGTGGTCCTCCAAACGAGGGTACAAAGCTGGAAGTTTGGCGGGAACCTCTCGAAAGATAGGACCTAGGACATATTTTTGTTTGTCGCTATAACGAGGGACAAAGTGGCGTCCGTCTATGGCACTCGATCCATCAGCTTTAAATTTAGCAATCTCTTCCTCAATACATCTTTTCAAAGCCATTGTTGGGCTTATACGTTTGCCAGTTGGTACTTTCAAAGAAGAGGACTCCGCTGGTAACAAGCAGCGAGGAAGAGAGGGTCAGTAGAGATGAAGGGTTTGTGTGTTAAGCAAATGAGTGAATTCAAAGCACGAAATAAAAAGGGTTTTAAAACCTTTGTGTCTGAAAAGATACCCAATCGTGGAATTCATAAAGAAGTACTAAAGGTATGGATGGAAAAGTTTTCTTCAATATTGATAGTTATGGAGAGAAACCCATCTCAAATACCGATGTCAGCTTCGAAATAAAAAATTTGGCTTTGAAGCTAAATTTTGGTGCCAAAATCAAATAACGAACGACTTCGAAGGCAGGAAGTCGACTTCGAAGCACATTCTATACCTAAGGATGCAAGAATATTCAAGTATTTGTTTACTTCAAAAGGATTAAGGACTTGTTTTTAGGTTTACTAGTGAGAGTAAAATCCTTCGAAGCAAAACTTGGAATACCTTAAGGTTAGAAATTGTTTGTTCTAAGTTTCAAACCAATAGTTAGTTTGATAATATACAGAAGAAATCACTTTTTAAGAATAAAACAGTGCAATCCTTAAAAGAAGTTTCCATATTTTGGAAAATGTAGACTGTTTGTCTGAAACAAAATTAGTTCATTTGAAATTACTTGATTGTATTAACCATATATTGGGCAATTGAATATGATCAAATCAAGTTTCGAAGGGCAAAGTTGTTTAATTCGAAGCTGATAGTTGAAGAATTATGTTAGGCCTAGGGTTGGTTTGTAAGACGACGATTGTTTTCTTAAAAGGAAGACTTCACACTTTGAAAGAGTTTGAGCTGGGGTGGAGTTAAAGCACATCAACCATACAGTTAAGTCTACAATTGGAGTGATAAATCAGAATCTGATAAATGAAATTCAGAAAGCCCAGTTTTATTGATAAGTGCTGTTTACACTGAGATTCATTTGATTACATTTTCGATTTCATAGTAATATAGAATAGACAAAGTTACAAGGTCATGGAATTTAGTCCAACAAAATTCAATAAATGAATACTCTTTTCCTACTCTATCATCTATTTTGTCCAAGTTTGATTTATCTAATTGATAAGCCCTTAATTGTGAAGAGAGTTGTTGGGCCTTCACTTCAAATTCTATTTGTTTTAGGGCTTTATCTGTGGTGTCCATCTTCTCTTCTTCATGCACTTCGTTCATTGCAACATCCTTCTCATGCTCAGAATCCTAGCTCTTGAAGGCCTCATATTCATCAAGAAGGTTCTCTGCCTCATATTGAACCTGAATTCGAGCAGAGAAGGCTTCATCCAAAACTTCACTGGTAATGGAAGCCTGGAAGTGCCAGATGAGCAGGAGAGGAAGTTGGTCTAAAAAGGTATAAAGCTCTATTTGGGCCACGGGATTGAGAAGATGACTTCGAGACATAATGTCACAAGCCCATAGAAAGTTTTTGTGGGGAATGTCATCTCGAAGGACTTCAAAAGTTAAATAGGAGAAAACAGCAAATAAGGTCTGAGCCCTAAACTGCTATTAAGGAGTTGGAGGCATTAGAGCCTGGTAGGGGGTGAAGTATTGGCCATCAGAAAGAGTGAGTCTCAATTCATCAATCTAATTTGGATTGGAAGGCAAAGGAGGGGCAGTCGGAGGTTCCCTAATCGAATCTAGGAATTCAGGTCTGGCCATACATTCCAGCCAATTGAAGGTATAAAGTTTTTCTTTTTTGGCTAAAAGCACATGACTAATCCCTAAAGCTTCATCAAGACATTGGACATTTCGAACCATCCGAGATGGCAAGGTAGAAGTATACCATGATGAAAGCAGATTGTCCTCAAGACTGCGTATACGGTCAATAGGAGCATATGGATATACTACGAAACTGTGTTTAGAAGAAGGGATTTCAAGAGGGCCATCGAATTCTGGGAATCGGTGATGAATGCGTTCCCTCGTCTGAGGTTGAGTAAGGGTAGACCAAGTTACCCAACCAAAGGTCATAGAAGAAGAAGAAGAAGTAGCAGTTTCATCCCATGCGGAAGGCTTTGTTGCAGAAGAAGAGCTTGCAATATCCATGATTACAAATTTGTGTTCCAAAGAATCATAAGCAGTAGGTTCTTGGTTCGAAGGCCAGTGATTTACGAAAGCTTCCATAACTTATATAAATGGAGGTGGATAAAGGTGGCTAATCAATGCATGAAGGTTCTTTCGAGGACGAACAACATCATCAAATAACTCTTCGTATGCTTGATCAATGTAAGAGAAGATTGGCTTGGCCATAAAAGATGTATCAGTCTTTTCAAATACTGAGATAGTGGGGATGTTCAAGGATTAGAAAAGAATTTAATACAAATGTTTCATTGATGAATGATGATTGCATTTCTGAAAAATGTAAAGTCCATACACGTTCTAAGACGTAGGTAAAATACTTTGATTCATTAATATCACCAAGTATTGGATATATTAGTGTGGGAGTAATGTTAATTACATATTTTGTATAAACCAATCATAGTTAGACACGTGGTAGGATGAGGGAAATACGGGAAGACAATTCAAATCTTTAATCGTAATCACACACGTGGCAATTAGTATTGGTTATTGTGGATCTGCATAGCACTAGATCAGCAAAGAGATGCAAAATGACGTGGCTTCAACGGTTATTCATATTTAAATTCAAAATCAGGAGGGAAACCTAACTGCAGATATGGCATAGTGGAGCTAACTGTAAGGCAGCATGATCAGCGATCATGGAGGGATGATTCGACGATTAGAAATGTATTTCGACGGTTGTTATTGAAAAGTATAAATAGCAGAGAAGGCCCCAGAAAGATCCCCCAAACTCAGATCTAAAAAATCAGTTTTATCTACTTTATTTTTCCTTCCAGTTTTTACATTTGTTGTTCTTTACATTTTTGTACGTCAAATTCCTACACTGCATTTTGTTTATAGGAGTAGTTTCAAGTAATTTGTTACTGTAAACCTCTACGAGGCTGATTTGGATCTTTGTAAGTCTTCTATTTTACTTAATGAAATGTTACAATTGTTCTTAATTTAATCATTGTTTGCTTAATTCACCTAAACAAAGTCACCAGTAAAAGTCCTTTTCATTGAGACTAAAAGAACTAAAACACAATCGTCTGATAATTGGTTGGCAATTAATATTCTGTAAGGACTGATTGATCCTTACTGACACGCTTACAATTACAATAATAACCTTCGAAAGCCAAAAAAGCCAACAGTATCTCTAATTATGACATTTGTGACTTTTGATTATCATTTCTTGTGATGTTAATTATAACTCAGTATGGTGTTAGTTATGACTTATTACGATTATTATTTTGATTATGATAAAAAAAGTCTTTGATGATACCTTATGTAATATTTGGTTATTATCCATTATATTTTTTTAGTTATGATTAAAAATAATTTAATTATAATATTTTTAATAATTAATATCATAAATATCATAGTTTACATATAATAAATACTTTTTAAAGTGCCTGTATTTTAAAACCACGTTTTTGAGTAGCATCAAAACTTGTAAGATTTGTACTTGGAAGTCTAGTTTACGATTTCATGAACAACATCCAATTGTTACAGCTCCGATTAGTGCCCCGAAATTGGGGGCACTAATGCCCCGAAATTCCTAAAATGGAAAAATAGAAAAACAGTTAAGGCAAAAAAAAAAAAAAAAACAATACAATTATCCAAAATAGAAATTAGGGGCATTAGTGCCCATATTTTTAGTGCTACAAATCATTTTTTCAATTGTTATTAGGTTTTCAATCGTGCTAGGGAGCTCGAAAGGGCTCCCCCTAAATTCCCCCCGAATCGAAAACGATGCCGTTTTCGGCTTTTTCAATTTTTTTATTTTTTATTTTTTTTTCAGAATCAGAGGAGGAAGACGAAGAAACAGAGGGAAGAAGGAGGAGGGAGGAGGGGAGGAGGAAGGAGGGACTGGAAGGGGCCATACTAGTGGGAGGAGGCGGAGGTGGGGCCGGAGGACTGAGGCTGCGTCAAAGGCCGGCCAAGGCGAGTGAGTGGCGGCGATCTCTTCTCTCTTCCCCTCTTCTTCTCTCTCTCTCTCCCTCTCCCTCCGAGCTGTTGCAGGTCGAAAATGGAGGAAGAAAAAAGGAAAAAGCCCAAAACAACGTGCTTTTGGGCTTTTGGGATCGGGGTAGAAAATTCGCGCTACCAAGCTTTATTCTTAGGTTTTTGGGTAAATTAAACTGTCCTTCCTTGCAGTATTGAAAAAATATATTTGGGTATAGCCTTCATTTGGGAATAATTAATAGTTTGATTTTTTATTTAATTTAGTCTAGTTAAATTATTTTTCTTTGGAAAAAAATTTTAGTTTTTTATTTTATTTTATTTAGATGTGATGATTATGAAAGAAAAATAAAAATAATTATAGTTTGAATGTGATAGTTTGTCTTATTAATTAATCTATTTTGTTATTTTGGCATGTAGGTTAAAATTCAATTTTTTGGCCTTTTTTTTTTCCGCATCACATCTCTACTTTTTTGCATGTTTTTTTCAAAAAAAAATCAAAAAAATCAATTTTTAACCTACTCTCCAAAACTCTTCCCAAACATAGCTTATTGTTTTTTACTTATTATAAAAAAAAAAAAGTGCAAAACATAGAATTGATGCGATAGAAATAAGCCAATAAACAATTTATTTTTATTGTCCCTAAAAGAGGCTAAGTTTTACATTTTAGCATATCTATGTTCGGGACCAAACATTTCAGTTAAAAAATTAAGAAATTGGTACAAAATTTTAAATTATTCTCTTTATTTTTTTGCACATCTTTCATTAAAAAAAAAAAAATTTAAAAAGTCATCAAAAAAGTTAGGGGTGGTTTGAGATGATCTAAATAAGTGTACTTTTTGACTTTTTGTGAAATATGGATTGGATGTGGGTTGAGTTTGAAGTGATTTGTTAAAAAAGTAATGTGACTTAAATAAGATAATGTGACTTAAATAGGATAGTGACTTTTTAACTTTTTTAAATATAACAAACAAGGCCATAATTTCTAAATGAATCCATATTGGACTTCCATAAGATTTAATTCACATAACACGTAAACTCCCATGTTCATTAATAATTCATAATCATATAGATAAAAAATTAATATTGTATATTTTTTACATTGAATTTTTTTTTTCTTGTTTATTTTTTTTATTTTTGGATTCAATGGTTAGGGTATATAAACCAATTTATGTGCATCTCGATTAATTCTTTCCCTAATCCAATCAAAGGCAAGAATTCACGTCGAAATTAAAAAATTCACAAGAAATTATTTCTCCATGAGTAATTGTACAAGGAGTACACCCACTAATCACTCATGACAATCCTCAACAAAATTTTTATTTATGTTTAGGTGGTGTTTGGGAACTTAGTTTTCAAATTTTTTTCTTATTTTTTCTACTAAAAGATAAAAGTTTTGCAAAATCAAAAAAAATATATTCAAACAAAATATCACATCCAACCCCATAATCATTTCACTTTTTCTCTCACAAACATCACATCTAATCATAAAAAAACCTAACTATCTTCCTAAATATTAAAAAAAATTTATCCAATAATATTCTACAACTAAAAAAATCTACATAAAAATTCACTTCCCAAACACCCACTATATCTTCATATTACTTATAATTTACCAAAAAGGAGGAGAATAGGATTGTGTTGACATTGTGACACTATTTATAAGATCTGTGCGATAGATCTGTGCGATTTACCATTAGTGGTTTTTTTTTTTTCCTTGGAAAAGACTGGGAAGTAACAAAAATCCTAGTCTCGGTTCGTTTGGGGAGTGAGTTGGCAAAAAGGCCTTTTAGTTTTTTTCAAGTTATTTTAATCTTGAATTAAAAAGTTTAGTTTGGGAAGAGTTTTTATTTTTTAAATTTTTTTGTAAGAAAAAAATATAATGATTATGAGTTGGATGTGATATTTTGTCTTATTAAGGTAAAAAATTTATTTTATTTTTTGTGGTTAAAAATAATCAAAAAAAAAAACACGACTTTTGTTTTTCCAAACAAAGCCAGAGTAAAATCAGAAAGCAAGAGTAGTACTATGAGGCCCATGGGCTTTGTCCCGAACTTATATTGATAATTTAAATATTTTATATTTATCAAATGAATCATTCAAAAAAAAATTAGTTTAATTAAATATCTGAAGTGTCCAATAACAAGACCACAATTGCTTTATAAAAAAAAACAATTAATTAATTTAAATAATTTATTTTAAAACAATTGAAACCTAGGTTGTTTGGGATAAACTTAAGGCTAAGTTTAGCATAATCTAAATAATACAAAAAGAAAAAGTCACTATCCTATTTAAGTCACATCATCTTATTTAAATCACATCACCTCTCTAACACATCACATCAAACCCAACCCAAACCCAACCCATATATGCCAATAAGTCAAAAAGTACACTTTTTTAGAACATCCCAAACCAACCCTAAATAAGTGTACTTTTTGACTTTTTTATAAAATCTGAGTTGGGTATGGATTGAGTTTGAAGTGATGTAATAGAGAGATAATGTGACTTAAATAAGTTGATATAATAGTGACTTTTTGACTTTTTTTTATTATGCCAAACCAAGCCCTAATAATAAGTTATACATATTCTATTAACTTCAATTTTTGTATTGATGATATATATATATATTTTTAAATTATAATATAAATAATTTAAATTATTAAAATAGATCTGTAATCTATATAACATGGAAGCTCAGCTTTTTACTCCTGATGGGACTTTTGTCCCTTTGTCAATACATGGACCATTAGATTGAATTCAATCCAATGGCTTACAACGTTTTGAACACACACAATATAGACCTCTTTGTCAATATAGACCCCCTCTCTCTTTCTCTCTCTCTCTCTCTACATCACTCTCTTCATCTTCTCTCTTCCTCTATCCCTCTGAATCGCCACAATAAACCCATCTCAATCCCTTTGAACCGCCCCAAAATTCTTTAACTTCGCCGGTGGTTGAATCAAAGCTCTACAACTAGCGTGACTCTGGCACAGAGGTAAAGAATTTCTCTCAATCATCCAAAAACCAGAGTCAAATCTGTGAACCCTCCTCCAAATCCATAGAGGTAAAGAATTTTATTTGTTGTTTAATCATTTATAAATTTATTGATTTTCATAGTTGTTTTCTCTCATATTAATCAAGAGCCCTGGTTTTTGGAGGAGGGTTCACAGATTTTTTGTATAGGTGTTAAACCCTTAATTTGTTCAAAGACCAGAGTTTTGTATCATCCAAAAACCAGAGTCACAGTTTTTGGATAGGTGTTAGATCAAGAGCTCTACAACTAGACAGTTTTTTGTTTTGGTAGAGAAGGTTTGCTTTGTTTTGTTTTGTTTTGTTTTTTTTTTTTTTTTTTTCTAGGTTAGACAGTTTTTAAACCCTTAATTTGTTCATCTTATTTTTTGTTCATCTTTTTCATCTTATAAAATGACCAAATAAGTCCTGTATTGCAAATGTTTGATAGAATAACCCAATAAAATTTAACAGTAATTTCATTTCAAAATGCCCAAATTTTGGTCGCCTTAGAGTGCTTTTATTTAATCAAAAAAGAGTGGGTTGGAACAACATGTTCGCATGTTAATGATATGAAAGAAAGTGGAATGGTTTCATAATAATTTGATTTTTTAAATCTGCGTTATTAAAGATTGGACTTTTTCTCACTTCCTTCTAGACATGTTGATTGCTACTTGCATATTTTGAAAACCATGTCGTATTTGTGATGTCTATTAGAATATGTTTGAATCTCGCATTTTTTTTGTGTGTTGCTATTTTGATGAATTAAAAGACTCTTTCGATGAATTATAAGTTGCAATTAAAACTATCAAGGGTTGATGTCAGAATTAAGTGGCTTTCTTCCAAAATCTTGATCTTGATTTCATTAGAAAAACTTGGTTAACTATTAATCTCCTTAAAATTGCAAAAATCTTGATCTAACACCATGTAGTACTGATTAAAAGGATTATGTATTGTTGTGTACTGAAAATCTATGATAGCATGTTTTAAATTATGTTTTTCTCAACTATTAGGGATGTATTTTTATGTTTACAAACAACTTGAACATCTGGGACATTTATCTTTTAACCCTTTCAGAATGTTGAATGATTTGGGTATTTGGATTGATTGCTGAATAATTGTGTTTTTTGTTTTTTGCTACTATTTTCTTTTCTCTTCTTTCTTTCCTTTCTTTTTTGTTTTTTCATTTTTTTCTATTTTTTTTGTTAAAAACATTATTTTTTTCACCAAAAATAATTGAATGTTGTTAGGTTGACAATTGATATAGTTTTAACCGTGACTGATGTATCAAGTCTGTCTAACAACTTGAAACTTGCTTTTCTTAGGAGAGGATAAAAGAAAATGTTCCATTTGTATGTATGAGTATGACTCTGGCATACAACTCCTGACATGAGATTTGTCTATATATCTATATATATGATTTAACAGTATATATGGATGTATAAATATGTCTATGAAGCCATGTCTAACAAAACCTGTGCAAATTATGTATATAAATTAAACTATTATATATGATAAATGTGTGTGGATGACCCGAATGAATGTGATTGTGATTATATACATAATTTTATATATGAGACCGAATGATTCCAATATGTATGTATATATATATATGGATGTATATATCTATATATATAAAACAAAACCCCCTATTTATGTATGATTTCAGTATGTATATATCTATATATATTTCTTGAGAAGCCAATTTATTTTCCCTTACTTAAACTCCTAATTTATTCTCTTTGATTTTCCCGGGAAAAAAATGTATTCTGGATTTAATTCTTCTAGAATTTGCGTGGTTTGGGTAAAATTATTGGAAAAGTGGAAAACTTTAGTTGTATTTTTTCGTTTGTTATTTTATAGGAATTTTCATTTGTTTGTTGGGTCTGATTGGTATAGGGAATTAGAAAGTGAAATTTGATTCCCAATTTGTTGGAATTGGAATTGTGATAGTTTTACACAAAAATAATAATATTGTTTTCTCACTATGATGGGATATGAGTGCAATTTCTTTTCTTTGCTTTGTATTTTAATCATTTTACAACCAATCAACTTGAAATGTTTCTAAAGAATGTTTCTTAAGAACAGTTTGAAATGTTAACAGTTTATGGTATATATATGTATATGTGTATATACATATGTGTATAAATATACACATACACATACATATATACATATACACATATTTCAGAACAGTTTATAGTATAGGCACAAAAATGCTATCCGAACAGGTTTCATTTTTGAACAAGAACAGGTGCAAAAACTAGACAGATTCGATGTGATTTCAATCAGAGCTTCGGCGATTAATTCAGAAGCTATGGCGATTTCAGCGATTAAAACCTGTTAAACCTCGGTTTAAATTGCTCAAAATCGCCTTAGGAAGATTTAAATTGCTTCAATGTAAAATGAATCAGGGTTCAAACAGATATAAGAACTGTTTGGACTGTATGATCTATCCAAACAGTGCATTGTGCAAACTCAATCTGTGTAATTCAATTTTTGGCATAAACTTTGAATTTAATTTCATTAAGAATTTCAAATAAATTTTGTCCAAAAAATTAATTTGTGACCAATGTAACTTTTCATATAGTGGTCTTCCTATGATTTTTTTGATATACTATTTAGGGCTATATTTGTTTGGGTATGCTACATAATACATAATTTCTCTTAAAAGTTTTACGAAAAATCATCTAGCCTTTGTTGGTTGATTGATTGATCCTAAACATTTTTGGTTGTTTGATCACAACTTTGAGACACTTTTCATAAAACATTTTTATGGTCATTAACATTTTTGCAACACATAGATTGTAATATAAGAATTTTATTAGATAGTGCATTCAGGCACGGGCATAAAATACCTATTTATTAGTTTGTATAGCATTTTGATAACATTCGAATTTATTAGTTTGTATAACATTTTGATAACATTTGAATTTGATTTACAAATAATGGGGAAAATGAAAAACTGAGTTTTGATTTCTCTTTAGTATTTATATTTCTATCTTTGGATTCAAGTCTATAATTGTATTTTATGTATGTATGTATGTATGTATGTATGTATGTGATACAAGTTTATAATTTAATTTTATTTTTTGTGGCTTTTTAAATAGAGAAAATGAGTTGATTTTATGTGTTAGTTTTTGGCTTTTTAGCTAATTTTCCTATTCGCAAACAAATTTAACCAAAATAGATAGGAGTTAAATTAATCTTTTTTTTTGTTTTTTCTTTTCTCCTTGAATGACACTTAGGGCATGTTTGATTAGTAGTAATAGTGGTACTATTTTATTAACCTGTTATTCATTTTATTAACCTAATATTAATCAAAGGTACTACCCGTTTATTAGTTTGTATAACATTTTGATAACATTCAAGTTTGATTTACAAATAACCTCTACGATTTATTAAATGTCATTCATACACAACCAACCAAGCATTAATTAGTAGCTAACAATTGGCAAAATGGAAACCTGGACATTGATTTTTATATTTCTATCTTTGGATATCTTTTGTTTCAATAATCTTTCAAAATATTAATGAATTGGATATCTTTAATTTTTGGATATCTTTAATAATCTTCAATAATCTTTTGTTTCAATAATATTGACAATAGGTTTGAAGCATTGAGGACTTCTTTGAGACCTTTCATATCAAAACAAGGTAAATTAATCTTTTATTTTTATTTTTATATATGATTATGAATGTATATATATCTATACATATGATTCCAATATGTATCTATATATATGATTCCAAATCCCAAACCAACCCCCTCTTTATGTATGATTCCAGTATGTATATATATATTGAGAAGCCATGTCTAAGAAAGCCATGTCTAACAAAACCTGTGCCAATTAATTAACAAACTGAAATGGGTTTCTGCTTTCGAGGAAACCAAACAAAGGGCGTTTTTTTTTTTTTTAATAAACAAAATGAAAAATTGGAAGAAGAAAATAAACATATCTTCCTCTACCTCTTAGGACATGTTTTTTTTGTGTTGAATGGGTTTATTTTTTGTATTAGTTTTTGACTTTTTATCTAATGTTTCAAATTTAACCAATATAGGTAGGAGTTAAATTAATCTTTGTTTTCTTTCTTTTTTCTTTTCTTTTCTCCTTGAATGACACTTAGGGCATGTTTGATTAGTAGTATTAGTGGTACTATTTTATTAACCTATTAATCAAATAAGGCCTTAGTTTGAGTTTTATTTATTGCATAAAACACATGTTTATTAGTTTGTATAGCATTTTGATAAAATCCGAATTTATTAGTTTGTAACATTCGATAACATTTGAATTTTATTAGTTTGTAAAATTAATCTATTAGGACTTAAATTGATCTATTATTAGTTTAAATTTTATTAGGAGTTAAATTAATTTTACAGATGTGGTAAGTATGAAAATCTAAACCACATTTCGTATTTTTCAAACCCCAAACCCCCTCTTTATGTATGATTCCAATATGTATATATCTATATATTGAGAAGCCATGCCTAAGAAAGCCATGTCTAACAAAACCTGTGCCAATTAATTAACAAACTGAAGTGGGTTTCTGCTTTCGAGGAAACCAAACAAAGGGCGTTTTTTTTTTTTTTTTTAATAAACAAAATGAAAAATATGAAGAAGAAAATAAACATACCTTCATCTGCCTCTTAGGACATGTTTTTTTGTGTTGAATGGGTTTATTTTTTGTATTAGTTTTTGACTTTTTATCTAATATTTCAAATTTAACCAATATAGGTAGGAGTTAAATTAATCTTTGTTTTTTTTCTTTTTTCTTTTCTTTTCTCCTTGAATGACACTTAGGGCATGTTTGATTGGTAGTATTAGTGGTACTATTTTATTAACCTGTTAATCAAACAAGGCCTTAGTTTGAGTTTTATTTATTGCATAAAACACATGTTTATTAGTTTGTATAACATTTTGATAACATTCGAATTTATTAGTTTGTAGCATTCAATAACATTTGAATTTTATTAGTTTGTAAAATTAATCTATTATTAGTTTGAATTTTATTAGGAGTTAAATTAATTTTACAGATGTGGTAAGTATGGAAATCTAAATCACATTTTGTGTTTTTCAAACCCCAAACCCCCTCTTTATGTATGATTCCAGGATGTATATATATATATATATATATATTGAGAAGCCATGTCTAACAAAATCTGTGCCAATTAATTAACAAACTGAAGTGGGTTTCTGCTTTCTAGGAAACCAAACAGAGGGCGTTTTTTTTTTTTAATAAACAAAATGAAAAATTTGAAGAAGAAAATAAACATACCTTCCTCTGCCTCTTAGGGCATGTTTTTTGTGTTGAATGGGTTCATTTTTTGTATTAGTTTTGACTTTTTATCTAATGTTTCAAATTTAACCAATATAGATAGGAGTTAAATTAATCATTGTTTTTTTTTTTCTTTTTTCTTTTCTTTTCTCCTTGAATGACACTAAGGGCATGTTTGATTGGTAGTATTAGTGGTACTATTTTATTAACCTGTTAATCAAACAAGGCCTTAGTTTGAGTTTTATTTATAGCATAAAACACATGTTTATTAGTTTGTATAGCATTTTGATAACATTCGAATTTATTAGCTTGTAACATTCGATAACATTTGAATTTTATTAGTTTGTAAAATTAATCTATTGTTAGTTTGAATTTTAGTATTAGTTAAATTAATTTTACAGATATGGTAAGTATGGAAATCTAAACCACATTTCATATTTTTCTATTTCAACGAAAAGGCCCTTATAGAATTCATGAGTTAATTTTTTAAATTCATACTGTGGTATTGTACTGTTTGATTTCTTAAATTCATACTTTGGTTTAAATTTGTGGTATTATATATTGTTCAAGTTTTAATAAATCCGAAATTTTTGTGTCAAATAGTTTTTGGGGATTAATCAATAAATCAGACAGATTTTGGCCAATAAAGGGTTGTTTTTGGCCAATAATGGCCTCCATATGTGTTTGTGTTTGTGTTTGTGTTTCTAAGGATTTGAAAAATATTCTATCCTATTTGGTAATAAACCTAGGGAATCTTTTATTTTATTTTATTGAATTTTATTAGTTTGTAAAATTAATCTATTTGGACTTAAATTAATCTATTATTAGTTTGAATTTTAGTAGGAGTTAAATTAATTTTACAGATATGGTAAGTATGGAAATCTAAACCACATTTCGTATTTTTCTATTTCAACGAAAAGGCCCTTATAGAATTCATGAGTTAATTTTTTAAATTCATACTATGGTATCGTACTGTTTGATTTCTTAAATTCATACATTGGTTTGAATTTGTGGTATTATATACTGTTCAAGCTTTAATAAATCTGAAATTTTTGTGTCAAACAGTTTTTGGGGATTAATCAATAAATCGAACAGTTTTTGGCCTATAAAGTGTTGTTTTTGGCCAACAATGGCCTCCATATGTGTTTGTGTTTGTGTTTCTAAGGATTTAGAAAATATTCTATCCTATTTGGTAATAAACTTAGGGAATCTTTTATTTTATTTTATTTATCAACTCAAGAAATCGTACAGTATCACTACATTTTTTTTTTTTTTTAAACAGTTTGGTTTGTATACACTATATTGGTTTCATGTCTTAGCATCAGTTGGATCTCAAGTTCTAAAATTAATTAGCTTCGTTACAAGAATTCACCCAATTTTGATTTGAGTTTGATTGTGTTTGAAAGTGCCATTAAGACTTATGGTAAATATAACATATCGTTTGGGATTGCCTTTATTTATTGTTGTTCATGGTTAAGACGTTTAACTATGCTAAACATAAGATATGTTTGGGAATTTATATGGTTTCAATGTCTAAGGCAGTGTATCATAACTTTTCTTAAATTAAGGAAGCAAAAACTAAATTAAGGTTATGGAAGAAATAAATAAATAAGTAAACCAATTTATTTTTCAACAATGATACATTCCACTAATTTGGGAGCACTAATGGACCACTAATGAGGTGGAAATTCAAAAAAAAAAAAAGAAAAAAAAAACTTAAGGCCAAAACATCACATCAGTCAGTAGGACCCACTCTCTAAAGCTTCTTTAGTGCTCCCAATTTAGAGCTCCCAAATATTTTTCTTTATTTTTTATCTTTTCCGTTTCTTTTTTGTTTTTTCTCACAAAAATGAAACAATCTTGGAATATTTTTTTATCATATCTATCTTTTGTGAAAAAAAGTTAGCTTAGTTATATCTTCAAGACATTTTAGTGGTTGACCACCTGGTGGATGAATTATTTTTTATGAAATTATTTGTTGGCTTTTTGACTTTAGCAGTTGACTTTAGTGGTTCATTTTGTCCACTTTAGGTGCAGAAGTATATATTTTCACCCTTTGCTAATATATATATGTCTACTCATTTGCACCGTTTGCTAAGAAAAATGGTAACATTCATTAATATTTTCTTTTGCTGTTGTTTGGAGTCAAATTGTGTTACCAATCCCTGAAATGTCCTCATACGCATGATTTATTTTTTATTTGTTTAATGTTTGGAGTGAAATTATTATTTTAAAACTATGTAGATGTGCAAAGCTTTTGTTATTTGTTAATTTTAATGAATAGATTCTTGGAAGAAAAGTACTAAGTGATTGATGTGTTTTATTGATAGTTTCCGTTGGAAACACAACTCATTTTGATAAATTGTTTAATTTCAGTAAAATTTGATGGCGGAAAATGATTGGTAGGTTATTAGTTTGGCATCTACATATCTATGTGATTTTTTATTAATTTCTTGAATAAGCTCAATACAATTCAGTAGAGCTTAAGCTATCGATACGTTTGATTCCTAACAATAATGTAGGAGCCATTGCTATGTTAAAGTATCTATTGATTGCTTTGTTCGGTTTGACTTGGTGAATTAAAATATGCTATGTATTTAATATTTATTTAGTTAAGTTCACTTTTGTATTACAGGTTTTGACAATACTAAGCCGCATCAACCTCTAAAATTTCCAGCCATTTGTTATATTTATATAGATTTACAGTCTAAATGTGCTGAGATATAGTGGGATTTAATTTTATGATAATGTGTTTCAAATATAATGTTAAGATATGTTCCGAATAATGGGTCTCAAATATAATGATAATGTGTTTCAAATATAATTTTAAGTTCCGAGTTATCCTCTACTGTCTATAACTTGCTGTTGAGTGGATGGAGCTCTCAACTTTGCTAAATAAATGTTCAATAGGCTTTGATAGTCAAATATGACGATTTTTTGACTTTTTTTTGTCCTTACTTTGCTGGTTTTTGAATTTTCTGGGTGTTTGATTATTGAAAAAAATAGAGGATAATTTCATGGCTTCTGAAATTGTGAGATTGTGGTGGTTGAGTTTGACTTTATTAAATTACAGAGGATAATTTCAACAATATATATTTGTTGACTTTACTACTACACATGTATCTACTCATTTGCACCCTTTGCCAAGTTGGGATGATGTGGCATCTTGGACAATTTTAATATTTATTAATTTGTAAGAAAAATAGTAAGATTCATTACTACTTTCTTTTGATGTTGTTTGGATTCAGATTGTGTTACCAATACTTGAAAATGTTTGGAGTTAAATTATTATTTTCAAACTATGGATTTATTGCAAATATTTTGTTATTTGTTAATTTCAATAAATACATTCTTGGAAACACAACTCATTTTGGTGGCGGAAAATGATTGTTGGGTTATTAGTTTGTCATATGTGTGATTTTTTTTTCCAGTATGATTTTTTATTAATTCCTTGAATGATATATTTTATCATATGAATTAAATGTGGATTTCAAAATGATTGATGATTTTTTATTAGTTTGTCATATGAATTAACTTTATAAATTTTGCGCTCCATTTAAACCTCTTTTAGTTCAATTAAATTCAACAAAGCTTAAGCCATTGATAGGTTTGATTCCATTTAAGTATCTATTGATTACTTCGTTTGGTTTCACTTGGTGAATTAAAATAACTTTTGTATTTACATAAGTTATGTATTCCAAAATCTTTACAGGTTAACTTTTGTATTATGTATTATTGGATTAATATGTATTTACTGAAGTCAATTTTTGTATTACAGGTTTTGGCAATACTAAGCTGAAACGACCTCTAACATTATGGATAATGTAAGTTGTCTTTTTTTAAAAACCTAGTACATAGATTTTTAAAAAACTTTTGTACTATAGGTTCTGATTATAGAAAAAAAAATTTCCTCATTTTTTACAGTTAGATGGAGACTTACAACGAACTGTAATATTTGTTCCCTTTACTCATCGTCTTATAAAATTTCATTTTGTGTACATATCAGCTACTTATTTGTTTTTGTATGTATAGGTTCAGTTTCTTCAACAAAAAAATGTCGGTGTAGTGATTCGTGATGAGCATGATTTCAATATTGTTCGTATTTCTAATGTCAACCCAAAAATCACTTTCTTATCAATTTTTTTTTTATTTCTTATACTTTGGTTATTTCTTAGACTTTGGTTATTTTTTAAAGGCAATGGAAAATGAAAATGCAAAGGAAATGTCGAAAGGAAAAGAAAAGGTGTCTTATGCTTCCAAAGACAAGGGAAAGGAAAATGCATGTCCAGCGGTATAGTTCTTAATGATTTTTGTGAAGTGTTTGTTTGTTTGTTTTTTTTTTTTTTTTTTTTTTAAATTGTTAGTTTTCGTATGTTTGTATTTTAAGCCATAATTGTATATCAAATTGTTTATTTTAAGCAATAAACAATTGTTTATTTTAAGCCATAAATGTAGAGTGTTTTTAAAAATGCATGTCCAATTATTTATTTTAAACCATAATTGTATTTTTATCTTTTAAACTGTGCACTTTTTTAAGTGTCTCCTGTATATATGTGTAAATTTGCACCACTTTTCAATTTAAGTGGCGAAAATTTTGAGATAAAGAGAGAAGGGAGAAAATGGGCAACAATTTTTTTTTTCCAACTATGTGAATGGGGATACTTTATGAAGTTTATAAGTTGGTTGAACATTTGTTTGTTTATATAACAAAATCACACAATTTATTATATAGATTATAAATGACAAAGGTGACTGATTGCAAGGGCAAGCGAAAGGAAAATGCATGTTTAACAGTATGGTTGTTATTGATTTTTGTAGAGTTTTTTAGTTTTTATTTTTATAGCTTCATATTGTATTTTATTTAGCCATAATTGTATTTTATTTTTGAAACTATGCACATTTTTTAGTGTCTCCTGTATATTCTTAAGAAGAAAGAAATATATAGGGAATACTTTATGAAGGAATATATAGTGAGAAAGGAATATATAGTGTCTCCTGTAAGTGTATGGGCCCTACAAGAAAATGGGGATACTTTATGAAGCTCATCTGCTGATTGAACATTTGTTCATCACTGTTATAAAACCACACAATCTGATGGTCGAACGTTTATTATTCTCATAAGTTAGTCGAACATTTGTTCATTAGTGTAACAAAATCACACAATTTATTATTATTATTATTATTATTATTATTATTATTATTATAAAACTATGGGTAGTCATGTGTAAAAGTATAATACATTTTCTCTAAATTCTTGGTATTTTCTTTGGACAGTAGAAAATGGTACTTGATAATATTTGCATTTTAAGCATCCAATGATTTAATATTCATATTTTAGGGACCCAATGGTTATGTTATATCAAGAGCTGTATTAGCTCAAAGTGCACGACGAGAACGTGAAAGAACTGAAAATGCATGCTCTGCATATCAATCGGGACAACGCTTGCGACAAGAACAAGAGAGATTAGGAGCATATGTTAAAGACTTTTCTTCATTAACACCGAGTCGTCGCAGTCATGCTTGCCTAGAACAGGGTACAAAGACACTTGCGGATACTTCATTGGCACAAAAACGAACAATAGTTACACATGCATCTACATGTTCGTTCTCTATGGAAAGTACATCTTTAGCTCGGAATTGGTAAAACATGTTTAATTCTTTAAATAATACTCTTACTTTTACATGTGTATAAATTTTAATTTATGCACAACAAATATTTGTAGATCTAATTCTATAGTCACATTTCTTCAAGAGGATCTATGTACAGATGATGAATTAGAAGATATAACTACAAGTACTACGATTAATACTGAATCACACATGAATTCATGTCGTCATTCTCTCGGCAAGATGGATGTGTTATGTCCTTACTGTTCAGCCTTACATTGGATGGACGAAAAATTAGCACAATCATCTCGAAAGCGTCCCCTATTTGGAACTTGCTGTTCAAAAGGAAAGACTAGGCTACCTCTGCTTATGACACCCCCTCCACCGCTTCAAGCATTATATGATGGGGACGATGATCAAGCAAGATCGTTTCGACGTTATACTCGAATATACAACGCAGCCAATGCTTTTACAAGTCTTGGTGATACATTGGATCCAAGAGTACTAAGGGGAAGCGGCCCTAAACCATTTATTATCCATGGGGAATTGCGACATCGAACAGGATCACTTCTACCACAGCCAGGTCAGGATGCGACTTATGCTCAGTTATACATTTATGATCCTGATTCAGCTTTAGAAGTTCGAAATCGTAGAAATCCTCACTTACGAAGGGATGTTCTCAAAACTATTCAAGATAGTTTGTTGCAAGTTAATACATTTGTAGACAAATTTCGCCAGGCTCATGCAATTTTGAATCAATTAGCCTTCACTGGACAAAATCTACCTGCTCATCTTCACTACAGTTCAGCAACAAACCGACGACGATATAACCTACCAACTGCTAATGAGATTGCAATTGTAATACCCGATGATGGAACCCAGGTTACAGGAATAAGAGATGTTGTTTTACATCTATAGGGAAATAATGAACTAATGCAAATTAATGAATGTCACCCAGTATATTTGCCATTGCATTATGTTTTATTATTCCCGTATGGTGAGCTCGGATGAGAACCTGAGTTGAAATTGTGGGACGTTAAACATGATTAGCCTTCAACTGATCGACTTACTCAAATGGATTTTTATAGTTATCGTTTGTTTGAGTGACCTACAGAGTATTCAACAATTTTGAGAGGTGGAAAACTATTCCAAGAGTTTTTGGTAGATGCTTGGGCTGTAACTGAGCAAAATCGGTTGACGTACTACAAGCTTAATCAAAAAAAAATTTGGGTTGAACTTTACCAAGATTTAAGCGATATTGATCCAGATGACTTGCAACCTAATCAAATTGGTCAAAGGTTTATTTTGCCATCTTCATTTACTGGTAGTCCTATACATATGTTTGAAATCTTTCAAGATTCAATGGCTATCACGCGATACAACCAGCACCCCGATATTTTTCTCACCATGACTGTAAATTCCAATTGGCCAGAAATTACTTCAGCATTATTACCACACCAAAAAGCTATTGATCGTCCGGATTTGATTGCCCGTGTTTTTGAGCTAAAAAGAAAGTGTTTGATGAAGGAGATAGAGACAAACAAAGTGTTCGGTAATAAAGTTGCACATGTTTTTACAATTGAATTCCAAAAACGAGGCCTACCACATATGCATGCGCTTCTCTTTCTTAAAGGTCTAGACAAAATTCGAACATGTGCTCAAGTAGACAAATTAGTTTGTGCAGAATTTCAAGATCCAAAAGATGATCCTACACTTTTTGAAACTGTCAAGTGTTGCATGGTACATAGACCATGTGGCGCTCAAAATCCCTAAGCACCATGTATGAAAAATGGTAGATGTACTAAGAAATACCCTCGAGCCTTTGAAGAATCAACAACTATGGACCAAGATGGATATCCAATCTATCGTCGTCGCAATAGTGGTCAAGTATATACTGTGAGAGGACAGGAAGTTGATAACAGGGATGTGGTACCATACAATGCATATCTTTCTAAACGGTTCAACTGTCATATAAATGTAGAAGTTTGTGCTGGAGTGAGATGTGTTAAGTATATACATAAGTATATTTACAAGGGTTATGATCGCACAACAATGGTTTTGGGATTAATTAATGAGATCCAACAATATCTTAATGCGAGGTATATTGGACCACCAAAAGCTGCTTGGCGAATATTTGGTCATCATTTGCATGCAGAGATGCCAACAGTTGTTCGCTTGGCACTTCATCTACCTGGAATGCATCGTGTTCTTTTCAATCCTAATGACTCATTGGAAATGATTCTTTCTAGAGCTGCGCAACAAAAATCGACTCTTACTGTTTTTTTATTATTATTGTGCTTCCAATGAAAATGAATGCCAATTCACTTACCAAGAATTTCCGCGACATTTTGTTTGGCTCAAGTCAGAACATAGATGGAAACCAAGAGAACATGGATATGCAATTGGTAGAATGTACTTTGCTAGCCCTAACTATGGTGAAAGATTTTATCTGCGTTTGTTGTTAACTGTTGTCAAATGACCAAGATCGTTTCAATGTTTACGTACAGTTAACAATGTTTTGCATGAGACGTTTAAATCAGCATGTGTTGCAAGAGGACTCTTAGAAGATGATGAAGAATGGATACAGTGCCTGAAAGAGGCTGCAGTTATAAAAATCGGATATCAATTGAGGAGATTGTTTTGTGTTATTCTGACCCAATGTTTTCCACTACAACCACATGCGTTATGGAATCAATTTTCAATGCATATCTATGATAATCTTGCACATAAGCTTTGTACATTGTTTGTCATTTCTAATCCAACTGAAGCTCAAATTGAAGATTATGGTTTGTATCTTTTGAATCAAATGCTTCAAGAATCAAGAAAGAGTTTAATTGACTTCCCGCCTATGCCACAACCTACAGCAAATTGGAGTGCAACAGTTAGTAACCGATTGATATTCGAACATCAACAACTACATAATGAGGTACAACAGACAGATGTGCAAATTACTACTGATCGCCTCAATAATGGACAACGAACTGTTTATAACGTAATCACTTCTTCAGTCTTTAAAAGCAAAGGGACTATTTTCTTTTTGAATAGCGGTGCCGGAACGGGGAAAACATTTTTGTACAATACGATTGCATTAAAATGTCGCAGCCTTGGCTATATTGTTGTTACCGTGGCTTCATCTGGAATTGCATCATTGCTATTAGTAGGAGGTCGCACTGCACATTCAACATTTTCCATTCTATTGGATGTCTTGGGGTTTAGCAAGCAATTATTACAGGCTGAATTGTTTAGAGAAACAAAACTCATAATTTGGGATGAAGTTCCTATGCAACATAGACATTGTGTTGAGGCGATTGATCGCACACTTCGAGATATTTGTGATTGTGAAAAGCCATTTGGGGGTATCACTATTGTTCTTGGTGGAGACTTTCGACAAATCTTACCAGTTATAACCAAAGGAGTTCGTGAGCAAATTGTGAATGCATCATTGAGACACTCTGTTTTGTGGAAGGATCTACATGTTTTATCTTTAGATTTGAATATGCGCTTGAATCATGCAAACCTTGGAAATGCTATTTTTGCAAAATTCTTGACCGAGGTAATACTCATTCGAACTTTGATTATACCATTTGAGGATACTTTGATTACACCATTTTTTTTAATTTATTTTATTTTATTTATTAGGCTGGAACCAATCCGCAAGAAATCATTAAAATTCCATCAACAATACACAAATGCTAGGATCTAAAGGAATTACTTTCAGCAGTTTATCCATAATTGGATGTGGCAAATACATCAACCCCATCATTCTTAACGGAACGTACAATTCTTTCTGCACGAAATGATGATGTCAATGCTATCAATATTGCTGCATTGAATATTTTTCCAGGGAATACATATACGTATCTTGCTGCAGATCAGATGGCTGAAGATGATGAAATTGATCCTTCCATTACAAACAGATATCCTAATGAGTTTTTAAATTCATTGGATCCTCCTGGGCTACTAGCTTTTAAGGTAGAGTTGAAAGTGAGTTGTCCTATAATGTTATTAAGAAACATTGCACCGAAAGATGGACTGTGTAATGGCACAAGATTGATGGTATCAAGGTGCGACACTCGCATAATTGAAGCTCGAATCTTAACTGGAGAGAGGTTTGGCAATTTGACATTTATACCAAGGATATCATTGACTCCGTCTTCTGCAGAAATGCCTTTCCGAATGACAAGACGTCAATTTCCAGTTCGATTAGCATACGCTTTGATCATTAACAAATCTCAAGGATAATCTGTGAAATTTGTTGGGGTTGATTTGCGTACACCTATTTTTAGTCATGGGCAACTATACGTGACATTATCCAGATGCACATCTTTCGATCGTATAAGTATCCTCCTCCCTAATGATGAGCCAGATTCCACTACAAATATTGTTTACCCTGAAGTTTTGTTATGAAAACCTTTCAGAAATTGATGAGGCGTTCATAAGAATTGTGGGAAAGAACAAATTTGAAGACATTATCAAACACATTTTTTTGTAAAGTATATACATTTTGTAAAGCAAACGATAGCTATGATCCACTTTTTGTAAAGCTTTCCACCTATGTGGACTTTGTTGCATTTCAAACATTTTTGTGAAGCCTTTTATTCCCCTATATTTTTGCATTTCTAGTATAGCTAAGTTTGATTTAAGAGTGCTGACTTGATCTTTTACAATTGAGTTATTACTTTGGACATGCAAGTTGATTTATTACTTTGGGCATGTAAGTTGTCACTACTTTGGACATGTCAATTGTCACTACTTTGTATACACTTTTTTTTCCCACCTTTTTGTATAAAATTATGTTCTCTTTTATTTTCATAGGATGATGGAGATTTGCACCAAACTGTTATATGGGCTCTCTTTACTCATCTTCTTATTTCATTGAGAAAATTACAAATCAATGAGTTTTTAAATATTTTGTGAAGTTATAACCTATTTATAATTTTTCTTATTTAATTTACTCTTCTTACTATACATTTTCTTTCAAGTATTGATACTAGCAATACTTGATGGCTATTAGATGACTTTAAAATCTTTTTAATTTGACTATTTTGTAAAGCAACAATTTGTATTCTATAATTGATGTAATTGATGATTTTCACATTAATTTGACAAACTAGATGAGTTGCAGGAATTATTTTTTTTTACCATTTATTGTTGGGATGCTATGGCATAGAGTTGATTTCTTCTTCATGATATGACGCATTTAGTTTTTCAATGCTTTCCGTATCTTGATTGGAAAATTATTTCAAAATATTTGATTTTCGTATCTTAATTTGTAAACAATTTCTAAAGACTACTATTTGCGAGATTATGGTATTTATGTTCTGTGTATTATATTTTTTTAATCAGATATTTGTGGTTCGAGGTATTATGACACTCACCAATGTATTAGGTGTTAGCCACAAACTAATGGTAGGAGTGCTGACTTGAACTTTTATCAGGTGTTACAGACTCTACAAATTTTAATATGATACGTACAAATTAAAACTACATTTTAATCTCAATATTATTTACACCGTGCCTTTAGACACAAACATACACTAATAAATTCCTACAAAAGCTCAGAGAGACTGTACTTGGTAAATTAGGCAGATAAGATAAAAAAGATGTTTTAGAAGATGCTTAAAAATTATTTTTTAATTATTTTTAAATTTTTTTATAAGAAAAAAAAAAATAGGGATTTTTATTGATAAGTCCAATTTAGAAGTGGTTTAACCTAAGAAGTCCATGAAAATTTTTTTTAACCCATTTAGTCCCAAGTATGTATAGTTTTATTCCATAAAGTCCATTTTCTTGATTTACACTATTTTCTTGGACACTTATACCCTTATATTCAATTTTGATACCCTTATAAATATTTTTTGAACGATTAGCAATTTAATGATGTGAACATTCATATTTTAAAATTCACATTGATAGGAATGTAAAATTGACCCGTGGGCGGCCCGAAACCCGCCCGCGAACCAGAGCGGGCCTGGCCCGTTGACAATGTGAATATTCACATTGACATGTTAATATTCACATTAATAAGAGTGAAAAATTGGGCCGCATCCTGTGGCGGCGCGAAACCCGTTCACGACCCATGGGCGGCCAGTATGCCCGCCGTTTATTGACAATGTGAATATTCACATTGACATGTTAACATTCACATTGATAAGAGTATAAAATTGGCCCGCGGCCCATGGGCGGCCAAAATCCTGCCCGCAGCATGGGGAGGGCCCGGTCCGGCCCGGCCCGTTGACAATGTGAATATTCACATTGACATGTTAACATTCATATTGATAGGGGTGTAAAATTAGCCCGCCTACCGTCGCCAAACCCGCCACGCCTAGGGCGTCTGCCGGTTGTTGACAATGTGAATATTTACATTGACATGTTAACCTTCACATTGATAAGAGTACAAAATTGGCCAAATGGGCCGCCTCCCGCCCTCATTGATTGACAATGTGAATATTCACATTGACATGTTAACATTCACATTAATAGGGTGTAAAATTGGCCCCGCCTTGTGGCGTATGAACCCACCCGCTGACCCATGCGGCCACTGTTGCCAGATCAATGTGAATATTCACATTGACATGTTAACATTCACATTGATAAGAGTATAAAATTGGCCTGCGGCCCATGGGCGGCCAAAAGCCCGCCCGCGGCTCGGCGCGGGCATAGCCCGGCTTGGTCCGTTGACAATGTGAATGTTCACATTGACATGTTAACATTCACATTGATAAGTAAAATTGGCCTGACGCCCGGCTGGGCGGCTTAAGCTCGATCTGCGACAATGTGAATATTCACATTGACATGTTAACATTCACATTAATAGGAGAGTAAAATTAGCCGCCTGTGGTCGCCGAAACCCGCCCACTGCCGGACAATGTGAATATTCACATTGACATGTTAACATTCACATTGATAAGAGTGTAAAATTAGCGTGACCTGGGCGGCAAGTCGACCAGTCGGTCAAATGTGAATATTTACATTGACATGTTAACAATCACATTGATAGGAGTGTAAAATTAGCCCACGTGGGCGACGAGCCGGTTGCATCAGAGGCGCTTGGTTTCCGTGACAATGTGAATATTCACATTGACATGTTAAGATTAACATTAGTATTAATAGGTGTAAATTTTGTCCGCCGGCTCGCCGCCTGCTCGTGAGGTCGACCCAAACTCTCGGGCCGCCTGGGACGCGAGTCAATTTTACGCTCTTATCAATGTGAATCTTAACATGTCAATGTGAATATTCACATTGTCAACAGCCGCCCAGCTTGGGTCAGCCGCGGGCGAAGTTTCGCACCACACGGCACCGTTAATGTTACACTTATCAATGTGAATATTAACATGTCAATGTGAATATTCACGCTGTCAAGTTCGCTACCGAGAGCCCGGCTTTGAGTCATGGGCCAATTTTACACCGTTATCAATGTTAATGTTAATATATCAATGTGAATATTCACATTGTCAAAACGCCGGGCCAAGCCCGCCCTGGGCAGCTGGTGGGCTTCGGGCCGCCCACAGGCTACGGGCCAATTTTACATTTTTATCAATATGAATGTTAATATGTCAATGTGAATATTCACATTGTCAATCCTCTACCGGGGGCTTCGCCTACCACGCCGGCCGTACGGGACACAAGTCAATTTTACACTCTTATCAATGTGAATATTAACATGTCAATGTGAATATTCACATTGTTAACAATAGCCCGCCTCGCCACTCACTTTACGGGCTAGTTTTGGCAAACGGACGCGCTAATTTTATACTCTTATCAATATGAATGTTAACATATCAATGTGAATATTCACATTATCAACGGTCAGCGGCCCGCCAAGGCAAATTTCAATGAGCCGCAGCGGGTTTCGTTTACCACAGTCAGCTAATTTTACACTCCTATCAATGTGAATGTTAACATGTCAATGTGAATATTCACATTGTCAACGGGCCAGGCCCGGGTTCGGGCTGCCCACGGGTCACGGACTAATTTTACACTCTTATCAATGTTAATGTTAATATGTCAATGTGAATATTCACATTATGAATGGGTCGGTCCGCTGCCATGGGTCGGCTTCACGTTTCATGGACCAATTTTACACTCCTATCAATGTGAATGTTAACTTGTCAATGTGAATATTCATATTATCAACGGACCGGGTTGGGCCGGGCCTATTTTTTTGGCCTGTGGGCCGGTCCGGCCCGACTCAAATTTTTTCAGGCACCCACGAGGATCAATATGGGCTGAGCCCCTACACATTGACGATATGAACATTCACATTAACGGTGTGAACATTCACATTAGGGGTATTTTGGTAATTATGTCACCCATAGGACTTATTAAAATATAAGAAAATAATGTAAACTAAATGGAACATAGGTAGATGAAAAGAGTATTTTGATCTTTTTATCTAAAATTAGACCTAATAGAATAATCAAAAAAAATATGAATTGAATGAAATAAAACTCTTAAAAAATAAATTTATCAAAAAAAACTCAAAAAAAATAACTTAAAAATTAAAAAGTGATTTTTTCGAGCCAAAACACTGTAGTTTCTACTTTATTTGGCAATTCATGTAAATTGGTGTAAAAGTCTCCATCAATCATGGGTCTCTTTACATAGCCAAGTACCATGTTTTGTTTTGATTATTCTCTCTCCTCAAACCCTCGTAGCCTAGCCCCCACCTCCCTTTCCCCATCAACTTTGGCATTTTTTTAAGGGAAATGTTTCGTAATTCAAATTTTGTGGCTCAAAAGTGATTTAAATGGTCAAAATGACGTCGTTTTAGCTTTTTTATATTGTTCTGTACTCAAAATGACGTCGTTTTGACCATTTGAACCACTTTTGAGTCACAAAATTTGAGTTACGTAGCATTGTCGTTTCTTTAAACACTTTAGGCCTTGTTTAGTTTGTTTTTCAAAAAAAATTTTGAAAATTTTTTTTTAAAATAATTAAATTAGACAAATTTTTTTTAAAAAAATTTTAAAATTTTGTTTGATTACATACTTTCTAAAATCACTCTCTCTCATATACATTAAATCAATCACTTTTTTAAAACTCTCTTCTCAAAATAATTTTTTAAAATCATTTCTAAAAAAGTTGTAAACTAAACAAATTTTTATATTTTTTATCTCAAAAATTATTTTACAAACACAAACCAAATAAGAACTTTAATCCCCCGCGGCCTGGGGCCAATTGGTAAATGGCGTTTGGTGAGTGGCATTCCCAACTTGGGAATTGCTTATATACGTAAGACAATTTACGGTTTTTTTTTTATTTATTATTTATAATAAAAAATAAAAACATGTTTGGTAGTATGGTACTCATAAGTTTTGAAATTTTATTTTGAAAATAAATACAGAAAGTGACTAGCAAGAATTAGTTACTGAATGAAGTTGTCATTTATTTTTTTAGAAATAAATAAAATAAAATAAAAATATTATAATTATTAAATCGTTTTAATTTTTTTATAAATAATATACCAAAAAAAATCTTAAAAAATAAACGAAATCATTAAAATAGAATTCGTACAACGCCTTAGAATGAAGACAAAAGGGAAACTCATTCCTTCTAGCTAAACCAAATAAATAAAGCTTTGTTTGAAATTGGTCGTTGTAGTCAATTTTTTTGTGATAGAATTTTTTTAGCCGGATTTTTTTAGGGGTTGTTTGGGATGACTTAAATAAGTATATTTTTTATCTTTTTATAAAAAGATGTGTAGAAAAGTAGAAAAGTGATGTGATGAAAAAAAGATAAAAAGATAAAAGGATGGATTATTTCTCATATGCCAAACTTCACCTTAGTCTTATTCGGTTTTTTTTTTGGGGTTTTTTGACTTTTGTAAAAAAAAAATATAATGATTATAGTTTGAATGTGACATTTTATCTTATTCGCTTATATAATCTATTTTATTTTTTGTGTTAGGACTTTTTTTAACTTCATTTGTTTTTTATTTTTAGATTTTTTTTAATTTTTATAATAAAAAAAATATAATAATTATGATTTGAATATGATAATTTATTTTATTTTTTTATATACTCTTTTTAGTCCCAAAATATTTATAAAAGGAGATCTAAATAAATGAAATTTGTCCCCATAGCATTACCCATTGCAACCTAGGTGGAAGGATACAGTGGTATGGGAAAACCAAAGTTCTTGGCCTATTTGTAGGTAGGGGTCAGACTTGCTACTAAAAGTTTACCAAGTACATTCACAAAGGTGACAATTCACACCGCACCATCTCTCTCGAGAAGTTATTGGTTGTGTTTAAGCACTGTCAGATGGTGTCCCAGTATATTATGATTGATAAAAAAAAAAATTACCTTGCTTGTTTTTATTTTTTAAAAAATTTTATTTTTTTATTTTCTATATTTTTTTATTTTTACTGAATTTTTTTAATATTTTCAGTAATTTTTTTTACTTTTTAAACACACTTAACATAAATCAACTTAAAAAGTAAAAAAAATTAAATTTTTTTTTAAAATTTACGAAATACCAAAAATACAAAAAAGATACAAGAATTTAGTACATTTTTTATATTTTTATGTATTTATTAATTTTTTAAAATATTTTTTCACAATTTTTTTACTTTTTAAATATATCTAAGTAAGGTGCCTCTAAAAAAAAATGTTTAAAATTTTTAAAATATTCACTAAAAACAAAAAAATATGAAAATCAAAAAATTCAATTTTCAAAAAATTTAATCCGAAAAACTCAAACCAAACACACTGAATAATATTTATAATTTTATGTTATATAATGGTGAGAAGCAAAGTCTGATAATTGGCACTTAGGCAAAGTTTGGCATATTGTAAAAAAGTTAAAAAGTCAAAAAGTTACTTAAAAAATTAAAAAGTTAACACTATTCATCAAAAGTCAACAATTACGGCTGCACAACTTCCAATCCTAATTTTTCCCTACAAATCAATTTTTACAATTTTTTATTACACATTTTTTCCGTAAAAAGTCAAAAAGTTAACCCAAACATCCATATTTTTTTCCTCAATTTTTTAGTCTAAAAAGATAAAAAATACACTTATTTAGAACACTCCAAACAACCCCTTAATATGTCCAAAAAAAAAAATTGAAAAAAATTCTCTACAAATAAATTTTTAATAATAATTTAGATTATTAAAAAATACATCACTAATAATACTAATACATTAGGAATGACAAAAAAATAAATAAATAAATAAAAATAAAGCATAGAAAGTGGGTAGGGTCCACTGTCACATCATTAGTGCTCCCTCTAGTGATCATTTTTCATAAATTTTTAAGAGTAATCAAACAAAATAAATTTTTCAAAAAAAACTCAAAATTTTGTTTGGTTACCTACTTTCTAAAATCACTCTCTCTCTCATACACATCAAATCAATCACTTTTTTTAAAACTCTCACTCCCAAAATAATTTTCCAAAATAATTTTTAAAAAAAAAGTAAACTAAACAAATTTTCGTACTTTTTATCTCAAAAATTACTCTACAAATACAAACCAAATACACTTCGAATTTATCTCCATATTTTTTAGCCTTCGTTTGGGAAGCCATGGTTTGGGCTTTTTTAGTTATTTTAGCCACAAAAAATAAAATAGGCTATTTTAGCCATAATAAACAAAACATCACATCTAACCCATAATCATTATATTCTTCTCTCACAAAAAAAACTTTAAAAAGTCAAAAAGTTAAAAAGTCCTTCCCAAATTAATTTTAAGCCCAAATTAAAATAGTTAAAAAAACTAAAAAATCAAAAAACCAACACAGTTCCTAAACGGAGGCTAAAAAATATGATGAATATAATATTGTGATTTTTGACGAATATGATATAATACCATGCACCAATCAATAATTTTTCCTGTTAAGATCATGTAGAAGTTTGCTGATAGAATGACACCTAGCTAGAGACATATTTAGAGGTTGTTTGGGGTGTCCTAAATAAGTGCACTTTTTATTTTTTTTAGACTAAAAAATAGAGGTTGAAAATATGGATGTTTTGGTTAATTTTTTGACTTTTTATGAAAAAAATGTGTAATAAAAAATTGTAAAAATTAATTTTTTGGAAAAAAATTCGACTTGGAAGCTGTGCAGCCGTAATTGTTGACTTTCGGTAAATAGTGTTAACTTTTTAACTTTTTGAGTAACTTTTTTATTTTTTGACTTTTTAGCTATATGTCAAACTTTTAAAGTGCCAATTTAAAAGATGGTAAAAAGTCAATTTTTAACTTTTAATTTATTTTTACTCACATTATTTATTTATTTTTTTCTACACATTTTTAAATAAAAAAATTAAAAGAAAAAAAAAGAGTAAAAAAACTAATTTTTAGGAGTTGTTTGGGATATCCTAAATAAGTATACTTTTTGTCTTTTTGGACTAAAAAATTGAGGTTAAAAATATAAATGTTTGGATTAACTTTTTAACTTTTCATGAAAAAATGTGTAATAAAAAATTATAAAAAATGATTTGTAGGAAAAAATTCAAATTAAAAGTTGTATAGTCGTAATTGTTGACTTTTGATAAATAATATTAACATTTTAACTTTTTTACAAGTTCCAAACTTGGCCTTAATCAATCTCCCAAAATAACCCTAAATGGTTGAGATGAAAACCACGTTAGCATAAGAATTTGAAGCAGTAAGTTGAACGGCGTCGCTGGAACAACTAACCCATATCATCTAAACGATGCCGTTTTTATCCTTAACGGCAGCTTTCCCTTCCAACTTTATCACTGAGTAATGAATAAATTAAAAAATAACAATGATAGAGGATTTTAATTTTAAAACTCTAAAAACATCTGCATCAATTTTTTCAAATTTTTAGTTAAATTATAGCTAAAAAAACTATTTCACTATTTTAGCTAGTCAACTCTTTAGTACTAATAACTGCATCAAACTCTTTATTCTAATTTAGGCCAAGTTTGGCATAACCTAAATAATATAAAAAGTCAAAAAGTCACTATCCTATTTAAGTCACATCATCTTATTTAAATCACATCATATCTCTAACACATCACATCAAACCCAACTCAAACCCAACTCATATAAGTCAATAAGTCAAAAAGTGCACTTTTTTAGAACATCCCAAACCAATCCTTAACTTTATTAAAATATAATTTTCTTATTATGTTTATTATTCTTTTTTTTTATTAAATTGATGAGTTACCAACTAAATTCTTAAAAAATGCAAAAAAAAAAAAAAATGGCCGTTGACCGATTGACCGGCCAGACTTCTAGGCAGACATCTGGTAACATTAATCTCCATATTGTAGCGATGAACAGCACCTCGCTTGTTGTAGCGAGGTACTATAACACTCGTATATAAGCGATGGACAGTAACAAAACTAATGCAGTCCATTTTTTATTAAGGTTTTGCTACATCCCCCTAAAAACATCCCCCTTAATCTCCCTAATTTCCGTATCAAGTAAAAAAAAAAAAAAAAAAAAAAGTTTCCTAAAAAAGAAATTAAGGGGATTAGGGGTGGGGATTTTAGGGCTCCAAATCATTTCCCTTTTGATTAACAGTATCACTAATTTAGTTAAAAAATAATTTTAGTTAGTTTGGTGTTGATGTTCTAGTAATGTAACAAGAGAAAAAAAATAAACAAACACATCACATCAAATGTTGGTTCTATTGCTTACCACATTATTAGAATTCTCTTTAAAATTTTAAAATTAAATCTCTCAATTTTTATCCGAAGAAAAGAAGAATATGGTTTTTAATTTTTTTTAGATAGGAAGAATATGATTAAAATATTGTATTATGTATATATACATAAATTATTTAATGAAAATTATTGCATATATTTATTGAGATTATATTTTAAAAAATTATTATATAGCTCAATTAATTTATAGTCTTCAACCAATTCAACCAAACCTGTTTACAAATAACTCGGTTCATTTATAGCTTTATAGGAAAGGTTTGACAAAAAAAATTAAGATATTATTAAAAGAATTACTTATCAATTGAAAATTAAAAAAAAAAATTGCAAATGACACTTACATTCTCACAAATTTTTACTTGTACTAGGTTACAAAATCACTTGCACATCCAAAATTTATATACAAGTCCATTTGGAAAGAGTTATTCCAGGTTTTTTTTTTTTTTTTTTTTTGTTATTTTAGTCATAAAAAATAAAATATCACATCAAATTTATAATCATTACACTTTTCTTTCACAAAAAAAATAAAAATAATAAAAAAATCTTTCCCAAATCAAACTTTTTAGCCCAAGTTAAAATAGTCAAAAAAAAATTAAAAAATCAAAAAACTAACCCACTTTCCAAATGAAGGAATAGTAATTTTTTTTTTCCAATCTCACTATTAAATAATACTCCCAAAATTATTTGGGGTGATAGCATTTTCCGATGAAAACACCTTAAACTGTACCAAACCCACCAACACACTCTCCATTCATCTTCAGCTTCATCTTTTTTCCACCACCATGGATGAGGTCTGGAACGACATTACCCTCGCCTCCCTCCACGACCCACCCACCCTCCGAGACGACACAGCCCGGCACACTCATTTTCGTTCCCACACCTTCCAAGACTTTCTGGGTCGACCCGTCAACAAAAACCCGCCAGCAAGAATCTCCGGCGGGTACGGGTCTCCGGCGTCGCCGCCGTCAACCACCTCGCTGAACTTGAATTCTCTTCCTGATCAGCTTAACTTGCTGAGCAGTAACGAGTCGGACCCTATGAGAGCGAACTATGGTGGATTAGAAAGCCGACCCGTTTCGAGCGAAGCATCACTGAATGTACTGTTTGATGCATTGGCATCATCGTCGTCGAGCTTGCAGGCGTTGGGGAAGAAAAGGTTCCCGGAATCGGAGAGCAGTTCCGGCGATCGGAGACATAAGCGAATGATTAAGAACAGAGAGTCAGCTGCTCGATCCAGGGCTAGAAAGCAGGAACGTATCTCCCTTCTCTTCTCTTCTCTTCAATCCACTCCATATACTATACATATAGATATAATACATATCTATATAGTAGGGGTGTGGGTAAATAAATAAAATATTTATTATATATTATATGTCACTTATATTTTTAAAAATTCGACTCTCACTTCTTTTATTTATTTAATTTTTTTTGTTTTATTTAGAATTATGAGTGGCACATGAAGGAAAAAAAAAATAAAGGCTTGATTCATCATTTATCAGTATAGATAGATATAGATTAGGATCCGCATATTAATGAGTGTGCAATTCCAAATAACAACAAAAATAGTTGTGACTTTCAAAGTTAGGAACCCCATTATCAGAGCTGCAAATGAACTGACTCACGTTAACTTTTAATAGGTTTGGATTTATTTATTAAGGTTTTAATAAATTTAAATTTAAATTTAATAAAAATTTAATAAATTGAGTTTAAGTTTAGTTGACTTAGGCTTGACTTGGGTTCAAGTATTAACATGTTCACGAGCCTTAACGAGTTAAAAAATTTATAAGTTCATACTTACGTATAAGATTAAATTTATAATTAAAATTTTAATTATATAATTATATAAACATTCTAAAAAAAAGTTAATATTTTATCAAAATAATAATATCTACTACCACTATTATATAAATGTACTACCTATAGTTAACTATTATTTATATTTATATTTTTTAAATATATAAATAACATATTTATTTTATTTTTATACATATTTTTACATTATTTAATATATAAATAATAAATATTAAACGAGACAGTTAATGAGCCGAGTTTTAAAATATTTGAGCTTATTTATTAAAAATTTAACGTTCTTGAGCTCGAACTCGAACGCAAAAAAAAAAAAATTTTAATGAACCAAGTTCGAACGGGCTCTTACCGAACTGAGCTTGAACCTGTTTATGAATGACTCTGTTCATTTGTAACCTTATCCATTACCCTCAAAATGATGCGGATTAATTATATGTTTTTATTTATTTATTTATTTATTTCTTCTTGGACCACCACAAGTGAGTGAGAGTTGCAAAAATTGATATTTTTTAAAGATTCGTAGCATTGTTATTTTTTTCAATCCATAATCTCAATTTTGAGTCTCGGCATTCTCTTAATATAATTTTTATATAAATACAACCATAAAAGTACTTTGAAAAAATTCAAAATGGGAGACATAAACACCAATACAAATCTTCACATATATAACACCATCACAAGTTTAAATCATCCTAAACCGCCCAAAGTCTTTAATTAATATAATAGGAGTGAGGACACATGTGACTTCATTTGGAAAATAATTTTTTAATTTATTGGTAAAATTTGAGAATAATTTTTTGATTTTTTATATAAAAAATGTGTAAAAAGTAAAAAGAATATGAAGAATTTTTTAATTTTTTTGTGTGACTTTTTAATTTGTTGGTTAAATTTTGGTAATGACTTTTTAATTTTTTAAGAAAAAATGTGTAAAAAGTAAAGAGAATACGAAGAAATCTTTAACTTTTTGTATAATTTTTTGAATTTTAGCTTTTTAATTATATTAACATCTTTGCAAACACCTCCTAAATCTCATCTAAAAAATTCATTCTACGAGCTCCTATTAATGTTTCCTATGGTTGTTTTGACTATATATAAAAAGGACATTGTTTCATCCCCTTAAAAAAACTCTTCTTAGTCCCCCTAATTTCCATATCAATTAAAAAAAAAAAAAAAAAAAAGGAAAAAGTTGCCTAAATTGAAAATTAGGGACATTAGGGACACAGTTTTTAGGTGCATAAAACATTTCTGATATAAAAAACAAAAACAAAGTCAACTATTTAACAAATTTATTTTTTTATCTAATATCAGCATAATGTGTGTGTGTGTTCTTGATTAAAAAATAACAATAATTTGTGTGTGTGTGATATTTCGATGGTATTTTTTCATGCTGTTGTGGATGGACCATACAGGCTTACACGATAGAGTTGGAGCTAGAAGTTGCCCATTTGATGAAAGAGAATGCCAGACTGAAAAGTGAGCAACAACAGGTAGTTAAACTAAATTAATTTTTTTAAGAATTTAATTAAGTACATTTTTTATCTTTTTAGAGTCATATCATCTCTATAATTTTTTTGTATATCTTTTCGTAAAAAGTCAAAAAATTTATCTAATATCAGTATACCAGCAATACAAATTAATATTTTCAAAAAAATAAAATAAAATTACTAGTACAATAATAAAACGGTCTTACTACTAACCATCGCCCATTAGACAACTTTTGAAGTTATGAAATTATTTGATGCAACTTTTCGTTGAAGTTGTGGAAAACTAAAAATGTTTGGTAAATAAATTGTGTAATGCCTTTTTGATTACAAAGGTTTCAAATGCCCTTAAAAAGTAGGGTAAGTGATAATTCAAAAAAGCATTTTTATGAGTATTTTTGTCCAACATGTTAAAGTTAAAACAATAAAACACAACCCAAGCAATAAAACCTCAAAGGAACCGTCATTACATAACCTATTTCATGAGTCATCATTGGAACAGCGGTGAGACACGCACCAAGGGAACAGCTCTCTGTGGTGTTCCGATGGAAATGTTTTTTTGAGTTTTTTTAATAATTTAAATTGTTTATATTATAAAATTGATTGAATAAATTATTTAAATAAAAAATTAAATTGATTAAAAATCTTTACTCTATAATAAGTGTATATTTATTTTTTTTAAAAAAATAATTATTAAATGATCTTGATAATTTTTTTAAAACAATTTGAATCTCATGACGAGGTTGCTGATTTTTTATTAATTTTATTTTTTATATGAATAATATTTTTAATAAATTTTATAATATGTATGATTCAAATTTTAAAAAAAAAAATCAGAAAAAACCAACCGGAATACCACAAGCCCCCCAAATAGGGTGAGACGGATTTTTGTCCTGTCCCAGGGGCAAAGCCATGTGCTGCTCCAATTTGAATTTAATTGGTTAAAACAGTAAACGTCACCACTTTTATATCTCTTTGAGGAGACAAATGGACAAGTGTGCTGAGTCGTGTAGAGTAATGTCCCAAGACCACCCATACCTTCTCTAGGGATAATATGCAATACCCTGTTGCACAGACTATTGGATTCATTCTAGATCCTATTTTGATAGTTTGAATAATTTATTTTTTTTAATATATCGAGTATAATATATTATAAAAAATTAAGTTAATCAGATATCTATAGTTTTTTCATCAAATTTCATTTGTAGTTAATTTTATATTTCAAATTCTGATGTTTGATAAATTTGATTTTTTACGTATATTTTACTCGATATACTTTAAAATATAAATAATTTGAATTATCAAAATATGCGCTAAAATGGCCCAATAAGCCACGCAACAACCACCCTAAATTTGTGATACACAAGATGATAAGGGTAAATTACACTAACCTCTCTTAAAACTTTAAGAAAAATACAGCAAGCTTCACGAGTTTAACATAATTACATTAGACTCTTTTAAAATTGTAATTTATATAATATTTAGCCCCCTTTTCGTTAGTAATATGAATGAAACAATTATATTGTTATTTTCTTTACATTGAAATATATATTTTACCTTGTCTATCTTTGTGTCGTCGTACCATAGTTTTAATCTCTTTAAACTTGTTAAAAGAGAAATCAATGTAATATATAAGTTGAGGCCTTGTTTGTTGTAACTTAAAAAGTCAAAAAGTCACTATCCTATTTAAGTTACATAATCTTATTTAAGTCACATTACCTTTCATCACTTCAAACTCAATCCATACCCAACTCATATTTTATAAAAAGTCAAAAAGTATACTCCGTTTGGCAATAGCTTTTTTTGCTATTTTAGTCACAAAAGACAAAATAGGTTATTTTAGCCACAACAAACAAAACATCACATCTAATCCATAATCATTACACTATTCTCTCACAAAAAAAGTCAAAAAATTCAAAAAGTCAAAATATCCTCCCATATCAAGTTTTTTAGCCCAAGCTAAAATAATAAAAAAAGTCAAAAAGTCAACTTATTTCTCAAACGGAGGTTTATTTACCAACAATGATATGAGTTAAACTTTATATAATTAAATGTTTGGCAAATCAAAATTTAATATCATCATTGCATATCATGGTAAGTCAATTAAATGGGATTTTTTTTTAAAAAAAAATTAAACATTTTCCTATATATTTTGGCATGGAGCTTTTTGGGTATAGATGATGGCATAAAGATGGAAAAATTGGATAGTACTCTTTTCGCTTCGTAGAGTTGCTTGCAAAGCTAGCAATTGGTTTCTATTTGTAAGGGTTTTTTTTATTGATTTTGGCAATCTGTTTATTGTGTCAGTCATTTCTAGCAGCAGAGGCTCAACTTCCCAAAAAGCATACTCTCCATCGAACTTCAACAGCACCATTTTGAGGACTCTCTCAATTCCTTTCACTAGAGAGAGATAATTATGGGTTGTATCTTTTGATGACTTGTTTGAATCATCAATCATAGATTGTGGTTTTAGGAAAGGACTAGGAAGAATGAATGAAATGAAAAAGATGGTGTTTTCCATTACAAACATGTAGGGATATTTTTTTGTGGCACTTCTTTTGCTCAATTTTATTATTTTTACCTTACTCTTTCTTTTTAGGGGTATGCACAGGTCTGATTGGACAGATTCAGGAATGACAATGGGAGGTAATAGAATAGGTATTAATTTTTCATTTCCATTCTCTTATTATATTTTTTTCCCATTCTTCATCCCCCATCTCCCATGGGAATTACACTCTCCATCCTCTAAGAGTGTGTTTGTTTTGATAGATTATTTTATAAAATTGGACTATTAGTCCATCCGGATTAATAATTCATTGTTTGGTTCAATTTTTTTTGTTCTGGATTAATAGTCCTTCTGAACTATTAATCTCTCATATGAGTGATTATTATATCTTTTTGGGGAGGAGGGGGGGATGAGATTATTTTCATGGGATTGGTATCCCATGAAAATAATGTATGAAATGTTCATTTTATCATCATGCTATTACTTAATAAACAATTAGAAAAAGGTGAAATAGTCTTTTGAATATTTATAAATTATTTTTTTAGTGTTGTTAATTTAAAATTATATATTAAATAAAAAATATAAATTATAAATTTAATTTAATTAAAAATAATAAATTAAAAAAAATTTAGTGTTAAATTATAAATTATAAATTATAGATTATAAATTACAAATTTAGAATTATATATTAAATAAAAATTATAAATTATAAGGGTAAAATAGTCTTTTGAACATTTATTCTTATCCAGTCTGTCTAACCAAACATTAGATTCATTAAAAATAATCTAATTCATACATTTAATCACATGATTAAATAAACATAGGATACAAATCCAGTCTAACCAAATAGTCTGGGGATAATGTATCCCAGGACTAACTGTCCGATGGATTACAATTCATTTTTATCCAGTTCGTCCAAATAAACACACCCAAATGGATTTAGGTTTTTCCCAACCCAACTTGACCTTTTATTTATTTTTTTTCAAGGTTCACAGCCAAAGTGTCAAATATGAGTTTTTTTTTTTTATTAATTTATTCAACAATAAATCAAATACATATTAGTTAATTAATTAAAAAAAGCTTATTTGATACAATCACACATAAATGACTATATTATACTGACCCAAAACTAACACAAGTTTTGTACAACCACAATGAACCCAAAGAACATAAGTTTCAAGAAATTTCTAATGTAATTAACAAAAGAATAAAAAGGGGAAAGGGTAAGCAAACTAAACAAAGGAAACCAATTTAAAAACTCATGTTAAGAGCTCATTATATGTCTGATTTTTGCGGCATGAACAAGGTAGCTTGAAAAAACATTTGCACTTTTTCATGAAAATTGAGAAACTACAAGAGTACTGTCTTGGAGGACAAATCACCCTTCTTGTACAAAAAATGGTGGGCAATCGCTTCGTCCCATTATCTTGCAGAGAGTTAGAGATATAGATTCATATATATATAGAGAGAGACAAAGAGTTATAAAAACAACAATACATGAATCATATCCAAACCTTGCATTTTTTTGAAAAACTTCCAAAACAAATTTGCCAACAAGTTATAAAAAAATCCAAAAATCCCTGTTCAATGTGTTTGTTTATATTTTTCTTTTTGTTTTTGTTTTCTTTGAACATTGCTAGTAAACAACTATCTACTTTCCTCTTAGATGTCATTGAGACTTCAGAATATTGGAGAGAGAGAGAGAGAGAGAGAGAGAGAGAGAAACGAGAGAAAAGAAAGAAACAAAGAGTGAGAGCGAGAAACTCAACAACCGTGATAAGCACCGACAGAGATCTCCGCACTAGATCGTCCCTGTCACAAATTGCCAATGCTGGAGTGAGAGACAGTGAGAAATGACAACCTAATTACAAATAGGATAGACAAAAACCCATATGGGAAAATGATAGGGTATCCATCCCAACCCATCTCCGCTGGAGATTTAAAGCATACCAACCCAATGGCTATAAAAAGTGGGGAAAATTCGTATAATCGAGTTGGATCTCCATGAGTAACCACTGGATAGGATATCAATTGCCATTCCTAGACAGATTGAGAGAAAAAAAAATTAGTCAAATTATTTTGACGAGTTGATTTTTTTTTTTTTTATTATTGTCAATTTCTCTCCCAAATCCTCCACTCCAGTTTTTCAGAGAATGAACCCAAAAAAATGACTTGGATATATAATTTGCAATTGAATTCTAGGAATTAATAAAAATTTGAAAAATCTAGAAACCTCCTAGATGTTGATTTGTGATTATGTATCAATTTTAAGCAGAATATAACAATCCCAATCAAACAATCAAGAGAAAGAGACACAAAGATTTTACGTGGAAAAATCACAATTGGACACTTTCCAATTGTGATCAAAAACCACGGCAATGTACCACAAGAACAATCCACTAAGAAGATATAAAGGAATTACACAGTATCACTCTCAATTATCTAGCTTAATTCACAACGCCTAATTGAATCAACCTCTATGTGCCTCTTCCAATCCCATCTTCAAAGACGGAATTGTCTTCGACGAGCCACTCGATTCCTCCAAAGCTTCAGGCTCAAATTCTTCAGAATTCACAACTGAAGAACAACTCTCTCTTTTGTGTAGAACAAACAAAACTTTTGATGTATTCTTTTTAAACCATGAGTTGAATACTCAATAAGACATCAAAGAAACATAACAAAATATCCCCAGATATAAACCTTTAAGAACCAAAAAGAAGATCTGGAGGACTTCAATCAATTACTTAGTTTTGGGAGAAAACCAAGTATTTATAGAGAACCAAAAGTAATCCAAGATTGGGAAGAAAACAAACTCCTTGAGAAACCCAGATTCTGAGTCTCGCTCGAGCGAAGCTTTCCTGGCTCGAGCGAGGAGAGTAATTTTCATGATTTCTACTAGTGCCTTGGCTCGAGCGACGGATCCTTGGCTCGAGCGACCAATCACTTCTTTCAGGTTTTTGTATGGACGCAATCCTTCGCTCGAGCGAGAATTCTTGGCTCGAGCGAGGAAGCCTTAGCTCGAGCGAGCACTCCTTGGCTTGAGCGAGCAACGGCTGACATGCAAATTTGAATGCAAATTTGAATTTTGCTTCGCCATGAAGTGCCGCAACACCTCGTGAATAATCAAATAGTGGCAATCTTGAAAGCATTAACATCACAAACTTCTCTGCATGGCTCGATTCGGATTTGGATTCGCATCTAATAAACTCATAGCCTCACTGAAATAAAAGAGTGAATAAAATTACAACTCAAAGGAGTTTTGTCAAACGGGATTGCCAAGACTAAAAACCTAACAAAATTAATTAAAAGGGTTAATGGAAATCCACCAAAGGAAGAACCAACGCAGAGAGCACACAATGAATGAATGAAAGGAAGTGTCCTTACTCTTTTTGTGCTCAGATTTTGAAAGGGGTGTGCCATCCAAGTATAGATTTCCTACCAACTTATAGGGGTAGGACCCCCTCTTGGGCCTGGACCAGCATCCTTCAAGGTCAAGAGGTTCTTAAAAAGGGGTTACAGTGACAAGTTGGCAATGGTAACTCCATTCGATTTTAGAATGATCTGTGAGTTCCTTAGTCCTGGAATTTCAAGGTTTAAATGCCCAAACCGAGAGGGTGTCAAGTTCAAATGGTTAAGGATGTGATCAACCCTACTCTCAAGGATTGGGACCTTCACAAGTTACAAGGGCTGGTAGGGACCACCGAAGCAAATATTATTTCGGCTATCCCAGTTTCTTCGAAGGGCCACGATGACTCTTTAGTTTGGCACTATACGAAGTCGGGAGGCTATGAAGTCCGAAGTGGTTATCAAGTCACCCCGGAGGATCAACAATCTGATAGTAATACTGGAGCATCTTCTTCGGTCCAGCTTCCGAAGTCCTTTTGGAAATTAATTTGGGCGCTCCCTGTCCCGCAAAAAATCAGAAACTTTTGGTGGCAGGTTTGCTGCAATAAATTAGCCATGAAAGAAAATCTTTATCATCGCAGCTGGTCCAGAGCGATCTGGTTTGGATCTAAATTGGGCTTCTTATCAGGTTCTAGATTCATCTCCTCAACTAAGGTGTGGACTTTGTCTATCATGGAGCATTGTAAGAACGATAAAGACAGGAAAGAAACAGTTGGCAAAGCAGCTGTGGTGGGCTAGTTCATTTGGAAGGCTTGAAATGACTGGGTTTTCAATCATTTACCAGTAGACCCTACACAAGTTCTTCGCCAAGCCTCATCTCTTTGGAGGGAAGTTAACCCCCCTCTGCCCTCAGGAGGTTTCCCATTTCCAGAGTACAACGAGTTTCAACCCTTACTCTAAATGGAAGTTGCCTCTGCAAGGCTATCTCAAGGTTAATTATGATGTGAGTTTCACCCCAGATGGGAGGAAAGCCTCTGTTACTGCAATAATAAGGAATTGGGAAGGGATGCAAGTTGATGGTAGGGTCTCTTTGGTCCAAGTTTCTTCAGTCAATTAAGGAGAAGCCAGGGCTATTAGACTGGCATGCATGTTCCTTCAAGCTCTTAGTCTTGTTAACGTCCAAGTGGAAAGTGATAACAAATCAGTTATTAAACCAAGCTCATTGGAACTAGTTCCCCCCTGGGAATGTCAAGCATGCTTGCCGGACATTCGTTTGTTGAGCCGAAGTTCCTCCATCTCGTTTTCTTGGGTGCCTAGAGAAGCAAACAGTGTGGCTCATTGGATTGTCTCAGCTCACTTGAAGGGAGCTCTTCCCTTAGGGTGGGTTGGGTCGCTTCCTACTCCATTAAAGGAGTTGTTATTGCTTGATGCTTCATTGTAATTTCCATAGATTTCACTAGTTCACAAAATAATAATAATAATAATAATAAATAATAAATAAATGTAAAGAAGCAAAAACCAACCCAAAGTTCAGAAAATTGAGTGGAAGAGAAATATAAACATATTGGTCCTGTTTGGTGTAACTGTTAAAATAGATTATAGATTATAACTTAACAGATTATAAATTATGACTTTAATCAGAAACTGTTAATCTGTTTGGTGTAGCTATTGGATTACAGATTGAAGTTACTGAGTAGTGTTTGTTAAATAAGTTGTGAAGTAACTTTTTCAATTAACTTTTATTTTTTTTTTATGCACTATTTGTTTACATTTCTCATAAAAAATAATAATAATATTCTATAATCCATTTGAGTCTTTTTCTATTTATTAAAAATATAAAAAATAAAAAAATCTAAGAGTATAACCGTGAATTATCATGTTCACAAAGGTTTAAACAAAGGATGAGCGCCGTAATCACTTTTCTGACTTAAAATAAGTTGTTAGAATCAAAAGTTGTTAGAAATAAATTTAACCAAACAAATTCAAAATAACCTTTTAAACACCAAAAGCTATAAGTTGGCTTAAAAAAACCTCAGCAAACACCCCATTGTTGAGGTGATTTCAGTGCACCACATATATATATATATATATATAAATACATATTACATATACATGTTGTATATGCATATATAAAGGTCAATTAATAGCAATTGTTAAGGTAAGGGCATGAAATATATAAAATGTAACAACTCAAAATTTTAAATTGTCCTTTAAATTTTATATTAGTATTATTTAATTATAAATGAGAAAAACTCTCAATATTAAATTAAATATTCCGTAAGAGTAAAATAAAATATTAAATGTTACGGGTGTATGAGAAAGTGTAATTAAATTAAGGATTATTATTTGGGGCCAAATTAATAGAAATATGCAATTATAATACTAGTTTGGCCAAATTAAAATTAAAATAGTAAATAAATAAATATAAAAGTAAAAGTAAATAAATAATAATAACAATAATAATAATAGTAGGTGTGGTAGTAAAATAAAAAATTAATTTTTTGTGGGTATACGATAAAATATAATTTAATTAAGGATTAATTTATTTATATAATTATATTAAGAATCTGGGCCAAAGTGTAATTATCTTAATTATTTCTTAAGATAACTATAAACCTATAAACCTATGAGCGAATCAGAAACAATCTGTGGAGGATTTGAATCGGCCATGTGTTGGCTAATGAATGGTCTCACCTCCCTATAAATAGGGTCAATCTGGGGAAGGAAAAAGAAGAGAGAAAGAAAGGAAGGAAAAAATAATGAAAGTCGAAAGGGTTTTTTATAGTGGAAAGACATAGTGAGGTATTAAAGTTAAGGTGAATTATATTATACCTTGACTTACCATTTTATATTTTACGTATATTTTGAGTTATCATAATTTATTTGATGTAAATTGTGTTTTATAAATTATATTAGCATTTCTAGTTTATGAACCTTATTTTATATAATAAGGAAAATCTGTGGATATAACTATTTATTAAAATGTATTTTGAGTAATTATTTTATAAGTACCACCGCGGAGGTCCCAAGCCTTAGGAGACTTAAATAACCATTGATATTTTGATTAGTCACTTTGTGATTCTTTGTCTGTCATGAATCCACTGACACTTTGACTTCTGGTGTGGAGCAAAGTGCTGTACGGAGCTAAGTGCTACACTATTGTGGGAGCCACCTCTAGAGTACGTACGAGCCACCTCTTGAATCCATACATCTATTTTGTTCGGTACCGTGGTTATGGTTATTTATTTATATAATTTTAGTTTTGCTACTTAAATGATTATTTATTCAGACTAAGTTATCTTAAATATTTTAGTTACATAATTATCCATAGTTATTTTGTGTCCCTTATACTTTTGGCATAATATTTCTCACTCTGCTATGTGCTTATAGTTGTTTACCAATTTTCAGAAAACAATGCAATTCAGAAATAGCTTTTGGGAAGTCTTAAATGCGAGGTTGCGGAATAGGCACACACATCATTTTTATGATATTTTTATATATAAATGTCGACCTGTTTTAGACAATAAATTTTATTATAAAAATAGAAGCTCCAATAATTATTTTAGTACCCTTACTTGAATATTATTTCCGCTTGCGCTTATTAATTTGTTTAAGAATTAGCCGGAGGTAATCTCAGTTACTAGCCATCATAATACTTAACCCTTGGGTATGGGGAGTGGGTCGTGACATAAAAAGTGTTAAATTGTTGAGAGATTTCATGTATATTCATGGTAGTTTATCAGTTTTTTGTGATTGAGATAGTACAATTCAATAACAAATCAATGAAATCTGTCTTTAATTTCAAGAAGCGAAAGCGAGAGCGAGAGAGGGAAACTCATCATGCCAGAGAACCACCGTGGTAAGTGTCAATGGACATGACTATCATTAGATTATCATCATTGCAATCACCGATACTAGAGTGAGGATTAGAGAGTGAGAATGAGAACTCTAGTTATAAATAAAGTAATAAAAACATATAAGAAAACAGACGGGTACTCATTTCTAATTCATTTCCAATAGATATTTAAAAATTACCACTTATCCGTTTTGACTCAACGGACAAGAAAAAAATAAAATAAAAAATTCATATATTTGAGTCAGGGTCCTCATAAATACCACAAAGTAAATTATCCATTATCATTCATAATTGTCAAAGTGTATGTGCGCTAAATTATTTTGGACAAAAGTTTAATGGATTAGAAAGTGAATATGTCAGCAAACATGTCGTCCTGCCTGCTCTCTCAAACCGCACACTCGTGTAATTTAGCAAGACTTGGCGAGTATTTTGTACATACCTACTTTGTTTTTCCAATTTCTTTCAACATGTTTAATTGAAAGATGGATAAGTGTTGCCAAGTGTTAGAACAAAAACAAACATAGTTATCTTGATTCCAACAATATGCATAATTAAGATGGAACGTATCGTTCTTCGTTGGTAAAGCCGGTCTTGAGTTGCTCGGGACCTTGGATAAACTCTTAAATAAGACCCTTTATACATAATTTCAAAAGGAAAAATGGAAAAAGGGGAAAAGGGTTAAAAATGATAAGAATTTAACAAATTTTTTTTTATGGGAAATTGCGGTAGTAATTCTTCTATTTTGGTCTTTGTATCATTTTGGTTCCGATAATTTCAATTGGTTTAATTTTGATAATGAATTTATGATTTTGTTTCAATTTAATTCAATTGATTACAACTCTTAGTATTTTTTTTTATTAAAAATATGTGAAAATCCTATGTGATTCGTGATTAGATAAAGATTAAAATATTTCAAATCTCAAAAATTCCAAAAACACTCAATCTAAAATCATCAAGCACTTACGAGAGTGATTTTAGTTTGTTTGTTTTTAGGAATAAATAATAAATCAACACAAACGATTTTTTACGTGGAAAAATCACAATTAAAGAACCTTCAATTGTAATAAAAAACCACGGGCGAACCGCCACTAATCAATCCACTATAGAAGGACTACAAGATTACAAAGAAACCATACAAATTACCCAACCCAGTCAATTTGTCTCTGAATTTTCTGTAACTCTTTCACCACGCCTTCACATTAACCGATTCTGAAGTTGATTCCACACCACAACTTCACTTGTCGAATTAACGACTACGTAAAGAATCAAACATCTTTTGAAACTTTACGTGTTGATCTTCGGATTCCACCGAAGGGAACACTCTTGAATATGTAGTATCAAATTCTTTGATGTATGAATCTTAGCTCATGAGTTTTAGAACTCTCTCAAGAACATCAAAGAAAACTTATCAAACTTTCAGAAGAACACTTCAAACAAAACTCTAGAATTCTTGAATCTAATCTAGAAAAAAAGGTAGTTTAGTTTTAGGAGAAAACTATCTACTTATAGAAAACCAAAAAGAATCCCAATCCTGAAAGAAACCAATCACTTGAAAATTTTCGGATTCTGAAGCTCGCTCGAGCGAGAAGCTTATCTCGCGTGATTTCTACTAGTGCCTTCGCTCGAGCCACGCATTCTTCGCTCGAGCCACGCACTCTTTGCTCGAGCGAGGAAACAATACTTTCAGGTTTTTGTATGGAAGCAATTCGTCGCTCGAGCCACCTTCATCTTCGCTCGAGCGAGCATTGACCTTCGCTCGATCCACCAATTCCATGCTCGAGCGCACATTCATCACCTTCAGGTTTTATACTAGACGCAGTCCTTCGCTCGAGCGAGGATATCTTCGCTCGAGCGAGGAAAAAAAAAAACACAAAAATTTTACAACTCAATCATCGAAGTTTTGTTCATGATTTTGACAAGATAGGACCTAACAATCTCCCCCTTTGTCAATACCCGGACAAAACTTTCTAAATAATTTCCTAACCACATTACAACTCAAAGAATGTACAAATAATTACAATTCATCCAATAATTTCAACTCATCCAATGATCTAATATATTACAACTCGATGAAAAGATATCAAAGAATCCAAACTTGAGAACCATCCAATTTGCACACCAGAACTTTGAAAAGATGGATTATGCACCAAAAAATATCAAGATTGTATATAGATCATAAATGAAAAAAAATTACTATTCCATTGAGCTGTAAATAAAACTACTAAGCCATTGATATATCCAAATTAATATAGCCAATATCCACCAATATCAATATATGCCAATATATCCAAAACCATCCAATATCCAATATATCCAAAACCATCTCCCCCGTTTTGGCCGGGAGAGAGACAAAAGCAATATAAACAGTATAAGAGGAACTGTAAAAAAAAACAAACCAAGAAACCAAACACTATGAAGATGGTGGAGGATGCTGCAATAAAACTCTCGGATGAGACTGAGATTTTGTGGACCGAAAAAATGGAGAACTTGATCACCACCTAAAGGATCAAACAAAGAACGAATGGGAAGGACATCAAAAGCATTAGGTAACACATTGCGCTCTAGGTGAACTTTGCGAGAGGCAAAGGATTCGCGAAACAATTTTGCCTTTTCTTTTGAGTCAAATTTGACAGTGTTGTAAGAAGGGCGACAAATGCCGTTTTCGACGCTTAGAAGACTTCGCCATGATGAACAAAAACCCACAATACAATCGGACATGAATCAAAGAAACCAAGACCAAAATAACCAAAACCAAAACCAAGAACCCCAAAACCCCAATGCCAAACCAAGAAGCACGCATGTAAAACATTAGTCCATTAGTAAAAACAAACATGTGAGAACAAGAAGTATAAGATATGAGCTTAAAAATCCAACAAAAACCATGAGTGTAGTATTATTAAAAAAAACAAATATCCACATAGCAATACCCAACTAGAAAGACAATGAGAACCCAGCCTAAGTAAATGTCAACCATAAGAACAATGAGCATCAGGCAGTAACAGATAGGAACCAGACATTAACAAGAATAAAATCAGGGAAAACAAAGAGCAGTCAAACATGGCAAGATAATGGAACAACATGAAAAAAAACCCAATATGAGACCTAAAAAGCCCTAAAAATTTCCAAAGTTGAGACATATAACCGGCACAAATAAAACCCTCCCCAATGCAGATTATAAGAAAAACACCATGAATCCTTGAGCAAGAGAAGGATACGAAATCAGTAGCACAAAAAAAAAACAAAAAACAACAAGAACAAAACCCTGGATAAAAACAGAGCACCATCACAATCCCAATACTAGACGAAGAAGAGATAAAAAAAAACTTACCGAAGATGAGGAAGGTGAAGGATGAAACTAATAAACCCCAAATCCAAGAGTAAACCTCAAACAAGCCCAGCAATGGAGAACACAAAAGCCCTAGGGGAGAGAGAGAGAAGAACACGAAGAAGGGAAAGAAAAAAGAACTCAAAAGACACCCCTGCAGATTTTAATCTCATTGCCGAGCGAAGACTCGCTAGCTCGAGCGAGGGTAACAAATCCGCCAGGTCGCCGAGCTAGAAAATGGTCGCCGAGCTGTAAATACATGCTCGTGTCTTATGCGTAGGTAGCACGCCGAGCGAGGACCCGCCGCCGAGCCAAGGATTTTTTTTAAAATAAAAACACCTAGGATGTCCTCAGAATAGGTAAGATGACCAGTGACATACTATTTCACAAGGACAAGAGTATCCATCAATTCGAAGTCCTAAAAAATTGAGAGAAAAGAGATGAAACACAAGCTCGTGAATGAAACAGATAGTATTAAATCAAAGCCACACGATCATGAGAATGCATAACTCAAAAACACACATGAGAGCTCATATAAATGATGTGTGTGTGCAATCCTTGAGAGTCACATAGCTAGAGTTAATCCTCGAGTGATCGGATGGCCGACCTCCGACAAGAGTAATCGACCATCACAAAGAAAAGTCAAACCACTAGGAATCACGGTATTTGTTAAGTAAATGCTAAGCTCCCCCATAATGATCCTTTTTTTTTTTTAACACTTTTTTTTTTTTGTGGGCACTCACCGGTGGCATACACGCCAAGAGTATGGAGTCCAAACCAGAGAAGAATGAAATCATAATGATGGCCCGGTTGGTGCCTCCGAGGTAGCCTTTTCCTAATGCCCGAAAAATCATGTAATCGAGAGAGAAACCATAGAAGTGAAATAAGATGGTAGATGGTTAAGAGACTTAACATCACCCATGATATACCAAGATAGGTCAATTCCTCAAAGAGTACAAGAAACACTGCTGGTCCATAGAGAACTTTGATCACTTGTGCGAAACCCCGCAATGCTTTTATCTCAAAGATGTGTACGTAATGAGATCATGAAGTAAATGAGTATGGGCATTTAGAATGAGCTATGAACAAAGATGAAAAAGATCTTGTATGCAAAGATGAGTAGTGTTCATATAAAATTTGATGCAAAGATATCGTAACTCAATCATAGATTATCACATCCAAGAACAAGAAGTCAACCACTCACACTCACTTCACAGAAATGTACCTAGTTAATGAGACATTACACCCAAGGTCTTTCTAAGAGACTCAAATCAAGAAGATCAAGGGTTTTGTAAAATATCGCTTTTTGATGCTCAGTAGAAACATGTTCCAAAACAACAAGGCCTTCATCCACTAACTCTCGAATAAAATGATGACGGATATCAATGTGTTTGGTGCGAGAGTGTTGGACAGGATTTTTTGAAATGTTTATGGCACTTGTGTTATCACAAAAAAGAGTGAGAATGTTCTGTTCTATTCCATAATCATGAAGCATTTGCTTCATCCACAACATTTGGGCACAACAACTCCCTCAAAGAATGTATTCAAATTTTCAAGAGAGATGAGAGATAGCATTTTGCTTTTTACTATGCCAAGAAACCAGATTATTTCCAAGGCAAAAACACCCCCCGGATGTACTTTTCCTATCATCAAGACACCCGCCTACCAAGATCAGAAAAACCAGTAATTTCGACTGTAGTATCAGTGGAAAACCAAACCCCATACCCCAAGGTCCCATTAACATACTTGATGATGCGTTTTACCGCAAGAATGTGAGACTCTTTAGGACTGGCTTGGTAACGAGCACAAACACCGACACTAAAGGAAATATCAAGACGACTGGCTGTGAGATACAAAAGACTCCCTATCATACTCCTATAAAGGGTAGGATCGACATCAATACCAGAGGAATCTTTGGAAAGGTGAAGACTGGTGCTCATGGGAGTGCATGCATGTTTGGCAGACTCAAGACCAAACTTTGACACAAGATTTTTAACATACTTAGACTGAGAAACAAATATACCCGAAGGAGACTGTTTAATTTGGAGACCCAAAAAATAAGACAACTCTCCCATTATGCTCATCTCAAACTCATGTGTCATGCAATCCGAAAAATATTTCACAAGATGATCAGCAGTGGAACCAAACACAATATCATCAACATATATCTGAGCAACAAGAATATGAGACTTAGTATGTTTCACAAATAATGTCTTATCCATACTACCCCTTTGAAAATCATTATCAAGAAGAAAGGTAGTAAGCCTATCATACCAAGCCCGAGGGGCTTGTTTCAACCCATACAAAGCCTTGTCTAACTTGTAGACATTATTAGGACATTTAGGGTCCTCAAACCCTTTTGGTTGCTCAACATATGCCTCTTCTTTTAAGTACCCATTCAGAAAAGCACTTTTCACATCCATTTGAAACAATTTAAAGCCAAGGAAACATGCAACACCAAGTAAAATGCGAATGGATTCGAGACGCAACTGGGCAAACGCCTCATCATAGTCAATACCCTCTACTTGTGTGTAGCCTTGAGCAACCAACCTAGCTTTTATTCCTCACAACAAGCCATTCTCATCGATTTATTTTTAAAGACCCACTTGGTACCTATCACATTCATGTCTCTAGGTCTGGGAACAAGAGTCCAAACTTTGTTACGTTCAAATTGACCTAATTCTTCATGCATAGCATTGACCCAACTATCATCTAGCAAGGCCTCTTTAAAATTCTTAGGTTCAATTAATGAAACATAACACATATGTGATACCTCATCCCGAATCTGTTTTCGGTTTTCATTCGATCCAAACACTTCCAATTACTCGCTGAGTCGATGATTCTGGGCCACCCTTGCTGATGGTTTAAGTTCAGGACTTGCGGTGATGGAAGCAATAGGAGTGATGTCCCTTAGAGCACTCTTGGGACTTGAACTTACCTGTGAGGATGGTGCTATAACATTTTCTTGTGATTGAACCTCAGCTTCTCCTTGATTTTGTGGTTCAGTATCCAAGATTGGGGACTCACCATTGTCATCCTCATTTGTTGCTGAAGTGGGTGAACCTGTGTCATCTATAACCACATTGATAGATTCCATTAATGATGAAGTTCGCAGGTTATAGACTCGAAAAGCCCTACTGTTGGTTGAATACCTTAGGAAAATACCTTCATCACTTCGAGAGTCAAATTTGCCCAAGGGCTCTCTATTTTTAAAGATGTAACATTTACTCCCAAAAGTTTTGAAGTATTTTACATTAGGTTTCAAACCTTTCCACAATTCATAAGAAGTTTGTAAAGTGTCGGGCCTTAAATACAATACCCATTTATGACATAAACAAAGATTTAGGGCTTCAAATTTCAAAACTTTGGAGGAAGACTCTTACTAAGGAGCATGACCCTAGCCATTTCTTGAACAACTCGTTTTCCTCCCAACCACTTGTAGACACCCTATTTTTGATCTGCCCTCAAGACTTGGACGCCACCGCTGAACACTTCGGTGATTATCCATGTTGGTGTTTGTTTTGAGTTCCTGAGGTCCTGCCATGCGCCGTGCCTCGTGACCTCTCAACCGGTTTGTTCTGCTTGGCTTTATACCAAGACTTGTATGTTTTGTATCCGAGGGTAGGGAGAGGCTTGTTAGCCATCCCCGAAGCTTCCACCCACGCTCCACACCCCCACCAAAGACTCCATTTTGTCTATCGGCACTTATTTATCAAAACTTTGGCGGTCGGCACTTTATACGCCGACCGCACTTTTTGTGCCGATGACCTTTTGGCTGGCAGGTACCTCAGACGTTTCGAGGCATAGTGCATGCCACTATGCCACGGAATGCACTATCACACTCCCCATGCACAGGTGATCCTTTGCACCTTTGCACCCTTAAAGCTTCTAGAAGCTTGCCCTTTGGCAAAAGCTTGGAGAAGCTTGGCCACTGCCTTGGCTTCTCCAAGAAGCCTTGCACCCCTTTGATCCTTTGCACCCTTTGACTCTTTTGTTTTACTTAGCCACTAAGTCTTCTTGGCCTATATAAGCAAGCCTTCTCTCCCTTTGATTGGGGTTAGACATTTTGAGGACAAAACCAGAGCTTATACATATATTTCTCTGATATACATCCATATATATCTATATCTCCTCTCTCTCCTCTTGTGTGTGTGTTTTTGGACCAAAAAGTGTGATTTCACCTTACTTTTGCACCATTACACACACTACTATACCTTAATCCGAGATTGGGAGGCTTGGAGGTTTGTTTTGTGTGATCTTGGACTGGTTTTGATCACTAGAGGAGGGCTGCTCCACTGCTCTTCATTGATCTTCAAGGGTAAACTTTTTGCTTTAGATTCCCATTCTTGCAACTAGTTTCTACCCCTTTTGCTTTGTGCTTTTGGATTTGTGTCTACCATAAAAAAACCTTGTTTTTACTTGCTCAAGAACATTCATTAAGGTCACTTTTGTATTTGAGTGAAACCTCACCCTTTTAGGCCTTGTTTTGGCCCTTTTGTGCCTTTTTTTTGGAGCATTGTCTAACTTCAGTGTTTTTGGTCTTCTCACCACTTAAAACCAGTGGGTTTTCAGTGGTGAGGTAGGTGTTTTGAAGTCTCAAATAGGGGAGGGACACCCCTCTTCCCTTTGTCCTTTGCTTGCCTTTGTATTTGGCCTAAAGAGTAGCATGTATGCATACTTGCATTAGGCTTCATTTCAGAATTTTTTTGAGTGTTTTGGAGCATGTTTAACCTCTGTTTTTGGTCGGATTTGTAGCCTTTAGTATGTATCTTATACTTGCTTTGAAATGCTCTCTTATACCTAAAAGCATGCCATGCATCTAGGCCATGTTCTTTGCATGTTTTAGCTTGGTTCCATGAGGGTATTAGCATCATATTACCATGTATAAGGGTCGTGAGCCACTGATTTTTCCATATATAGTATGCTTGACATGGTTGTTTTGCATTTTAGGCTTGTAAGCCTTATGTATTTCGGCCCCCTAGCATGTTCAACATTGATCATCCTCATGATTTGGCATCATTTGTGACCTTATTTCAGTCCATAAGTCATGTTTGAATGATTGTATACGTGGCCTATTTCATGCTTGGAGGGTGTCCCCTTTTATACTTAGGAATTGGCATTGTATATGCTTGCATGATTAATACATTTTGGGGCTGCCATATGTGAGTTTTGGGTGCCATTTCGCATGATAGAAGTCTGTTTTTGGTTGTTAGATGCATGCCATGAGTGGTCTTGATAATGGTAGTAAGGTACTCTCTTTGGTGCCCTTGGTTTTGGGCCTATTGCCTTGCATGCTTGCATGAGTTTTGGTCATCATTTTGGGCATATTTTGCCACTGTTTTAGGGAGTTTGAGGGCTGTCCCATTGTAGCTTAGTCTACCATTGCATGTTTAGTATATGTGTGTTGCATGCTTAGTCAACATGGTCTTGACATAAGACAATCCTATTGCCTTAGGTGTTCATGTTTGCATCACACTTTGCATTGTGCATGCTTAGTATTGTATACTTCCCGTGATGTGTTACATAGCATTTGGCATGCCTTACACTTTTGTGTCATGTTGCATTGTTGATGCATGTTTGCATGGGTTGCATTTCATTACTTGGTTTGGGGTGTTAAACCAAATGTGGGAAATGAGGGGTGTTTGTACTCCAAGTGACAAAACACACCTCAATTCCCATGTCACTAAGGCCCTTGACTTTGGCATGATAGGGACTTAGTTATCATGGTTGTGTTGCATGCATTTTTTTTTTACATTGAAATGCAACCTTGGCATCTTAGGCTATCATGCACCAAGGTGCACAATTGATAGCCCTAGAACCAAGAGCCATGTTTCCTTGAGTCCCATTCATGATAGGAAGCATTCGCCATGCATAAATATGCTCAAAAATCCAATACCATGCACCGCCGTCATTGCCAAACCTGCTCTCCAGGATTTTGTGCCGACCGGCAGGAAAGAGTGCCGACCGGCACCGTATTGCTGGCCGATAGACTATTCTGTAGTCGGTGGCCACCACAAGCAGCCGGTGGCACTCTGCAGAACACGAGGAAGGTTTCCTGGAACTTTGGTATTTTTTTGGAGAGACGGGGTAGTAAAAACAGAGGTGGCAGTGACACGGTGTAGGCTTTTTCGGGCAAGTCGCAACGAGCATGCATCATTCACAAGATCCCGAGGTAATGAGGCCCCTTTCTTTTATTTACTTGATTTAATATTTAGAATTTTGTAATAATTTATTTATTCATTTATTCTCTTGATCAGATATTATTTGGTCCCTCCGAGTGAGGGCAAATTTGTAATAAGTGTGTGTGAGTGTGCATGTCTTCCAACCCCATTTCTTTCTTCCTTTTATTTACCCGCTTTATGGTAGATTAGGGCACGCTTATTTTAGCATACCTTATGCAATGCATGCGGCATCCATGCATTTGTTTACATGCATCGGGCTCGCACATCATACAAACTGCATTGTATTTCAATTCCAAATTGAATACGTGTTATTTGTAGCATTCCATATGCCATGTTTAGGTTAGCCGAGCCTACTCTAGATTGCATCCTTGTTCGTGTTGCATTAGCCACTCTAACATGAACTAGGTCATGCATGTTTGCTAACTAGTTTCTTGTTTTGGCACGAGTACAATGTAAGTATTTACGCTTTAGCATACCACATGCGCTGAATGTTGCCATGACAAGATGCTTACCATGCGCTAAATGCTTATGTGAGATAAACTGCTTGAATGCCCGTGGGTGGAGGTTGATTACTTGAGTTGGAAAAACTCATTGAAACTGTGTTTTAGCCTACTTGAAAGTAGCAAATTCCAAAGCGCTTTCAAAACCCACGGATATGCAATGCTTGTTTCCAAATTAGGCGATCTAGTCTATACTTGTTTCATTGGCGCATAACATAGTAATTTAGGTTAATAATTGAATAAGAACGCATAACGCTTTTCAAAATCGATATCACTTAGTAGAGGCCGTCTTCGACCGGCGAAAGGGGTGCTCATAGTCGACCTTCCCCGATCGCATCTAAGCTCGAGCCAAGACCACTTTGGTGATGATGGACACGCTATTTCTAAGACCGAGTCGTGGTTTCCTAAATTTCCCATTTTAAAATATTTAGGTGGCGACTCAGAATCCGCAAAGGCAACCATGTTTGGCACTACTTTTCAAAAATCTATTTTTCTTCAAAACGATTTGCGGATTTGGACTCTTTGGTTCAGATGAACCGGACACAAAGGGAGTCCGAATCAGAGTGAAGCCCACGCGCGCTTACGCTTCGCGACTACCGGGGAGTTTAGAGAGCTTGACTCGAACTCGTGATATCCTGCTTTTGATTTCATTTATGTGTTTCTTTGCATTGCATGTGCATTGGTGCGCCTAGGACACCGTGTTGGCCATCTCGCTATTCCCCGAGCGTTTGGTCGGAGGCTTGTCTTGTCAAGGCATGACCATAAGGTCGACCGGCTATGCTCGCCAAGATAGAACACAAACCCTGCTTCTACCGGCACCCTTTTTCGACCATTCGACCTAGTGCATATTCTAATCCATAGTGACCATTCCAAACTAGGACAAAGTTGCTCACCCGATGTTAGGTTGTTTGAAACCGCAAGTATGTAGTGAAACCCTAGCTCCTGACAAAATAGGATAGGGAAACCCTACCCCAACATAGGGGTGTTTTGGCTCTCTTTACTTGCTATGTGCTTTTAAAATGTGTTTCTACAGGAACACACATGTCAGTTTGCAAGATTGGGTATCAAAGTTCGAGGGCACCGATAATGATTTTGGGGAATCGCTTATCTCGGGGTACAAGATTCGCACTTAGGGCAATGATTCAAACGGTGGTCAATATTTGGGGAACAAAGGTATCAAGTTCGGCGGTTATCCAACCGTGTGTTGTTTATTTTATGTCGTTATGTCAGTCCGATTTTCGCTTATTTATACGCTTTATTTATCTTTTATTAGGTAGTTGAGCACGATTGTTACCAACCCGATAGATATCCCCAAGCACTTCGGGTCGAGGTCACGACTCTTCGATCCGAGGAACTGATAGACGGACAACCCGTGTACTACTCACTACCCCCGGTTACTAAACGGAGGTCAGTAAGGCAGGGGGCATCAGTACAGCAGTCAGTTCAGAGAGCTTTGTCTACCCCACCTGTGTTCAGTAGGGATCCGAATTCTGTATCACCAACAGAGAGGGAATATATACCAGTAATCCAACCAGAGCAGGATAGCATGGCTAGTTTGGAGGAGATGGTGCGCCACCTTCAAGAGAGCATGAAAGCGATGCAACAGGATGCCGTCCGTCAGGCAGATTTCGCCAGTAACAAAGCCACAGCCAGAGGGAACAGCAGAGACAATTGCTGTGCTAGAGCAAAGAAACCGAGCATCCGCTAAGATCAAGTTCCTCCCCGCCAGAGTTCCTAACGCCGGGAGGCGACCAATGTTCGGATCGACATGAGTCGCCCACAGGGCCACCCCCACCTCTAACCCTACCTCAGATCCAACCCCAGCTGTCAAAAACACCCACCAATCTACCGAACTCTCCCTTTGAGTTCGAGGCTGATCCCACCGCATTAAAGTTGAGCAAGCTTGAAAAGTTGTTCAAGAGATCCCAGGGAGTCAAGACCATCCCTAACATTGAAGATGGATACACGGACGCAGCCGTGACGCTGCCAGATCGGTTCAAAATGCCTCATATTGATCGATTTGATGGGTCTGGGGACCCCATGGTACACGTAAGACTGCTGGACGTTCTAAGGCCAATGGGCCTCAGTAGGCTCCAGAAGTTGTCTTTATTTGGTCAGACCCTGTCAGGAGTGGCATCCGCATGGTATGCCAAGCTAGAAGATGACGTCAAGAGAAATTGGGATGAAATGGCTGAGGCCTTCATCGCGCAGTACTCGTACAACACGCAGATTGAGATTACGACTCGTGATCTCGAGACAACTAGACAAGAGCCTAAGGAGAGTTTTTCAGAGTTCGTGACTAGATGGAGGGCCAAGGCTTCGATGATGACCTTGAGGCCTACGGACAAAGACCAGATTCGGATGATTGTGCGCAATCTACAACCGAAGTTGATGCAAAAGATGATAGTAGTCCCATTTCCCACTTTTTTCCGATCTACATGAAATGGGGTGCAGATTGAAGATGCCTTGAAGCAAGGCTCGATTGATAATGATCGAGCAACCTCAAGGACCTTCACCGCAACACTAATGCAGTTCGAGTGGCGATCTACTACGAGAGCCTCCGGCGTGAGCATGGTCACCACTAACCCCCACAAAGAAATACGGCAGTTCGCTGTCTCCCAAGGCCCCAAGCAACCCACAAACAACCAAATACCCACCCAAACACTGTAACTTTCGCTTCCACTCTATATGCCCCTATCCAAAGCTCGGGGTTTTGATCGAAGGCACTGGCCCCGGAGCCGCTGCCCCTACCGTAAAAACTCCTCCTACCCATAACCCGGCCTAAGATTAGGCGTTAATTAACAAAGACGGCCACGACACCGACCAGTGCTATAGGTTACGCCATGAAATTCAAGACCTTATCGATAACGGGGTAATTTTACCTCCCAAAAAACCCAATGTTACTACAAATCCCCTCCCCACACATAACCAAGCTCCACCACCCAAAAGACTTAATTTCATCCATACTGGGGCCGTGTCCTATGACCCTAGTATCTATATCACACCTACCCACCTGCCTAAACCAGAGGTGTTCCTCCCCGATTGCACCAACTTATGCATGATGGACATCTCCAGAACTCCAACCTGGCGGTTTAGGACCGCCGAGAACAGAGAGAGGAGACCTCAAGGAGAAACAGTCAGGAGTCGAGTTCACTAATCTGGAGTTCATTGGGAAGACATATAGTCCGAGTGACTACATTTCATCAATAGGCCAAGTTAGTTAGGCCCGTAGTAGAATTGCCAACAGGGGAGAGTTGTGTATGATCCAAGGGATAGTCTGGGACAGGAGCAAATGATGTAACAAATGGAGGAGGACCCGCCAACCTCCAATTTTACAAAGGACTAATACTCGAGGACGCAGTGGTTGCGTGGTTCGACATGAGGATTCAGGAAGTCACCGGTGGTTAGACGATCACCGATGTGGTAGGAGAATTTCGTGCAGAGTACAGCCAGAATGAGAATATCAAGAACGGCCGAAGGGTCAAGAGCGTAACACATCGCCGAGGGCGCCGGTGTCAAGAATTTCGCCGAGATTGGGACATTTTGAGTACGAGATGATTGAACAATCAGGTCGTAACAAGCAAGTTTTGAGGACTCCGAGAGAATCATAAAGGCAAAGGCCCATGTGGAAAAAATCGCCAGCACAGAACCGAGAATGTCATGCATGTGGATGGAAGGTGTCATGAGCGCAAGAACAATATACCAGAGCGAGACAGCGCTCGCCGTCATTGATGGAATGTGGTGGGAAGATGAGGACCTATGTCTTGCCCACACACGGATGAAGATTGGGGAATAACCAACCCGATAACACTTGTTACCTTGGAGAGGTCGATTACAGGAGGAGGAGTGGGCGATATTTCAAACCCCCACACTTGGATCAACCAGAGGCTTCAGGGAAGGATAGGGAAGCCGAGAGGCAAAAGGAGAAGCAACTTGAGGAAGAAGCTGTAGTCAAACAGCTGGAAAAGATACAAGCAGACATCTCCATTTGGGGATCGCCATGGCCTCATGAGTACACAAAGTTGCTTTTGATGCCATGGACAAGGCTAAACCCTCCATAGAAACTACACCAGAGCAGCTGGTTGGACAGGTCTTCCCGGGGGGAGGTTCCCCGACATTGACCTTTTGATAAAGAACTTCCACCGAGGGCGAATCACATCAAACCCTCTACATTTCAGGAATGTAGAGATAAGTGGATACCGGTGGTACTTGTTGATACCGAGTCCGCCATCAATGTCTGCCCAGCCAAGACAACATACGCGATTGGCTTGAAAACTGCAGATTTCAGACTAACAAATTTCAGTCATCCGCATTTACAACACAAGTAGAGAAGTAATGGGAACAGCTAAAGTTTAGACAAAGGTTGGGCCAGGACGACACGAGATAGATTTCCATGTCCTAGAAGTTCCCGCAACTTTTAATTTGCTTTTGGGGCGGCCGTGGCTGCATCAAGTGAAGGCAGTGTCATCTACTTTGCATCAAATGGTGAAATACCCCTACGGGAAAGGAGTAGCCATCGTCTTTAGGAATTCATCAATCCACCCACCACCCAAGGTATCCACACCTGTTCTGGAAATCAAGCATGGCATGGAGGACGTGTTCATATCAGGTTTTACCTTGGCTGAGGCTTAGGTCATACAGAATATCATGGCCGCTAATGAAGGGATATATGTTAGTGCCCAAGCAGTGTACCTCATGAACAAACTCCAATACATCCCCGGGATGGGATTAGGGAAGAGTGGCCGTAAGGGCATTCCAACGTTGGCGTCAAGATAACCTCACGCCGCTTGGGTTACCCGCCCACCAAGGAAGATTGGGTAAGAAAAGGAAAAGAGATGGCCGGAAGAGCCAAAGCAAAACAGATGCGAAACCTTTGAATTGATGCATCGCCCATCCAGAGTACTAACGGACGCTTCGTCCGAGGGGAAGACTTCCATTCTGGGTTTTCCTGAGCCATGGTCAATAAAGAAAAGAAACGCATGCCGGATTTGAAATTTTCTTCAACTTGCGCTTATCCGGGGATGATGTTGTCAAGAGCGCATGCATCTGGCAGCTTGAGGTCAAACATAGCAAAGAATTGGAGTCCGCGGACACAGAGTTTGAAATTGGGGTAGCACTGGCATGTCTACTTTCAGATCCTTTGATCGACCAGTTGTGCTTGGGGGATGACTCTCTGTCCATGCTCGAGATGAAACTACCACGGCCTACCATCAACCATTTTGATGCATCCATCGCACCTCCCTCACCGGGCAAGATGAGGAGGATTTTGTCAAGCAAAGACGGTCGTAGTGAGCCGTAATTTGATTCCACCGAAGTCTTGTGAGTCTAATCAGTTCCACTGCCCGAGTCCGAGTCCCAGATTCTCGGGGTGATAACCCTGATGCCACAAATTCCGCCTGTGTCAGTTTTTCTTTTCTTTTGAGTCTGTTGTAAGAAGAATTGGACGGTTTGGAAGTACATAATGAGAATGAGGTGACTGTGGTGTTCGAGTACTTTCCTGTGACTTTGGTATATTGCTTAAATCAGGACTATCAAAATTTTGATGAATTCGACGAGGACGAAATTCCTCCAGTTTAGCAACCATTAATTGATCAGGAGCAGGAGAGGTTTGTTAAACCCTTAACGGATGAAATCATTACCGCGGAACGCTAATCGGAAGGACCCGCTGATCCAGACGGGTCCACGTTGTCTTCGGAGGAACGCGAGCACTTAGTCGCTTTATTAGAAGATTTCAAAGATGTTTTGGCGTGGTCCTACGAAGACATGCCTGGAATCGATCCTAAGATTGTACAGCACCGGATCCCTCTTGACCCCGAGGCCCGACCTATCAAACAGAAACTCAGGAGGATCCGCCTGATTGACCATTAAGATCAAGGAAGAGGTCACCAAGCGACGACGAGGCTTCTCGCTGTATCCGAATACCCGACTTGGTTGGCCAACATTGTTCCAAAGGTCAAGAAGGATGGCGTAATCCGTATGTGTGGATTTCAGAATTTGAACAGAGCCATCAAGGATGACTTTCCTTGCCGTGATATTGACGAAGTTGGTAGATTTCACAGGGCATGCTTTGCTCTCGCTCATGGATGGTTTTTCGTGCTATAATCGATAGTAATGGCGCTCAAGATCGGGAGAAGATCGCTTACCCCGTAAGTACATATTGCTACAGAGTAATGCCGCTTGGGTTGAAGAACGCCGCTACATATCAACGAGTCAAGAACTATAATATTACATGACATGATCCATAAAGAGGTTGAGGTGTACGAGATCTACATAATTGTCAAGTCCAAAGAAAGAGAGGGCCACACCGCCTTTACAAAAGTTTTTTCAAAGGATCGAGAATTCCTACCGCGTTGAATCCTCGTAATGTACGCTTGGTGTTACAATGAAAGATGCTAGGATTTCGACACACAAAGGGGCATCGAAGTTGACCCCTCCAAAATCAAGGCCATCTTGGAAATGCCACCACCAATGACTGAAAAGGAGGTGCGAGGCTTTCTGGGTAAAGTGCAATTCATAAGGCGGTTTATCTCAAAACTAACCTTAACTTGTGAACCACTTTTTGGTCTTTTGAAGAAAGGAAAGAAGTTCCATTGGGACGGCCGATGCCAAGCTGCATTTGAACAGATTAAAGAGTATCTACAGAATCCACCCGTGTTGTCACCACCAAAGCCGGGAAGACCGTTGATATTGTATCTATCAGTAACCGAGACTACAATGGGCTGCATGCTCGCACAAGAGTCAGAAGATAAAGTGGAAAGGGCCATCTACTATCCGGAAGCAAGAAGATGCCGGATTATGAGATCCGCCACACTACGGAGAAGGCATGTCTGGCCTTGGTATGGGCTACTAGGAAGCTGCGGCACTACTTGTTAGCTCACTCTGTAATGTTGGTTTCACGACTTGATCCCATTAAATATATTTTCAAGAAACCAGCACTTACGAGTAGGCTAGCTCGTTGGCTGCTGTTGCTCTCCAAATTTGATCTCAAATATGTGACACGCAAGTCCGTAAAAGGGAGAGCAGTGGCAGAGTTCCTTGCCGACCACCCGGTTGAAGGGGATGAAGCGGTTGAATACCTATTCCCAGATGAAGATATTCTGCACATCGAAGATAAAACTTGGATGATGTACTTTGACGGAGCGTCAAATCAATACGGATATGGGATAGGAGTGTTGCTGATAGCGCCTGACGATTCCCGTATCCCTTTAGCATTCAAGCTTCAATTCAAGGTCTCGAACAACGAGGCAGAGTATGAGGCATGTATTGCCGGACTAGAAGCTGCCCTAGAACTAGGGGCAAGGCGATTGGACGTCATTGGAGATTCGAACCTAGTTGTGTCTCGCTTAAAGGAGACTGGAAAGTCAAGGAGGAAAAGATGATAATTTACCACCAGACCTTGGATTTGCTAATCCCTCGGTTTGAAAAGCTAAATTTCACTCACCTAGTAAGAGAAAACAACAGGTTTGAAGATTCGCTAGCAACTCTATCTTCCATGATAGACATCCCATCTGGGGTCCGGATGCGTCTAGTCATTATTGACCAGAAATTTACACCTGCCTACGAGTCCATCTCTGCCATAGATGAAGTGCAGGATAACAACCCTTGGTATCACGACATATGGAACTTCTTAGAGAAGGAGACGATCACCAGGCAAATGCCAAGGACAAGAGGGTAATCAAGAATGGTCGCTCATTTATCATCCGCGGGTAAGTTGTACAACAGAGGTCATCCGGGAATGCACAAGTCGTGGTGAAGCCAAGAGTCGGTTACCGATGGAGGCCATCCATGGAGGAGAATGTGGGGCACATATGAATGGGGTGATGCTGCACGAAGATCCTCGACAAGGCTACTACCGTCTACCATGGAGGAAGATTGTATCGCTTTGTTCGGCGATGCCACAAATACCAGATTCACATAAACCGCATGAACATCCCGCCACAAAGTCAGATAACATGACGCCGCCATGGCCGCTTTCGCTGGGGATCGATGATTGAGTCAGAATCAAGGGGTCGAATGGGCATGAGTTTATCTTAGTAGCAATAGATTACTTTGCAAAGTGGGTCGAGGCCCAATCTTATGCCGGTTGAAGGCTTCGTGATGTCGCAAAGTTTATCGTAAACAACATTATCTCGCCGTTATGGAGTCCCGAATGAGATCATTTCGCATAATGGTTCTCACTTCAAGAAGGAGGTGATTGATTTGTTGAAGAAGTATAATGTGGCTTTTCATAAGTCATCCACGACGGCCGCAGCATCAACGGGCAGCTTGAGGCCGCCAACAAAAATATCAAACACATACTACGTAAGATGGTGGAGACCTATCGGATCGCCATGATAAATTGCCGCTTGCTTTTGTGGGCTACCGAACGCCGACAGAACTTCTACCGGCAACTCCGTATTCCTTGGTATATGGGATGGAGGCCGCTCTACCCATAGAGATTGAGGTTCCGCTTTACGAGTAATCGGCCGAGTGTCGATAGCCGAGGCAGATTGGCAAAGCAGAAAGCGTATTCGAGGAACTCATGCTCTTCGATGAAAGGAGATTAAAAGCACTGTACCATGTCCAAGGATATCAACGCAGGATCGCCCGGGCTTTTAACAAGAAGGTTAAGTCCAGGAATTTGAAAGAAGGAGATTTGGTGCTTAAAGACAACCGAGCTCCCATCCACGACCCAAGGGGCAAGTTTAGACCTAATTGGACGGGTCCCTATATCATCAAGTCTATCCGTCGTGGAGTCAGGTTCTGATGGACCTAGATGGCCTAGAGTTCTCCCAACCGATCAACATGGACAAGTTGAAGAAATATTACCCCTGAGAGGCTCGCTAGGCCGAAAACCCGAAAGGGCGACCTAGGCAAAATTAAGAGCACCAAAAAATTAGAAAATATAAAATCGCAAAGGGCGGCCTTGGCAAAAGTTAGAGCGCAAAAGGAGAGTGAAAACACTCGAGTGAACCCAAGCCTGAACTACGTAAGGCTTGATTCCCATCTTTGGGATACGTAGGCAGCTTCATCCTGAAGTTCAGCCATGAACTTTTCCCCGATCAACTTTGTCCATTCGATCATCTTGGTCATCTTTGTCCATCAGCATTTATCGCAATCTCCAGACAAGATTATTTAGACTAGGGCAACTTTCCGCTGTCAACAAGTGTCGCGGTACCATTATTCAGCAAGGGCAACTTTCCAATTGCTAGGATCCGAGGTTGTGCATCTCGGTGACAGATCTCAGGCGTGTCCAGTTCTGATCCATGTCGAAAATAGTTTTGAAAAGTTTTAATAAAGATGACTTTGTTCAAATAAATCTTTTTACAACTAAGACCATTTCGACCAAAACGGAAAATTTTCAAGACTCACAACCTTCAATTTCATTGATTTCGAATAGAGTTCTTTGCTTTGCATACAATTGAAGTTGCTTTTTATTACATTCATAAAGAAAACTTGAAAGTACTAATAAAGCAATAAACCGGCATGGTCAAGTCAATGTCCTCGCGCCTCCCGAGCCGGGTCGGCTTCGATGCCAAAGTGGGCCCCTCTGCCTTTTCATTAAGCCAATCCAAGCACTCATCGACAAAGCGCAACTAAAAGCGGAGCGGGGCCAGAGTTCTTCGCCCTCCATGTCAGGCATACCGCCACCAGGCGCCGAATTGGGAATGTAGCGGCACTCTATCCTTCCCATGACAAGTTCGATTATGACCGAATCGGGCGCAGATACTGAATGGGAAGTATAAGACACAAGGAGTCAAGCCAATCAATTGATCCCGTTGACGGGTCATGCTATAACTCATCATTGGGAGGTTGAGCCAAGGGCACCGCCAAGCAATGCGGTTCATGACAAACCGCACATCCATTCAAACCACCAATCTCATCAAGGGCGCCAACTAAGCGCTGTTCAAGAAGTAGCCACGAAATAATATGCGGGCAAGAATCCACAACCTTCGCTTATCCATTAACCACACCTGGGGAGGGATAAAAAAATGAGAGAATAAAGAATAGAGAGAAGTGCGATGAGAGAAAAAGTGAGAAAGGGTTTTGTGAAAAAAACCGAGCCTAAGGGCCGAGTGATGTGAGCAAACATAAAATGTGAGATGAGGTGGGAACGCACTGCAGAATAGCGACTCGCTAATCTGATCGCCTCGAGGATAAAAGGCGTCTAAGCCCAACAGTGTCTCAGCCAGGACCATGGCAATGCAGCTTTTGCCCTCCTTCAAGCCTTGGACAACTTCAATCAACCGGACATCGGGCCTCCTAACCGTGAGACGAACGTAAAATGGGATAGCATGCATAGACAGAGGGCGGTTTAAAGCCTTGCCAAGAATTGTCGCCGCGATCACCGCCTCAAGAAACGACTAATCAAACTCTAACATCTAGTATCCCATCACAAATCGAGAACGAGCATCGGCATCGAGAGCCCACACATTTGTCCTAAGGCTTGAGCATGGCCAAAACGAAATTGGGGTAGGATCTCCTCATTGCGCCAGATTCCATTAGAGCTTGAAATCTTCAAAAGTGGGACACACCTCTTGCCCGCTAAAGCTAAAGACATGTGTTACCGTTCCGTAACCTCACCATGCATGGAGGAATGGAAAATGAAGCGGGTGCGGCGCAGTGAATAGTGCGTTATGCCGAAAGTCTTAAATTCAAATTTTTCCGAGCCATCCAAGTTGTTAACCCAAGTGTAGATTTTGGGCGAGAAATTCTTCCATTTGGAGTAGATCAGCTGGAAATGAAGAGAACCACGGTTGAGACCCTTTTGAAGAAGATAAGGTTGAATGAAGGATGATGTCAACAATCACCGGTGTCGACATTTTATGCCGACCGGCCAACTATAGCGCCGACCGACTATAGTGCCGACCGCCATCCGCTTTTGGCCGGTGGATCATTCGCGTCGACGGCCATTCCCCAAGGCCGGTGGCCTTCCTTCTCGGCCGGTGGTTCTCTTCCTTGTCCTCTGAGCTGTTTATGCTAGGAATGTGGAAGATCCCATCACTTCCAATACCCTTCAGTGATCAATTCTTATGAGGGCGCGCCCATTTGCTTATCGAGTTGTTGTATATTTGCTTATCGAGTTGTATGTCACTCTCTTTAAGTCTTTGGAATATTTATCAAGGTGTACTCGCGTTTGGCTAGTTTGCTGAGTCCCTCTGTTTTGCTTATCGAGTTGTAATCGGTTTGCTACCTGATTATTACGATGCGATGCTTTGTTTTCAAAACACCAGTTTCAATTTCAGTCACATTGTTGTGTGATGCCTTGCGATGCGATGCATAAAACATGCAAACGTAACACCTTTTGAACAAATAGCTGTTTCATTTCCATCATATGTTTTGCAAAGACACACCCTTTTGAAAAATAAAACCTGCCTAAGGCAGTGCAATGTGCTTAAACTCCTAGTAAAAAAGGAAAGTAAAGCAAAAGAATAGTAGGGTAGTAGATTACTGGGTTTGACACCCAGAACCCCCCATTTCGTCATCGCATTTTGCGCCTTTGTTTGAGTCAGCCATGTGATTTGACACCTTCATCACTTAAGGCAGCCCAAGAAGCTACACCTTCAGAACAAAAGTGAAGCTTCGAGTTAATCACGTACCACAACTTTTGTGAACAATGCTCGGGACATGCGAAGGACATCCCTTCCCGTATCCTTTTGTATCTTGTGAGTTCTCTAAATCATTTCAATCATACCGAAGTTGCAAGACGTTGTATTCCAAAGATCATGTTCACCATGATCAATTTCAATTACCTTTATACACATTGCATTGTATGCGGTTTTGCTTTATTGATATGTGTCTGTTACTATATACACATTGCATTGTATGCGTGTTTTGCTTTATTGATATGTGTTCAAGTTACTATACACATTGCATTGTATGCGTTTGCTTTTACCGATATGTGTTCAAGTTACTATATACACATTGCATTGTATGCGCATTGCTTTACCGATATGTGTTCAAGTTACTATATACACATTGCATTGTATGCGGTTTTGCTTTACTGATATGTGTTCAAGTTCCTATATACACATTGCATTGTATGCGTGCTTTGCTTTACTGATATGTGTTCAAGTTACTATATACACATTGCATTGTATGCGTGCATTGCTTTACTGATATGTGTTCAAGTTCCTATATACACATTGCATTTTATGCTGCATTGCTTTTTTCGTATGTGTTCAAGTTCCTATATACACATTGCATTGTATGCGTGCATTGCTTTACTGGTATGTGTTCAAGTTCCTATATACACATTGCATTGTATGCGTGCATTGCTTTACTGATATGTGTTCAAGTTCCTTTATACACATTGCATTGTATGCGTGCATTGCTTTACTGATATGTGTTCAAGTTCCTTTATACACATTGCATTGTATGTGTGCATTGCTTTACTCACATGTGTTCAAAACTGCTATATTGCTATACGCATTGCATGCATTGTCACGCACTTTCGACTGCATTGTCATGCATGTCACTAACAACATTGCACCTGTTAAGTTTGTTTTCTTTGCAGGCACGATATTGTATATACGGCTCATTTGAGGCCGGTGCAACCGGACGAGCCGCATAGGTATGGTGTCCTCCGAGTGAGACGTATTGAGAATTGCATAATTCTCTTACATCCTTTCTGCATTGTAGTGTAGTCTGGTGTATGCTAGCTTATAACTGTTGCATGTGTGCTTCGTTACAGTTATCTTTGCATGATCATGAGTTATGCTTGGCTTCTTGCATTATCTTGCATTTTGCCCCTGCCTTCGGTCGCATATCTTGTTCGTCTTGTTTGTTTGTCTAAGTCTTTGGCCTTGTCAAAAATGGGTCGTCTCTGGGCTTTGACATTCACTCCCGTCATTGTTATGACTTTCGAGTTCTGTCAAAGAGGGGCAACTGCAGACACCCCATTTTTGACCGTCCTCAAGACTTGGACGTCACCGCTTGAACACTCGGTGATTATCCATGTTGGTGTTTGTTTTGAGTTCCCGAAGGTCCCAGCTACGCGTCGTGCCTCAGGACCTCTCAACCGGTTTGTTCTGTGCTTGGCTTTATACCAAGACTTGTGTGTTTTGCATCTGAGGGTAGGGAGAGGCTTGTTAGCCATCCTCGGCCCACCGCCGCTTCCACACCCCCACCGCAAGACTCCATTTTGTCTATCGGCACTTATTTATCAAAAACTTTGGCCGGCACTTTATATCGCCGACCGCACTTTTTGTGCCGATGACCTTTTTGGCTGGCTTGTGTACCTCAGACGTTTCAGGCATAGGCATGCCACCGTGCCACCGAATGCACTATCACACTCCCGCGCAATGTGGGTGATCCTTTGCACCTTTGCACCCTTAAAGCTTCTAGAAGCTTGCCCTTTGGCAAAAGCTTGGAGAAGCTTGGCCAGCTGTCTTGGCTTCTCCAAGAAGCCTTGCACCCCCTTTGATCCTTTGCACCCTTTGACTCTTTTGTTTTACTTAGCCACTAAGTCTTCTTGGCCTATATAAGCAAGCCTTCTCTCCCTTTGATTAGGGTTAGACATTTTGAGGACAAAACCAGAGCTTATACATATATTTCTCTGATATACATCCATATATATCCATATTTCCCTCTCTCTTTGCTCTTGTGTTTGTGTTTTAGAACCAAAAAGTGTGATTTCACCTTACTTTTGCACCATTACACACACTACTACACCTTAATCCGAGATTGGGAGGCTTGGAGGTTTGTTTTGTGTGATCTTGGACTGGTTTTGATCACTAGAGGAGGGCTGCTCCACCTGTTCTTCATTGGATCTTCAAGGGTAAACTTTTTGCTTTAGATTCCCCATTCTTGCAACTAGTTTCTACCCCTTTTGCTTTGTGTTTTTGGATTTGTGTTTAACAAAAAAAAAAAAACCTTGTTTTTACTTGCTCAAGAACATTCATTAAGGTCACTTTTGTATTTGAGTGAAACCTCACCCTTTTAGGCCTTGTTTTGGCCCTTTTGTGCCTTTTTTTTGGAGCATTGTCTAACTTCAAGAGTTTTTGGTTTCACCACCGAAAACCAAGGGTTTTCAGTGGTGAGGTAGGTGTTTTGAAGTCTCAAATAGGGAGGACACCCTCTCCCTTTGTCCTTGCTTGTTTTTGTATTTGGCCTAAAGAGTAGCATGTATGCATACTTGCATTAGGCTTCATTTCAGAATTTTTTTGAGTGTTTTGGAGCATGTTTAACCTCTGTTTTTGGTCGGATTTGTAGCCTTTAGTATGTATCTTATACTTGCTTTGAAATGTTCTCTTATACCTAAAAGCATGCCATGCATCTAGGCCATGTTCTTTGCATGTTTTAGCTTGGTTCCATGAGGGTATTAGCATCATATTACCATGTATAAGGGTCGTGAGCCACTGATTTTGCCATATATAGTATGCTTGACATGGTTGTTTTGCATTTTAGGGTTGTAAGCCTTATGTATTTCGGCCCCCTAGCATGTTCAACATTGATCATCCTCATGATTTGGCATCATTTGTGACCTTATTTCAGTCCATAAGTCATGTTTGAATGATTGTATACGTGGCCTATTTCATGCTTTGAGGGTGTCCCCTTTTATGCTTAGGAATTGGCATTGTGTATGCTTGCATGATTAATACATTTTGGGGCTGCCATATGTGAGTTTTGGGTGCAATTTCGCATGATAGAAGTCTGTTTTTGGTTGTTAGATGCATGCCATGAGTGGTCTTGATAATGGTAGTAAGGTACTCTCTTTGGTGCCCTTGGTTTTGGGCCTATTGCCTTGCATGCTTGCATGAGTTTTGGTCATCATTTTGGGCATATTTTGCCACTGTTTTAGGGAGGTTTGAGGGCTGTCCCATTGTAGCTTAGTCTACCATTGCATGTTTAGTATATGTGTGTTGCATGCTTAGTCAACATGGTCTTGACATAAAACAATCCTATTGCCTTAGGTGTTCATGTTTGCATCACACTTTGCATTGTGCATGCTTAGTATTGTATACTTCCCGTGATGTGTTACATAGCATTTGGCATGCCTTACACTTTTGTGTCATGTTGCATTGTTGATGCATGTTTGCATGGGTTGCATTTCATTACTTGGTTTGGGGTGTCAAACCAAGTGTGGGAAATGAGAGGTGTTTGTACTCCAAGTGACAAAACACACCTCAATTCCCATGTCACTAAGGCCCTTGACTTTGGCATGATAGGGACTTAGTTATCATGGTTGTGTTGCATGCATTTTTTTTTTACATTGAAATACAACCTTGGCATCTTAGGCTATCATGCACCAAGGTGCACAATTGATAGCCCTAGAACCAAGAGCCATGTTTCCTTGAGTCCCATTCATGATAGGAAGCATTCGCCATGCATAAATATGCCCAAAAATCCAATACCATGCACCATCATTGCTGTCACAAACCGTCTCTCAGGATTTTGTGCCGACGGCAGAAAGAGTGCCGACCGCACCGTATTGCGGGCCGATAGACTATTCTCAGAGCTTGGCCACCACAAGCTAGTTTTCTCCAATGGCACTCAGCAGACCCCAAGGAAGGTTTCCTGGAACTTTGGTATTTTTTTGGAGAGACGGGGTAGTAAAAACAGAGGTGGCAGTGACACGGTGTAGGCTTTTTCGGGCAAGTCGCAACGAGCATGCATCATTCGCGCATCCCGAGGCAGGGCTGAGGCCCCCTTTCTTTTATTTACTTGATTTAATATTTAGAATTTTGTAATAATTTATTTATTCATTTATTCTCTTGGATCAGATATTATTTGGTCCCTCCGAGTGAGGGCAAATTTGTAATAAGTGTGAGTGGTGTGCATGTCTTCTAACCTCCATTTCTTTCCCTTTTATTTACCTCGCTACGATGGTAGATTAGGGCACGCTTATTTTAGCATACCTTATGCAATGCATGCGTGCATCCATGCATTTGTTTACATGCATCGCCCTCGACATCATACAAATCGCATTGTATTTCAATTCCAAATTGAATACGATATTTGTAGCATTCCATATGCCATGTTTAGGGTTAGCCGAGAGCCTACTCTAGATTGCATCCTTGCCTGTGTTGCATTAGCCACTCTAACATGAACTAGGTCATGCATGTTTGCTAACTAGTTTCTTGTTTTGGCACGGAGTACAATGTAAGTATTTACGCTTTAGCATACCACATGCGTGTGAATGTTGCCATGACAGTATGCTTACCATGCGCTAAATGCTTATGTGAGATAAACTGCTTGAATGCCTGTGGGTGGAGGTTGATTACTTGAGTTGGAAAACTCGTTGAAATCCGTGTTTTAGCCTACTTAGCAGTAGCAAATTCCAAAGCGCTTTCAAAACCCACGGATATGCAATGCTTGTTTCCAAATTAGGCGATCTAGTCTATACTTGTTTCATTGTCGCATAACATAGTAATTTAGGTTAATAATTGGAATAAGAACACATAACGCTTTCAAAATTGATATCACGGTTAGTAGAGGCCGGTCTTCGACCGGAGAAAGGGGTGCTCATAGTCGACCTTCCCGATCGCATCTAAGCTCCGAGCCAAGACCACTTTGGTGATGACGGACACGTGGCCTTCTAAGACCGAGTCGTGGTTTCTAAATTTCCCATTTCAAAATATTTAGGTGGCGACTCTGTAATCTGGCAAAGCAGTCCATGTTTGGCACTACTTTTCAAAAAATCTGTTTTTCTTCAAAACGATTTGCCGGATTTGGACTCTTTGGTTCAGATTTAGAACCGTGACACAAAGGGAGTCCGAACTGTAGAGTGAAGCCCACGGGCGCGTCTACACCACTCCATTTTGTTGTGGAGTAATAGGTGCAAAAAACTCATGCTTAATTCCATGCATATCACAAAAATCCGAAAACGAACTATTTTCAAATTCACGACCATGATCAGTTCGGATTCTTATGATACGCCCAATGGAAACACTTTGTTCATTTTGGATTTTAAGGACTAAAGCCTGGAAAGCATCAAACGTATCAGATTTTTCCTTTAAAAAATTTACCCATGAGAAACGAGTAAAATCATCAACAGTTAAAAAAATATATCTTTTACCTCCAATGCTTTCAGTGCGAGTAGGACCCATTAAATCCATGTGAACTAATTCAAGTGGACGTTTGGTTGTAAAGCTGTTCAACTTTTTATGCGGAGCACGGGTTTGCTTGCCAAGCTGACATGGTCCACACACATGGCTCAAATTCTTACCTAGTTTAGGTACTCCTCTCACAAGTTCTTTGTTGGCTATCTTAGTTAGGTCTTTGAAATTCATGTGACCTAATCTTTGATGCCACAGATCAATGTTACTTATGATGGCAGAATGACAAGTGAGATCATTAGTAGTAAGAATCCCATAACAGTTATCAGATGTGCGAACCCCATGTAAAACAGTATTTCCCTTTTTATCCAAAATTTCACATTTATCTTTTGAAAACAATACTTCATGATGGGAATCACACATTTGACTAATGCTCAAAAGATTAGCTTTAAGGCCATCAACAAGTAAGGCATTATCTAGCTTGGGAAGACCAGCAACACTTATAGAGCCCTTACCAATGACTCTAGAAGTGTCGCCATCTCCAAAGGTAACAATTCCTCCTTCATATTTTTCAAGGGAGGTGAAGTAGGATTTGTTACCGGACATATGACGAGAGCACCCACTATCAAGATACCACATGTGTGAGTCACGTGCTTTTAGAGCAGTGTGAGCAACAAAACAAGTCAAATCATCTTTTCTAACCCAAATCTTTTTAGTCTTGGTGTTCTGTCTAGACATGTAAGGTTGTCTCCTAACCCAAAAAGTATTAGAATTTCTTCCCTTTTGAGACACCTTACCAAACAGTTCAAAACAGTAAGGACGAATGTGGCCATACCTACCACAGTGATGACAAATAAAAACAGGCTTTACCTCCTTTTTGTTGATCTTACCTGCTTTTGCTTGGTGAAGAGAAGGATCAACCTGGTCTATCTTCAATTTGCCCTTTGCTTGAGTCTTCAAGTTCTGTGAAGTAGAGGCCTGTCCTTTGTGAGCTGTCGTACCATAGCCTAGCCCTCTTTTGTCAGAACCCATTTGTTGAGACCCGAGTATGTCTTCTAGAGATCTGGAACCTTTGTTCCACATGGCAATTGTTGCTCTAGCAATACGGAGTTCTTCATCTTTCTGTCTGACTTTCTCTTCCAATGCAGCTTGTGACAGCTCAAGTCTTTCAAGTTTTTCTTCATATGTGGAATACACCTTCAGAAGTTCATTCCTTTCAGTTTCACAGGATAGAAGTTTTCCACATAAGTCTTGCCTGTCACTTGAGATCTTGATGACATTCTATTTTGCTGTCAAGAGTTCGCCTTTGAGCCGGACATTTTCACTCTCACATGTTTTGAGCTTGAGAGAGAGTTTGTCGTTGGGTTTAGACAAATTCAGAGATTCCTCATACAGCTTCTCGTAAGCTTGTTGTAGTTCTTCACCATTGATCTCATCAATGTCTTCAGATAGTTCATCATCCTCTCTTTGCTCCTCATTCTTCTTAACCTCATCCAATCTGGCAACCAAGGCAGACAAGTTGTTGGATGGAGGTGGAGGTAAATCTCCTCTTTCATGGAATTGGCTCAGAATTTCCCATGCATCTTTAGCCTTTGTGCAGTGAACGACCGTTCTTTGTTCTTCATTAGAAATTGCTCCACGAATAATGATTAGGGCTCTCGATTGCTTGATTATCTGCGACTTTCAGATCTTCTTCAATGGTTTCCCAACCTTCTGGTTCAAAGGCTCTCAGAAAAGCCCTCATTCTGATTTTCCAATACAAGTAGTTGGTCCCATCAAAGGTAGGGGCATGATGCAAGTTCTGACCACGGGCTGATTCCGAAGGCTTTGGAAGAGGTTGAGAAACCGTAGCCCAAAATGCCATGAAAGCACTATCCCCATCTTCACCAGATTCAGGTTCTTCGGTTCTTGTTCGACCGCTTTCATCATCCCAAGTTACGGTGTAGACTTTCTTCCGATTCTTTTTCATAGGGCATTCAAGGGATATATGGCCAAACCCTTGACATTCAAAGCACTTGACCCCTGGCCCCCTAACAACCTTCTTTTCAATAGTTTGAGCTAATTTTGGTGGAAAAGTTTTGGGTTTGTCATTACTCTTCTCTTTTGAAATAGGGCTCAAATTAGGCTTCTTTTTCAAAAAATTTAAACTTTTGTAAGCATAGCCGCTATCTCGCACTCTAAATCAAATTCAGCCTCTGAGGTTTTGCGCCTCATGAGTGCTTGTGAAAGCCATACTTTCTTTTTGCTTTTTCTTGGAAATTTGGTGTGCTTCATAAGTCCGCAAATTTCCAACCAATTGATCGAGCTTGAGGGTATCAACATTCTAGCCTCCTCAATGGTCACCTTTGATTGAACCTCTCGAAGGGACCTCAAAATTTTTCCCACAACTTTTGCTTCGGATTTTTTTCACCGAGAGTGAAACAGAATTCACAATATCACCGAAGTTTTGCATTGAATATCAAACGCCTCATCATCGCGATAAAAAGGGTTTCAAAGGATGTGAGACGTTAAAGTTTTGACCTTTTGAGAGGTGGTTCCTTCGTGAATTGTTTCAAGAATATCCCACGCCTTTTGCTATTTCACACGTGCAAATTCGACGAATTCTTCAAGTGTGACAGAGCGTAAGAAGGAGTTGAGAGCCTTGCTATTCCAACTCGAGTTCGTAATCGGGCCAGTCCCATTTATCAAGGGTTTAGGAATATCAATGCCGCCTATAGTGAAAGTAGGTTCACTCCACCCAAAGACAACGCAGCGCCAAACTTTCTCATCGATGGATTTTAAAAATGCTCTCATACGAAGCTTCCAATAAGAGTAGTTTGTACCGTCAAGTAAAGGGGGTCTATGAGTCGAGTTACCTTCACGAATAGAATCCATAATACTAGTCACACAAAATCACACTCCTATAGTTTTGATAAAAACAAAAGTTTTTTGATAAAACAAAGAGTGACCCGCTCTAATACCAAGTGAAAATCCTATGTGATTCGTGATTAGATAAAGATTAAAATATTCCAAATCCCAAAAATTCCAAAAACACTCAATCTAAAATCATCAAGCACTTACGAGAGTGATTTTAGTTTGTTTGTTTTTAGGAATAAATAATAAATCAACACAAACGATTTTTATTGGAAAAACCACAATTGAAGAACCTTCAATTGTAATCAAAACCACGCGAACCGCCACTAATCAATCCACTATAGAAGGACTACAAGATTACAAAGAAACCATACAAATTACCCAACCCAAATAATTTGTCTCTCAATCTTCTTCAGAACTCTTTCACCACGCCACATTTAACCGATTCGAAGTTGATTCCACACCACAACTTCACTTGTCGAATTAACGACTACGTAAAGAATCAAACACCTTTTGAAACTTTACGTGTTGATCTTCTGATTCCAATCAAGGAACACTCTTGAATATGTAGTATCAAATTCTTTGATGTATGAATCTTAGCTCATGAATTTTAGAACTCTCTCAAGAACATCAAAGAAAACTTATCAAACTTTCAGAAGAACACTTCAAACAAAACTCTAGAATTCTTGAATCTAATCTAGAAAAAAGGTAGTTTAGTTTTAGGAGAAAACCATCTACTTATAGAAAACCAAAAAGAATCCCAATCCTGAAAGAAACCAATCACTTGAAAATTTCCGGATTCTGAAGCTCGCTCGAGCGAGAAACTTATCTCGCGTGATTTCTACTAGTGCCTTCGCTCGAGCCACGCATTCTTCGCTCGAGCCACGCACTCTTCGCTCGAGCGAGGAAACAATACTTTCAGGTTTTTGTATGGAAGCAATTCGTCGCTCGAGCCATCTTCATCTTCGCTCGAGCGAGCATTGACCTTCGCTCGATCCATCAATTCCATGCTCGAGCGCACATTCATCACCTTCAGGTTTTATACTAGACGCAGTCCTTCGCTCGAGCGAGGACATCTTCGCTCGAGTGAGGAAAAAAAAAAAACACAAAAATTTTACAACTCAATCACTGAGTTTTGTTCGCGGGATTTTGACAAGATAGGACCTAACAATATGCATATAAGTTTCATGTATCATATTTTTTAAAATAAAATTATAAATTTGCTAAACTCAGTGAGTTAACCTTAACTAATTCAGTAATTATTTTTCTTCAAAAACACTAACAATATTATCAATTGGATCAAATTAATACAAAATTTAAAATTAAAAGTCAAAATTGAGCCAATTACAAGTCAAAGAACCAAAATGACACAAAAAATAAAATATAAGCACTACTGACGTAATTTGTCTTTTTATATTTTTTTATTTGCTGATACCAAAACAAAATCTAATTTACAATTAGAAAAAAACATCACTTTTAGAAATAAGCTATTTTGGTAATTTTTAACTAAAATATGAAATGAAAAAAAATTAGGGTTCGTTTGAAATATGTGTTAGTTTTAGTTTTTTTACTATTTTATTCTGGGACAGAAAAATCTCGTTTATGATAATTTTTTTAGCTTTTTTGACTTTTATAAGAGAAAAAAATAACATAATTATAGTTTGAATATAACATTTTATCTTATTAATTTTTTAATCTACTTTGTCATTTTGTGACTAAAATAGTCTTTTAGCCCCAAAATTTGCTATTCCAAACGAGTGCTTAATGATTTTTTAACTTTTTATGAAAAAATATGTAAAAAGTATATGAAGAAGAGAATTTTTTATTTTTATTTTATAGTTCTTTGACTTTTTTTTTTCAGTGAGTTTTTTATTTTTTAACTATTATTTGATGTTGTCAAGCTTACCAATCTAAAATAAGAAGAAAATTTATTAAATAAAATGTAAGGTACAACACCAAATAAAAATTAAACCAATTATCACAAAATATTAGTTAAATATACTCTTCTTGAATTTTTTTTTAGAGTTGAGCAAAAACACCAAAAAAATCAGAAATTGATCCGATTCAGATCAAATCTCACGATTTGATTTAGTTTTCTCAATGTACGATTTGGTCTTGATTCTTGAAATAAGTAAACAATATTATTGATTATGTTTGTGGTTTTATAATTATATAACCGTATGAAATTGAACCGGATTATTTAGATATATATATATATAGGTTCGTTTGGAAAGTGAGTTGACTTTTTTATTTTTTTGCTATTTTAGCTTAAGGTTAAAAAGCTTCGTTTGAGAAGGACTTTTGATTTTTTTGACTTTTTGCAAGAGAAATAATGTAATGATTATGAATTTGATGTGATATTTTGTCTTATTTTATTGGGCTAAAAAACATATTTTATTTTTTTTTGGCTAAAATAGTCTCCAACCCAACCCAACCCAACCCAACCCCTCTTCCCAAGCAAAGCTTATATATAATTTATTATTTATCGTAGAAGTATCCTATTTTTACACATAAATTGTCAATTCTCTATTTTTGCAAGTATGTTCCTGTATAGTAATAGAACTAATTCTAAACAATTATCCAAACTATTATTAATTTCAAAAAGAATATTATATTACTTGATATGTGAGCAAGTTGTGAGTAATATTTTTGTGATCATATTATAAATAATGACAAAATTTTTAAAAATTATGATTCCAAATCAAATTAAACCGCATTTTACTAGTTCGGATTAATTTGGTGCCAAGATTTTCTTAGCTTTTTGTTTTTTGGAACGTTGGTGAAGGTTTGGTCACTACTAGAAAAATAACTTTTTGCGTCTGTTTTTTTGCGACTGATTATATGACCGTCGCAAAAAAAAAAAAAAAAAAAAATTATTTGCAATCCAAATCAACCTAAGCAAAGACTTGCGAGCCCACTATTGGGAACCACTCAGCCCAATTTATATTTTCCTTCATTTCCCCCAAATCTGATTGTGTAAAACTTGCCCTAGACTCTCATTTCCCCCAAATATGATTTCGCTCGATCGTGTCTGAGGGAGAGAATCTGATTTCCCTCTCTCGATTTCGCTCTGTAGATCACCATGGTCGTCTGAAGAAGAGATCTCCAACGGTATGAACTCTCTCTCTCTCTCTCTCTCTCTCTCAGTGAGTCTCTTCGAATCTTTCATTCGTATGCGAACTTATTCATCTCTCTACTTCGATCACTTGAACTCAGTGAACTCACTGTAATTTGTATTCAACTTCTTCGTCTAAACTCATTGTAATTCAATCACTTTTTCGTCAATCTATTGATTTTTCCACCAGGTAGTTTGATTCTGGAAACAAGCTTTGGTTTGAATCAATCTGCTACAGGTACAAGCTTCGGTTTCGATAATTTATTGATTTTTCCTCGCTGTAATTCGTATTTGAAGATATATATATATATATATGTATGTATGTATAGCCTTCTTCTCATAAATTTTGATTTCCTTAGCTGTTCTATTTTCGATATGAAATTGAATTTATTTCATGATAGCAAAAAGTATGTATGAAATGGTTGTGCATGCTCCAATTTATTTCATTGATGTTGTTTGCTCTCTTTGTTTGTTTTCTTTCCACTCTCCTTTCGTGTCCTCGTCTCTGTATCTATAACGCCTTTTGTCCTTCCTCCTTTTGGATATTTGAAGTGTAAGAAATTTTTATTTCTCATCTAAGTACAAAGGAAAACACAATGTAATGAATTTTGACGCTTTTTTTTTTTTCTGAAAGACGCAGAATTTGTTACCTCAATGGCATTGTGACACATACAAAATATTTTAGTATGCTAGTTGAGAGGATCTTCATATAACATATGAGAAAGGTGGAATATTGGGCTTTCTTATCCACATACTACAGTCACATCAAGCTAATATACATTCCTCTTGGCTGGTGCCACCATCTTTTGTTGTTGGTTTAATTGGTTATTGATCTCTCTCTCTCTCTCTCTCTCTCTCTCTCTCTCTCTCTGGTGGAGAAACCAAGATTCAGCTTTAGTTTGTCATTTTCAGAAGTCACGCTTATTCTCGACTGGAGGGGTCACATGCAGAATCTACTGGGCTATGCATGTTCTTTCTATTGTGTTTATAAAATGATAAAGGTATGACAAGTCTGGAAAAGTTGGGGAGGTCAAGTATTTGTTTTTGTAGTTGTACTTGCCTTGTTTGGTCCATGTGTGCACATGCATGTGTTGCATCATTCATTCCAACCACATGGTAGATGTTAATTCTTGTTTATTGTGAGTTAGATTGTTCACCTGACATCTTTGCTTCTTCATTTGATAACATAAACCCAGGATGCTGCTAAAATAGCTTATCATGACTAAGATTCAATTCTCTTCTTCTCAACACGAGCAGGGTTTCCTATTGTCTTTTATTGTTCTCTTTATTTCCTTGGTTTTGATGCATAAAATGTGAGATTCCAACTGATCTAATTAATTTATGCAGTCTCTGCAGAGCGTTGTCTTCAAGGAGGTATTAAGTTTCATGTTAATGTATTGTGTAATCCGAATTAAAAATCTCCTTGCAACACTTAGCACAATCTTTTCAAATGTAGTACACTATAAATACTCTGTTTTTCTTTGACAGGCTGGTTCAGTTGATCCTGTGACTAGGACAATTAGCATATTCTTGCAGTTCTTTGATATTGGTATCAATGCTGCATTATTATCACAGGTTAGTTATTGTTTATTTTCCTGAATTATTGGATGATAATGCAGTGTCTGTCACAGTCACCTGCCTGTGGCAAATGTGGTTATTATTTGCCATCTTAGTAACGATATCTTCACATACCTTGCTAGTTGGGCAAATTGCTAACAATGTGGTGCTTTTAGTTAACAAGTCCTAGTTCATGTGATGGAGATTTTCAGTGTTAGTATATTTTTTCTTTAGTCATTGGTCTGCCTAGATACGAAGAAGAAAAGAAAAAGAAAAAAAAAACATTTTCAACAATATGACTCATTGATTTATTGGTCGCCTAGGTGTGATTCTCTTACCCTTTCTGATCAAACCTACATGCCAAATTTAGGTTTCTTCATTTGGTATTTTCTTATCTTCATCCTTGAGTTTTTCTAAGTCTTTATCCAAGCAAGTTGTATCATGTTGCCTTGTATATAACTTTCAACTTCTTTCTAGTTTAGTTTACTACTCCTGTGTTTGTTTTTGTGTAACTTGTTTGGTTTTGCATTGTGAGCGGTCATTGATGATGTGACAGACTGTGAGTCCTCTGAAAATCATAGTAGTCACTAAGTGGCGCCGCCCTTTGTAGTTGGAGAGGAGGAGTCTGGCAGTCTTAGAGAGAGAGTGACACCGAGGGAGGAGAGCCTCGTGTATAGAGAAACAGATATCTTTAGAAAATAGCTTGCCCAAGGAGGAAAACCTCTTTTTATAGGACTTAATCCATAGGGGCCAACTTACTCTCATCCTTTTTACTTCCTGTGCATTTATTTCCTTGTTCACCCAAACAAAGAATCTTGTTATTTTTTGTTCATTTGTGTTTTTGGAATGGATCTTCTCCATTCCATTATACAGATCTAATTCATAATTTTTTTTCTCCTTAATTAGCAGGATTCGTATTTCAATTTACTTTGTCGATTATGCTGTTGTGGTGACAAGTGAAATATCATTTATCTTTATTTTTTAGTCCTTTTTGTTTGGGTTCATTAAACCTGTTTAGTTGTATAAAATGATTTTGTAAAATCTCAAATTTGTTTTAGGATCAAGAAGTTGATTGATATGGAGGCACTGGGATTAACACAATTAGCAGTGATTGTGCTTGACATGCAAACTGATGTCAAGGGTTATTTCTTATTCACACTTCCTCAAGTCAGGTTTGACTATAACTTTACCAGTCTCTGTCTCTGTTTTCCTTTTACCATTGTCATCTTGTATGTTATTTCTTTCTTTGTCATAAACATTGTTAATTTAAAATCCAGAACAACCACGTCTTTGTCATAAATATTGTTAATTTGTTTCTCATTTATTTGTGTCGTGTGATAGATTAGTTCTGGGACTTGTGTAAGAACTACTTGCACCCAAGTAAGGTTTACTATGGTTTGCACTCAAGTATGGTTTATTGTCTTATTCTGGTTTACTTAGATGATAAACATTAATTGGAGAACTCAATAGTGATTTCTATATTGCTCTATTTAATTTTGATTTCAAGGGTTGTTCCTTATATATATATATATATATATATATGTATGTATGTATAATTTGACCTACCCATCATTTTTCATCTTCCTGCTAAAACAGACTTTTTAAGTTATTGTTTTGCATTTTTTAGTTGCTGTAGTTTCTGCCTCCATGCTCCTTTTATGATATAAAATTTGTTTGAAACTGTCTATGACAGGTCAAGAATGAGGAAGAAGAATTCAAAGACCGCATCTTTCTATTCTCGATGATGAGTGTTAAAACAACACACAGTAATGCATAATTTTCATCCCTGTAAATTGAGGATAATATTGTTGTACCAGTGAAATTTTGATAGAAGGGTCATAGTCTTTAAATGGCTAAAAGCGGTTGTCCTTGTGGCATGTTGAATTTGAAAAAAATTGTTTATCCTCTAGTTCTGGCCTTGGAATTCTCATTTGTATAGACATGGGTTGTTTAGATTCTAAATTAATAGGACTTCAATCCTAAATAATTATCCTTGATGCAAAGTGAGTAGTATCTTGAATAGCATCTTGAATAATTGAAGGTTCTTGGACTGGATTTATGTATTAATTTGCTTCAGGATTTATGTATTTAAGGACTTTTTATGTTATATACTTATTTGTAGGCTGAAGTGCAAAAAATGAGAGTCGAAATGTCTGCCCTGAAGAGAGATGCAGAACGTTATTCACGTCAAGTAAGCAATCTCTCTTTCAATTTCCAAAAAATTGAAACCAAACACATTTTTTCATATTTAATTATGCTCAAAATCGTTCTCTCTTTTTATTTTTTTCGACTTTGCTGTTTAGTAGTTGCTGTGCTCAATCTGCTGGAAACATTTTAATGTTCATATTACTCTAGAGGGTATAAGACATTCTTAATTCGACAAGAGGACAGCATCATATTAATGTGTTTTGGTTAGTTATTAATTTTCATTTTTACCATTGATGTCTGTGGAGTGTCTTGTGTATGGAGTAACATATTTTTTGTTGTTACCTATTCAGATTAATTCATCGAGTCTAGAACTCACTGTTCTTTAACATGATTTTTAGTTAAAATGTGATATTTATCAAATGAAATCCAAAGATTCGCACTCATTTTTAGCTTTTCCCATCCCTAAAACTTCAAATGTATCTCCTATGGGTTTCAGAGATGAGACAGAGGATGAAGATATCCATAAAGAGTATGATGAGGAGACTAATCGACAAGCAATTATGATTGTCACGCAAGTTAATTGCTAACCTACGCTTCTCGAGGTGATCATTTATTTCGATTTTATAAAAGTTCGATGATGACACTTTTTTTTGGTTGGGTAAACTTATTATGAATTCTACATTTGGAAGATTACTATCACGTGAATCGTTAGGAGTATGTCCTTGTGAGATCAGGAAGTTGTTTAGTTGTCCAATCTAACCACATAAAAATGCATTGTAGATTGGTTAACTAAATTTTTTTGTTTTGTTTTTCCCATTAATTGCTATAAAAAGGAAGGAAAGAATGTTTAATGGCTATTCTGAATGCAGGATTATCTTGGCCCTAGATCGTTTCCCATTTTGTGATGCGTGGCACAAGTGTGGTGAGATTGTGAAACACCTCATAGTTTGTTTTAAAGAAAAAGAATGACGATGTGTCCAACATCTTTTAGAAGCAATCAAACGGGTAATGCTTGGGACTTTGTGGTCTAGTTTGACCAATTGATATTTGTTATAATTCCAAAATCTTATGCGTAAATAATAATTTTTCGTCCCTCAGATATGTGTGGAATGTATGGTATGAATTGGTGATATTATTGACAAATCACTCCAGATAGAAAAAACTACAATGGATGCCATGCATTTAGATTTACTCGAACATGGTAGTGGAAGTTCTAGAGAATTTTTTCATGATATGAAAACATGGTCTTACTTTTAATTTATCTTCATTTGGTTTTATTTGCATAACATTTTCAAGTGCTTTTTTTGCAAAAAATTTAAGCTTGAAGGTCTAAGCTGTTATAACAGGTTAATAGGAACCTCATAGGTATTTATTGCTCAAGCAAAGATAATTTGAATGATGTCTAATATATTGATGTATATTTTTGCAGGTTGTGTTGAGAGAGTAGTTGATATGATTGGGTGGGTGATATTGAGAACTAAATTGAGAATTTTTTTTTTTTTTTTGTTTTTGAGTACTTGAATCTATTAGTATTTTTGTATAAATACTATTAAGGATGATGGATATTTGTTTTGCATGTATAGAAGTTTATATTTTGTATGCACATTTTTTTTTTAATTTTTTGAAGAAAGATAATTTTGTTGAGGGAAGTGATGGAAATAATATATGAGTATTAGAATTTTTGCAAATATCACTTTACATTTATTGTATAATATTTGAATATATATATATATATATATAAGAGAATATAGATTGTTAAAACATTGTAGGATTTTTTTTTTATAATTTTTTTGCGACGGTAACAAGATGGTCGCTAATACATTGTAGGCATTTTTTTAATTTTTTTGCGATGGCAAAACATTGGTCGCCATAAGTAGATTAGGTGGTCGCAAATAGTTTGCAACTGTTATTTTGCAGTCGCAAAAAGTATTTGCCACCCCCACATTCGCCACCCCCATTTGCCGTCGCATAGGCCGTCGCAAAAGGTCTTTTGCGACTGTTTTTTATTATTTGTGACGGTTTATAGCGGTCGCAAAAAGTACTTTTTTTAGTAGTGGGTGTTACTCATAAACGACCCAAATCAAACCATGCTCATTCTTAATTTTTTTTCATGTAAAATTACTAATTAGCCTCACATAATCTATAAAAGCTCTTCATTTTATATTGTGAATTTATCCCTTTTTTAAAGCTTACTGTTGCAATGAGAATTAAAATTAATTAAGACCCCTAAACTTTGTTACATTTTTTTTTTTTTTTTCCTGAGGAAACTTCCTTAACTTCGGTAAATTTTAAGGATAATGTCAAGATTATCTCAGGCCGGCCCATTCACTGGCAATCATTTCCATTGTTTTTTTTTTTGTTTTGTCACTAGCAATCATTTTCATATTTTTTTCAACCTCAGAATTTTGTGTGGAAAACTTTAAACGGTGTATAGGGGTGTAATTTTAGCCCGGTCTGGTCCACCTGGGCTCATGTTGAGCCTTGAGGGCTCTTGCTAAAAAATCGGGCCCAGGTCGGCCTGAGCGTAAAATTAGGCCCAAGTTCAAGCCCAGGCCCAGGGGTATTCAGGCTTTGGGCAGGTCTAAACAAATTTTTTTTTTTTTTTTCTACCAAAATTTTATTATTTTTCATTAAAAATGACACTGGGCCTCAGGTGGGCCAGGCTTTAAAACGATGGCCCAAGCCCAAAGCCTCAGGCTGGACTTGGGCTCGGGCCTGGGCCTAAACTGACCTAAACGGGCCAGGCTCACCACGGGCCAGGCTCACCTCGGTTCGCGAGCGAACTTCGGGCCATCCACGGGCCACGGGCCACAATTACACCCCTAATGTTGTATAAAATTTTAAACGGTGTCCACCTTATTACTTATTTTTATGATATATATTATATATTTTTTAATAAATATTTTGTGATCATAATATAATAATTTAAGAATTATGATAATTTATGATTTAAAAATAAAATTATATATTTTTATAGTAATTTTATACATTTTGTGGTTAGAAAATGTTTAAATAAATAATATTTTCATAAATTATGTATTTTTATTTTTTAATCATAAATTATCATAACTCGTAATATTTATCATAAAAATATATAATATATATTATAAAAATAAATAACAAAAATACATATACCCACTAGGGACCAAAAGAAACACATCTTTTCTCTTCCCCTGTTATTAAAGTCATTTGGTGCACTCTTTTGTTTTGGTTGTCTTGTGACATTTTTTTGTTTTTTTATCCTCCTTTCCATGATTAAAAGTTGGACCAATTTTGTTTGGATTGAACCAGCAATCCTATGAATGATAATTTGCATAAATGCTATTATCACATTATTTTATATAAAATTTTGTATTTTTAACATTTTTCAAAGGGTCTTTCAAACCAAAAATCATGTGACTATAAATAAATATTTCACTTCTCATTGCTATTGTAATTGTGTAAAACTTTCCACTATCTGGTAATATTTTTCTCATATTTCACCGTACGGTAGTTTCCTCTCCTCTTTTTTTTTTTTAAATCCTTTTTTGTTATATATACATAATATTTATTATGTGTATTCATGTTGGAGGTAAATAATAATAATCCTAATAATTGTTCAATTAAAGAATTTAATTGCTGATAAAGAATTTTTAAAAATTGAAGAATTTCATTAACAAACAGGAAAAGGTACAGTGGAATATGAAGAATTTCATTATTATATGATTCAAAACAAACATGAAACCGCGAAAAGTCACTGTTCGCAACAACTTGCATGAAGAGAGGAAGCATATCAGCAGCATGAAAGGTTTTTCTTTGTGGTACGTATAAATTCATTTTATTATTAAAAAAATTAAAAACAATTTACAATTAAGCTCGAAACACTATAGGTAAACGCTTGAGATATCTAGTTTAGAATAAAATAAAATAAAATAAAATAAAATAAAAGGGGAAATTATTATAAATATAAAAAAAAATCTAAAGTTGACAAAATAAATCTTGAATTTTTAATTTTATCAATTTAAATTTTAAACTTTTGATTGTTTTCAATCTAAACAATTTTTCTATTTCCATCAAGTAAAATTATTGAAAAAAATAATATTTTAATCATTATATTCAATAAAAATATTATTTTAAACATTTTATATATGCCTCCACTAAGTTTAATAACTAAAATACGATTTTTCTGTTAGTTTTACTTAACGAAAATAAGTTGATATTTATATTGAAAACAAATCAAAAAATTAAGCTTTAAATTGATAAAAATTAAAACATTTAGATTTTTTTTGTAATTTTTAAAAATTAATAATAATACAACATGAATTAAACTTTATTATTCATGAAAACTTAAGCTTGGCTCGTTTACTAAATGAATGAACTCGAACTCAATTTTTAGACTCATTTATTAATTGAACCAAACTAGAGTAGCCCTAAACTCGGGTTGATAAGACTCATAAATATAAATAAAATAAATTAATATTTATTTTTAATAATATATCAAATAAATTTTTAATAATTTAATTTATTTTTTTTTATAATTTGTGTTTGGTATTTGTGTAAATTTATATACTTGATTGATAAAATTTATTATTAATATAAACATTTTTATATATTTTACTCATAAACTTCTATTTTTTATCTTAATAAGGAAGCTAATTTTAATATAATTTTTTTTCAAACTCGAACTCGGCTTGTTTATGTAATTGAGTTGGCTCGAGCCAAACTTGAGTTTCTCAAATATTTGACGAGCTGAGTTTGAGTTCGATTATTTGAACTCGACTAGTCGTTAATCTAAACATTTAAAAGTTCAACTCAACCCATGAACTTTATTTGCAAATTTGTAACTCATGTTGTCAGGGATTCTCTGTCCCATATATAGATGTTTCCTTTCTGTCACAATTCTCACAATAGATCAGATTATTTTAAAATTTTGAAGCACAAAATCTTTTAGACATGATCAAACAGTTGAAGGAATTGAGATAGGAGAACATGAGTTTCTGAATCAGAAGATCATCAACTCTCAGGGATTTTATGTTTCAAAAATTGTCCATCCGTCCCAGTTCATTCACAACAAATAAATAATGTGAGAGTCAAAATATAAAAAATTCAAGACATGATCAAAGGATTATGAGTTAATTAGTGACGTAAATTTCAATATACAATAAACCTTTGTGAGTGAATTGAGATCTCAAGCTTCTCAAATAATGCATAATCAAGAAAAATGAGGAAGTAATACAGAAAAGTGTGTTGAGAGAGAGAAATTTTCTGTTGAGCTCAAAAGCCAGCAACATGGAAGGAAGAAAACCATATAACCATCTCCTCAGTCAACTCTTCCCTTGTTTGAAACCTCTCTTCTTCTTCTTCTTCCTCCACCAAAAACCGACACACTGGACATGTTTTCCGACAAACACTCAGCCACCTATCTATGCAAACCCTATGAAACTCATGCAGACAAGCAAGAACTCTTGTGTCCTCTCTCTCCTCCATTCTTGACAAACACACACAACACATCTTGCTCTCGACAACCCGACCGAATCTTGATCCTCCTTGAGAGCCCATTGATCCTTCCTTGACGTCCTCTGCAACATTGGATTCAATGGCCTCATAGGATGATGAGTCTTTGATTCTCGGCCTCGGTCGGAGACCGATCAAACTACAGAAGATGGAGGCTAATTTTTTTATAATCATAATTGGGTTTTTGGTTGCTTAAACTTATTGTTTTAGAGCTTTTTAAAAAGAGGGATTTAAATTAAGGGAAGTGTGTGTGTGTGCGCGTGCAAGAATTGGGTAAATTTTGTTGCTCAGTTGTTTTGCGTGGTTTGGAAGGGTGGTTGGAATGGGAGAGAGTGACGATTTTGAGTGTTCAACACAAAGCTGTTGCACCTAATTAAACAGAGAGTGTCACCTTTGACCATTTTTATTTCATATATTCTGTGAGTCATATACGTGGGGAGTTAAAGGATATAGTAAGTCCATGAATCAGAAAAAAAATAAAACAAAAAATCATAAAACGTCCCGGAATTTTACATTTGCAGTGTAGATTTAACATTTTTATTGTGGGATCATTCTATGAATTAATCTTGGTTTTTTATTTTCAATTCTGAGTTATTTTCTAGTCTATTTTTTTGAATAGTTTGGAGCCTGTCAACAGATCGGGTATAACCCGAATCCAATCCAAATCCAATCCGATTAATCCGGTCCATTTATACAAATCCGAATCCGAATATCTATTTAATCCATATTTGTGTAGCCCGATTTTAAATGGGTTGGATTCGGATAAATCTGATCAAATCCGTTTGTTTGCCTAATCCGATTACATCGAATTCCCAAAAACGAATTTAGATCTCAGAATCAAATCTCTCTCTCATCGTCTCTTTCATCATCTCTCATCGAAGAAATCACATTAGGTTTGAAATTAGATCTCTCATAAATAGATCTCTCTCTCATCGTCTGAAAATTGCTTTCTGTTGTTTAAGTTCATCGTCTGAAGATCAAATCTCTCTCTCATCGTCTGAAAATGCTCCGATTGATGACGATGAACTTAGCCAAATCGAGCTCTCTGCTGTTTCTGATCTAGGTATTCTTCTCCAACCACTCTCTTCCATCACAAACAACTCATCATCACAGCTTGCCCATCTAAAATTTTGGATTTTTGTTTTCAATAAACAGATAAAACACTTTCAATACATAAGCATTGTGGTTAGGTGGGTCGATCTAGAGCTGAAAGCCTCCCATTTTCTCTCGATCTGAAAACCTCCAACGAGGCTTTGGCTTCTCACGATCTCAAATCTCTCTGCACCCCCCAGCAACAGGTTCGTCATTTCCATCCCACATTTCGTTTCTGCAGAAAAATCTAGGGTTTCTTGTGGATCTGTTTAGATTCCATTTACATGGATTTTGGTTTTGATGCCTGAATTCACAAATGTGCTATGCTTTTTTAAATTATACATACCAATTTACTTCCATTGAAATTGATGTGCTTATACTTAATAGGGTAGTTGAATTTTTTATTGTCTTTAAAGGGTTCACATTGAATTTTTGATTGTCTTTAAAGGGTTCACATTGATTGAATTTTTGATTGTCTTTATTTTTCAGACTGCCAATTGTGAGTTTGATTATAAATCGGGTTATCAGTTTTGTTGTTTTTAAATGAATTCCGCATGCCTTTACAGTAGATTGATCACATGCATACAAGTCTATATAGTTTCCAAATTGAAATGTCTGGTGCACACTGTTTTGTGCTTGTCTGCAATTCTGTTCACTGCATAATTATCTTGCCAACTCCTGCTCCTTTATGTTTGATTTATTGTGCAATGCATATTTGAGTTTTTGAGCCAAAGATGTCTTCAGATTATAGCGAACCTATTATTGGTAATGATGTCGAGTTGGATGATGATGTATCTCAAGGATCCATAAAGAGGATTCGAAAACTAACTTCGAAGGTATGGAATGACTTTGTCAAATTTAAAGGACCTAATGGAAATGACATAGCCAGATGTAAGCATTGCAATAGGGAATTTGTTGGAGAGAGTAGGAAAGGGACTAGTCATTTAAAAAATCATTTGTCGAAGACATGTCCAGTACTTAAAGGACCAAATGCCCCTAGGAATGCTAGTAAGGCTGCTTCTGAATCTACTCCTAAGGCTGCAACTTTTAAATTCGATCAAGAGAGAAGTCGTATGGATTTTTCTAGGATGATAATCAAGCATAATTATCCTTTTAACATGGTTGAGCATGAGTTTTTTGAAATATTTTGCAATAATCTTCAACCAATGTTCAAACTTGTGTCTCGTAACACTGTTAGAGCGGATGTCCTTGATGTTTATGAAATAGAAAAGGCCAAGTTATATCAATTTTTGGATGAACTCTCTTCTAAGATCACCTTGACAACTGATATATGGACTTCAGACCATCAGAATTTTGCCTATACATGTTTGACTGCCCATTATGTGACTAATGATTGGGAGTTAAAGAAGAAAATCCTTGCTTATAGACGCATTGATTACCCGCATGATGGAAACCATTTGTTTAGCTTTATCAAAGATCTAATTTTAGAGTGGAACATAGATAAGAAGTTGTTTTCAATGGTAGTCGATAATGCGACGAGTAATGATGTCATGGTGAGACTCTTAAAGCGATGGCTACTTGACCAAGGATTACTACATTTGGGTGGACAATTGTTTCATGTGCATTGTAGTGCGCACATATTGAATTTAGTTGTTCAGGATGGTTTGAAGGTGATTGGGAGTCTTATTTCAAAAATCCGAGAAAGTGTGAGATATTTGGAGAGGTCTCCTTATGGAAAACAAAATTTTGATGTTGCAGTAAATCATGCTAAGTTACATCATAAAAAGAAAGTCCCCATGGATGTTCTTACCAGGTGGAACTCCACTTATTCAATGCTTGAAGCTGCATTAGATTTGAAAACTGCATTCCACCGCTTAGGGCAAATTGACAAACAATATAAGCACAATCCTTCTGAGGATGAGTGAAACGTAGCAAATGTGATTTGTGGGTGCTTGAAGATTTTTTTTTGATGCTACATCTCACTTTAGTGGTACCACTTTTCCTACTTCAAATGTGTTTTTTCCCAATATTTGTCTTATTCAACTTGAAATGAAAAAATAGGAGCAAAGTGAGTATGATTGCATTCAATTGATGGCTGGTCCAATGAGAGTGAAATTTCGAAAATATTGGGAAGAATGTTCTTTGGTGTTAGCAACTGCAGTGGTTCTTGATCCGAGATTTAAAATGGACTTGGTGGAATACTACTTTGGGCTTATTTATGGTGCTGATACTAATAAGCATATTCAGAGGGTCCGTAATGGTTTTGTTGATCTTTTTTATGAATATAGGAGTGATTCTTCTGATTCTATGAGTAGCATTGCACTTGTTTCTGAAAATAGTAGCTCAAGTGGTAGTCAATTGCTTGTCGGTTCTTCAAAACAAGAAAGTTTGGCTGCTTTTCATACGTGGTATGCGTAAGAACGCGCTTCTAATATTCATGCATATCAAAAATTAGAGGTGGAGCAATACTTGGAGGAGTTGGTGCTTCCAAGTAATGAGAGCTTCAATATTCTACATTGGTGGAAAGTGAATAAAGCAAAATTTCCTACTTTGGCAAGGATGGCTCGTGATGTTTTAAGTGTTCCTGCTACTACGGTTGCATCAGAGGCGGCGTTTAGTGTAGGAGGTAGGGTGATTGATGAGACACATGCTTCATTACTTCCAGATATTGTGGAGGCCTTGATCACTTGCAATGATTGGATTGAATCAACCAAAAATAGAAGTAAGTCAAATATTGAAGTTTTTAAATAATTGGATGTTATTTAGTTTAGTTCTATAAATATCTTAACGTCACATTATTTTGAAATTGCAGATGTAGAAGAATGCTGACATGAGTAGATGGATTGAATTGAATCACTTGAAGTAGATGGGTAAATATGGTTCAGATTATGGGGCTTGTCCCATGCCTTTATAGTGATCTATGAAATTCGTATCTGACATAGTTTGATAATCTGTTTGAATATTAAGGTAATAGCTTTCTTGATTTGCAGGTTTGATAATGAGCTTAACAAAGTGGTTGCTATTAAAGTTATTGACTTGGAAGAATCGTGAGTATATAGCTTTAATTATCTCTCCTCTATACAATTTATTTGCTCTCTCTCTCTTACTAGAACTGCTTGTGGTGAAATGTGGTTACATAACTTTTTTTCTTGGAGCTTGATGTTCTTGGATTGAGCTGTGAATAAGTATTGGATGAGTGGCAAATTGATTGAATTGAATTGGATGAGTGGCAAATTCTGTTGAGTTTCTCTAAGGGAAACCAAATGAATGTGAGTTACCTCTCTTGAACACAGTTCAGTTCTTCTTTGCTGTGTATTTCACTCTCTTGACCTGTTTTAGAATTGGGTTGTTGAGTAGGAGGCAAAGGTAGAAAAGATGATACAACAGCAGATTCTGGCATTACTTCTGCTATGCCATTCTAACATAAATTGTTTATATGCACTTTTATAACATCTCTAATTGATAATTTCTTTTCTACCTTTGAATGTTTACGTCGTTATGATGCTCTTTAAGTTCACAAAATCTTGCCTGTCGTTGCTGATCATTGTCCAATCTTAATCATTACCATCATTAGTTTTATTTATTTATTTATTTATAATGCGAGGGAAGCTTTTGGGATGCATTGACGAATTTGAACCACAAAGATCGACAAGGGCTGCTGCCTCCTAACAGCAAATTCTTGGATACGAGCTTCATGGTTTTCCTCGTATTCTAGAATCTATGAATTTGAGTGATCTGGTTGGAAGATTGTTCCTACTTCAAACTGGGTATACTGTTTTTTGGTAGATGTAGCAACTTTGAAAAGAGTTCTAATGTTTTTTCAATTCCAGAAAGTTTCATTGGTTGCATAAGCTTTCTGTAAGAGTAGACGTTATAGTGTGGTAACAACGATGTTATATATCACAGCAGCTGCATGCAGGTCTTTTGTACCTAACAATTCACTTTGAGAATGTTTAACTTTCTTGTCTTCAGAGATGTTATGCATTGTATATCAAATCATTTTAGGTTTGGTTTTACTTTGGGCTTTTGTGTGACATCGAGTAAGAATCATTTTCCTGTTATTGTACATAGAAATCTATCTCATAGCAAATGTTTTTGTGCTATATCTAATCCAGGTGGCTTTTGTGCTTAGTGAACTTGATGTCAAAATCTTATAGGATCAAAATTTAATGTATATTTGTTTGTATGTGAAGAGGGTCAAATTGTTTGTATATCAGACATTGTTTTTTTATTTGTATATAACCATATGGACATTTTGTTATGCATGTGTTTATTGTGATATTACAGGTGGATGAAACTGATGAAACCTTGAAGGAAAATGGCAATGTTAGATCCCTATACTTCTTTTATTTATTATTTCTTAATATAAATTTTCATTTAACCTTGAAATGCCTTTCTATATATATAGAGAGAGATGTCTGTTTGAGAAAGAAATATCAGTGTTGTGATCTGTGATGGACAGGACCTTAATGTCCTTTACATTCGTGGGGTAAGCCTGATTGGAGCAATGTTTAGCAAATCCTTGGTATTGGATTGAAGTAATATGTTTTAACTTTAAATTTTATTTTCAAATTTCAGGCTTATAAAAATGACAATTGTTTATGATATTATAACTTTTCATGTAATTTTTTTATTGGGTTTCTCATTATGTATCATTTTGCTACTACTGGTAAGGTCTATGGTTGCTAACCCCAGAGAGAGAGGAGAGAAAGAGAGGGGAAAAAAAATCGGATCGGATTATACGAATCGGATATCTGTTTAACACGGATCGGATCGGATTGCAAGTAATTGGTTTTTTAATAATCGGATTCGGATTCGGATCCGGATTAATAATTAATCGGATCGGATCGGATTCCGATAGATCCGACCCGGATCCGACCCGTTGACAAGCCTAGTTTGAATTATTGAGATGGGTTCGAAATTGGGCTCACCAGGGCTCAATAGCACCATCTAGTCCGATTAAGGACGGAAGGGAAGTTGTGGCTTATTTTTTTGTATTAAGCTCCTCTCCAGTCCGAAAACAGACTGTATGGTGCTATTAAGTCATTTTGCTCCCAACTCTGAGCCTATCTCGATGATCCAAACTATTCAATGTGTAGAGCTCGTCGAATACATCATCCTTGTAAAAAATTACATTGATCGGACATCGATAGCCACTTGATCAATTTGTATTTCTGTCTACAATTTATTTTTAAAAACGTAATTACCGTTAAAACAAATACAATCTGATCAAATGGCTATCAATATTCAATCAACGTGATTTTTTTGCAAATGTGTTGTACTCAATGAGCTCTATACATTGAACGGTTTAAATCATTGAGATGAGCTTAGAATCGAGCTCACCGCAACTTAATAACACTGTCCAACTCGATTAAGGACCGGAGGGAAACTGTAGCTTATTTTTTTAGGTTTGTAAACCTACTGCTAAATAAATGATACTAACACAAAAGTTGAGCAGAATTCACATGAATTGATAAGACTTTATAGAATTTTGTTTCCAAGTTTTGCATTGGACTTGTTGGGGGGAATGGAAGCAACTTCTCTCCGGTCACTTCTACCAATGAGATCATTCATTTGTTCCATTTGTGTCCTGTTGGTGGCGATTTTAATGATTTAAATTGTTCAAATAATAGGTCCCATCAAAATTATCATTCATATAAAATATCACGTTAATCAAATATCAGTAGCTACATGATCAAATCATGTTAAAACTGCTAAAAATGGATGGCATTCAAAATGAACTATTTTTTTTTTTAAGACATAATTCAATCACATAACTACTGATATTTTATCAACCTAATTTTTACGTGGATGATTATCTTAACAACACATATAAGGTGAACGATTCAATTAGACCCAAACTCAGCCCACAACAGAGCAACTGGACCATCTACTCAGTAAACCAATTGAAGAGAAGCTCATCCTTTTAACCTAACATACTTCAACCTTATTCCTTGAATTTGGTAAGTTGGCTGCAAGTTGTTTTTCTGTGTTGTAGCTTCAACACAGCATAACATTTCATGCAACCATTTTTTCACCAAATAACAATGATTACTTTTCCTCTTCCCCTTGGCATCCTTTGCTTTCCTCTCATGCAACATTTTGCAGAAAATTATTTGGATTCCTCAATTGAGCCTGAGATATCACTTCAGTCATTCATATCACTATGGTTAGCTCCGACGAACTAATAGTCGGCAGGCTCACATGTCAGTAGGAAGTTCCAACCTGTAAGTAGTAAGTAACCTTCCGATAAAATTCCTTTGGTGCACTTAGCAGGACTACTTTACAAAATGACTGAGCAAGGCGGGTGTCCCAGTGATTGGGGATCGTGTATCCCTGGTGTCTCAGTAGTTAGGGATCGTGTATCCCACACTCATGACTAGGGTTTAAGACCCAGCATCTCCATACCCTCTCCCCATAGGTAGATAATGATATTGATATTCTTAATGCACTTCAAAAAAATGCCTAAAGAGTAGTTAAATAGACAGAACAAAGTGAAGAAGATAAAAGTACAGAATACATAAACTGCAAATATGTCTCCATAAAGTGGCACCCACATGCCACATTAGTTTTTATTTATATTATTATACAACTATTATTTATATATTTAATCAGTAATATTTGAATAACTGACGTGTGTGATACCTACTATCAATGTGGTAGTTTCATAGAAGTTACAACTTTTCTGATGGTGAAAAGTTATTAAGAATTATAATGGATCATGAGTCCAAATTTGAAAGCCAACAAAACACAGACATTGTTTGCGAATAGAGTAAGATTGAAACTCTATTCCTTTCACTTCTCCATATGGTTCTGTGAGAGTGTCCTTAGAGTGTTTATAAACTTGTGAGTGGTGTTGTTTATATATTCAAGAATTAATCAATCGAGAATGCGATTCAAAAGCTTGAACAACATGGTAAGGAGATATTCATCTTTCTTATTAAATTACTTTAGTTCTCACATAAACCTCATTGTACCTATACCACCTGCAATATTTAAAGATTCATGTTTGTTTGCAAAGTTTGCTTTTTTACCATACAATTTACTTACTCAAATGCCCATTGGTTTTCCCTACGAACCTCGTCCTCTTCTTCAGGGGTGAGAAACCATTCTCGTTGTTCAAGATCTTTCAGATTTCCTCTGTAGTCTTTCCTTTTATCATGCCCGCAACTGTCTGGCATGTAAGGTCCAACAGGCTCTTGATGTTCAGATAGTTTGCAGCCTGTGGAAGAAATAATAAAATTAAAATAAGGTATGAAACACAGCAAATCATAATGCAGGATTTCATCACATACCAGGGCCAAATCATTATAAAAAAATTACAGCAGATATAACCCAATCATACAACTGAAAATCTACAATAACTGCATCAAGTTAGTTTAGATTACATGGCAAACATGCTTCCTAAACTTCGAAAACTTTGAAGCCTACTAATAACAGTGATTAAGACAACCTACTAAAATTTAAATATTTTGAACTACAAGAAACGACCATCTTCAGAAAACTCAACTGCTTGGCCAATCTCTCAAACTTCAAGTGACGTTTGCTCAACAAATGCAATCACCATAAGTGTGAGATCATGAAATATCCTCTCACATGTATGTTATAGAGATCTAACGAAGGGATGAACTTTTTTCCTGTGTGTCTGCAAAGATGAGCATGATCGGCGCCACCCAACTGGGGTCGCCGGCCGGAGACACTCTGATGCTAAAGTTAGTCCTCTGATTGAAAAAATAAAACTATGGAAATCAAGAGTGTTGATGTGTAGTGTGAAGAGAGAGAACATACCTCTTTTCTGGGATGCCCCCCTTTATATAGATGGGGGGTGTGATATTTGTTTGGGTTGGACCCATTGTAGGCCTTATTTGGGTTAATCCCAATAAGCGAATATATATTTTTTCTAGCTCCTACAATTGCCCCAAAACTTTTATTGTCTATGGTAAAAGGAATGAGAGTTTTTCTTACCGAGTTACGCTGTTCAAATAGCTGTTAGGTTTTTTGATAAAGAACACTCTGGATAAATGAATAAAATGTATGAATGAATGACTGCATGTACGCTAGAATGTATGCATAAATGTACGTATGTCTTGATTGTATGTATAAAAATACATATGTCTATCATAGAATGTAATTATATCACATGAGTTCCAAACAAATCATAATGATGGGCCACAGTATTGTTACCCCCGGGCAAGGGTTGTAGGCCGCGGTATTATGACCCCCAAGCGAGGGTGTAGTATATTGTCAAGTGCAAAGAGCACTTCAAAATAAGAACTTTCGTGCCGAGCTAGTGATATTTCTATGTACCAAGAACGGAAATGATTGCTTGAACCAAATAATGTAGATTAAATAAGGTAGATATATTAGCCAAAAAATGGACCATGGTATTATTACCCCCGGGCGAGGGTGTAGGCCTTTGCTGATGGTGCTCTATGCCGAGTGCGAAGATTATGCTGTACTCGGAGACTTATGCTAATTTTAAGTGGCGATCAAGTGCTAATATTGCAAGGATTTTGAATAATGCATCCTATGTTAGTGATGGCCTGTACCGAATGAGGTAGACGTGTTAATCACAAATAATATTGCTCCGCTTATAAGGAATTGCCAAGTAGATATTGGGTCAACTATTTAATTGCCGAGTTGTAGAGTTTGCATTTAGTCCAAGGTAGACTTGCCCCATTGCTTTCGAATGACAGGTGTTAGTCGGAAGGAATGCAGATTGGACTTGCCCCATTGCCCTATGTTGTAGGGAAAATTTAGCTTTGGTAAAATGACGGCACGCAAAAATATGTGATCTGCCGACTGCCAAGTGTGTAATGTATTGCCCCAAAACTGACGCTTGCTTCGAGCTGTGTGAAAAGGAGCGAGAGTTTGTAACTCAAGTAAATGTCGTTGTAATGTTTGGACCAAGTTGGCCGAGTATGCATGTATAACAGAGGTGCCGAGATGATGATCAACTGATATGCCCCAATGGAAAAACAGAAAATTGACTAAGATGTCCCAATAGGCAATAAATGGCCAAGGTAATGCAATGAATGATCGGGGAAGACAGATGACTATTTCCTTGCCCCAAGATCCTGCTGTTGAAATTACGTGCCGATCGGATAAGATTTGACCGTTGATTTTGCATTTAACGTTCCCGATTGACCGATGTATTGATCTCAATATGCGACTTAGAATTTGCAAACTTAGACCGTACGGATGTGTTCAAAAGGCTCCAAATAGTTGGAAACGACTATTAGATCGGCGAAATCGAACACCTGATGGCATAGTTTGATTTTAAATGGATTTAAGGGTTCGAATCAACAGGGTTTAATTCAACCGCGAAGCTCATGATAATTTTTGTAGTGGCTGCTGGGTTGTCTTCTCCAACGAAACTGGGCATGTTCTGGGCAAACTTTGAGCAGCTCATACAGCTTCGTTTGAGCTTCGATTTTGACGTGGTTTGTTGCGTTGGACTCGTCTTAATGAGTACTTCACGTTGGTATGGGCAAAACTTAAGTTTGACAGCTTCAAAAATTTTAGTTTGTCAAAAACTGTGAGCCGTATTGTAATTTTTGGCATACTTTGGTTACTTCTTGACTTCTCGGATTGGTGGGTTTGGACTCTTTGAGCCGATACGAATCCTGTGGTACGTTCAAATGTGGATTTCGATAAGCCGAGGTGCTAGTTTTATGCTGAGATCGTAGTACCAAACAAGTTGTCCATGCTAGATAAAATGCAAAGTTGATATTAATTTGCTCTTGATAATATGCCAAATGATCTGTGGATTGCAGCAATAATATACCGAATAAGTTGTGAATTGATAATATGCGGATTTGTAGTTTCTAATATGCCGAGTAAGTGGCCGAATAAATCGAATAAGTTGTCGAAACTTTGTTGATAATATGCCGAATAAAGGTTGTCAAAGTCGAGTGATAATATGCAGAGTGAAAAGCCAAATTGCAGAGTTGAGCAATGTTGCGGTTAATTGTTTTGCCGAATAATGTTGTTAGGTGAATAAAGTTGCCGAATACTGTGGCCAATGTTGCTGCATAAAGTTGACAATGCATAAAGTTGACAAATAATGTTGTTTAGCTGAATAGAGTTGATGCACGGCCGAATAATGATCATGCATAATGTTCAATTAATAATGGTGCCAAATAATCGTGCCAAGTAAAGGTGATGCACTGCCGAGTAACTAGTGCCAAAACATCAGTGTCCGTTTCATATATAATATGATTTTGCCGAGAAGTTAGTCAGCAACACTTGGGTCGGTGATCATGCCAATCTTTTGGTCGGCAATTTTTCTTAGCTTTGCGGTGTGTCGGCATCCCTTCGGAGTTGGATTTGCTAAACTGGGATGGTAACGGTTGCTAATTTATTGAACTTGAGTTTCTTGTCCAACGTATACTTTCCCAATTGCTTTTGAATAAGATTGGTTATTCGGAATGAATAAAATTGACTTGGGCCAAAATTGCCGAGTAGGCCGATAAAAATTTGAAACGGATTTCGTGCCCTTGTTCGGTGCCGTGGTGATATCGAAATGAAGCCGAGACAAAGTAGGGTGTTTAGTGATATGTGAAGGGAGCCATTGCGCACAATTCTTTGAATAAATTCTGTATTTTTTTTATTATTATATATATATATATATTTTGTGAGTTGAATTTGCAAATTCTGACCGTATGAATGGACCCGGATTGCATCAAATAGCTGGAAAGGACTATTGGATCACTGTAATCAGACTCCTGATGAAGTAATTTTATCCAAAATGCATATGAGGGTTCAGATCAATTGGGTGTAAGGCAACTCCGAGGCACAGGATTATTTCTTCATTGTTTGCTGGGTCGTCTTCTCTAACGAAAGAATTCATTTTCTAGGCAAACTTTGATCGGCCCGAACGACTTCATTTTAACACCGATTTTGACGCAGTTGGTTGCGTTGGATTCATTTCGATGAGTACTTTACATTGGGATGATCAAAACTTGATTTCGACAACTTTGAAAATTTTAGTGTTCGGAAAATGTGGTCCGTTTCGCAGTTTTTGACATACTTTGGTTGCTTCTTGGCTGCTCGGGTTATAGAGCTATGTATTCGGCAGCAAGAAATCAAAGCCATTTTCGTGGCCAAAGAATAGAGCTCGGGGTTTTAGAGCTTCCAGGTAGCTTTGTAGCTTTGCCGAGTGGTGTGCTAAGTCGCGGCAGTGCCGAAATGCAAATATATGGTCTCACTGTAACGCTGCCGTGCGGCTTCATTGAATTGCCGAACAGCTCTATTGTTCATAAAGTTATGATCGGCAAGTCCGTAATGGCATTTGTGCGAATTCAACATGTTGGTAGCTATTCAGTATGACCGTGGCATTTGCGGAATAACCAATGTGTTGCTGAGGGCGATGAATAAGCTTCAATGATCTGGCAAGCCGATGGGTCAATGGCGACGCCGACTATGTTTTTTTAAATATGGGGTAACAATCTTGTCTCCAGCAGTTTTATAAACAGCATGGAGTGTGGAATACCTGTCTTGAACTGAATGACTTGCTGAGTTATTTTTCCTCCTACAAAATGAAGTTGTTAACCATGTAAACCCAACTGTCACCCTAACTTTCACAGTACCATACCTCGTCATGTTGTCTTTTCTCAACCTCTTATCTTATCCGTGGCTTGTTTGTTGACCTGCAAAACTAGCTCAATATATGTCTATGTTGATTCTTGACTTTGAATTCATATTTAAAAATATCAGAGATTATGTTTTATTATAAGGAATTTTCGCTAGCATGCCAATATAATCTCAATGCTGCTGGATTGACAGAAGGTAATTCCCAGTTTCACTACTACTGTAAAGAACATTTACAGAGTTAAACTTGGCAATATAGGTTTCAAGGAGACTCTTGCTTTTGTAATTTTATTTGTATCGAGTTTCAGATGTGGAATATTGGATGTGTGGTATTGGTATCTTTGAAAGGACATAAAAATAGTAGTTGCGTGTTTTTTGGCTGGCCTTGCTGACGTATTAGACTACCGAGCCGATTCAATGTAGGGAATGGAGAAATTTGATGGTGAGAAATTTGATGCTTCCATGAATGGGTCTGTCGAACAATTTGGTGTCCTTACGGCTACTGTATTGTATTTTATTTATTTCATTTTATTTTATTTTTTATATTGATTTATATTCATTGTTCTTTTTTTTAATAAATGTAAGCAACAATTTATATATGCACATATATCTATAAACTTGGTTAAGTCATTCAATAAAGGTTGGACACCACCTATGAGTCTAAATGTATATAAATAAATGAATTGAGTTTGGCCGAACAACCTTGTTGAATTGCTGAAAAGAGGCTCTCTTTAAGAAAAGTGAAACCCATTTGTTGAGAGAGAAAATGGAAATGTAAAAGTAGACCATGAATTCTATGTTATTTTAAAACTTTTTACTGAGATTCACAGTGAACAAAAAGCTCTATTTTGTAAGCACAAACATATGTACCTCTAATCCAAGAACCAATCTTAAGCTAATTTGCAGAGAGCAAGATCAATCAATGTTGTTAAATTTTTACTTACAAGAATATGTTTGCGCCTCTCTTCGTTGAACTCTTGCAGACGTTTCCCACAGACGGTGCCAATTGTGAGACCATGAAATATCCTCTCACATGGATGTTGTAGAGATCCAACGAAGGGATGAACTTTTTTCCTGTGTGCCTGCAAACATGAGCATGATCGGCGCCACCCAACCGGGGTTGCCAGCCGGAGACACTCCGATGCTAAAGTTAGTCCTCTGATTGAAAGAATAAAGCTATAGAAATCAAGAGTGTTGGTGTAGAGTGTAGAGAGAGAGAACATACCTCTTTTCTGGGATGCCCCCCTTATATAGATGAGGGGGTGTGATATTTGTTTGGGCTGGACCCATTGTAGGCCTTATTTGGGTTAACTCCAATAAGCAGATATATATATTTTTTCTGGCTCTCACAATAAGCAACTGAATATTGTCACAAAGCTGATACATACACTTATTTTTGTTTTTTGTTAGGCAATTTCTTTTTCTTCCCTTTTTATTCTTTTTAGTGGGCAGCTGGTGATCCAATACATGCCCAAGTTGTCATAACACTGATAGCTAATAACTAGTTAATAACCGATTTAAAGCTACGTTTATTCGCAGCTTAAGTTCCTAATTTTCACAACACAAAGACTCTATTAGGATCTTGTATTTATATGTCAAGGTAAAGAAAAATAAACGGCAGGTGAAAGTAGTTGATCTTTTTTTTAAACAATATATATATTTAACAAATATCTACAGATTTTCATCTCAATTTTCTAACCCATTGTAAAAAGAGGGAAAAGAATATAGATTCTTTCACTTCATTTTCTTTTCCCTTTCTATTTCTACAAAGGACTTATAAACCAATGATTTAGAATATAAAATCATATGACCTACCCTCGAACAATTCATCCAAAGAGAAACATGTACCAAGTAAACTTTAACATTTACACCCAACTTCCTCATCCTTCCAATCTCAATAGGACAATAATGGCCACAGCTAAAATGTAGAACCACATACAAAACTCAATTCATGATGTGAAAACTAGCATATATGCAATTTCAAAAATTCAAACCCCATAGCATACTTGCCCAAACATCTACAATAGAAAAAAAAACTTTTGAGTAGAATAAGCAGTATAATTGATTATATTGTCGAATTCAGTAACAAAGTTTTGGCAAACAAACATCATCAAAAATCTAATTACCTTCATTATTATGAAGAAATTCTCGGTGTTCAGGAGATGTTTGGGAAGTAAGCATTTTAGCCACCAAAAAAAATTGCACTCTGTTTGGATCATGAGGTGAGAAAAGAAAAAATATATAGTGTTTTCTTACTATCATGTACTGTTTAGATGAGTAGGAAAGCAAATCATCTGAGAGGGATATAAAAAAGATTTCCTTTTATGTTTTGAAGGGGCAATATTAGTAGTATAAATATTTTCTAACCAATCAATTTGTTTCTCACCAAAACCAAAAAGTTTTTGTAAGAAATAAAATAGACTTAGCAAGAGAGTTCAGTTTCTCATCATTTCTCACCTAACATATAAACCAAACATAAGAAAATAATTCTCTTCCTCATCATTTCTTATCATTTTTCATCAAATCACCCCATCCAAACGGAAGCCAAAAAGCTATATAAAAAAAGTCAAAATTCCTTCCCTCTCTACTTTTTGTAGATTTTTTTTTTTTTTTTTTATAAAAATCAAATAGTCATCCCAAAAACTTCAACTTTTTTGTTAACTCATATTTTAGCCAAAAGAAAAAAAGTAAAAAAAAAAACACTTCCCAAACTAATCCTAACAAGAAAAGCACTCTAATAGACAGAACAAACTCAAATGCCCCCCATAACTACATATCACCACACCCAAAAAAAAAAAAAAAAAACTACTAACAAAGAAAGCACAAGTGTGACAACCCTCACCACTGATTAGTGCTAATCTATGATTAAGCATGTTAAGTGACTGATTTGACTGAAATTCTGAATTGATTGATTGAGCATATTAGTTTAAATGCATTTCTATCTGTTTGACTGTTAATTGACCTGTTCATGTTTTAAGTTCGAACTGCAAATTGAAAGCCTTATCGGCAGCCAAATCTGAAATTGATTAGTGTTTTATGTTAATTAGAATTTATATGATTTTATGGTAGATTTAATTGAAATGTGATTTGGTATGATTAAATTGGATTAAATAAAGCTATAATACATTAGTTCAAGTGAATTACCCTCTTGCCATGTTAGTGGGCCACCTTATCAATACTTGTTTGGACTTGATTAATATATATTTGGCATTCTAGCTCAGCCATTTTGAAGACAAAACCGAGTGAGTGAGAGAGGGAGAGTAAGAGAATTGTTTTCAACAAGCTTGGCTAGAAAATTTGAAGAATTGAAGAGTAGGTTGTATAATTGAGCTCCCATTCTTGTAATTGAGGAACCTAGGTAAGGAATTCATCCCTTTAATGGTGAAATTAAGTTAGTCTTGCATGGTCCATGGTAAATTAGTGTTTAGATTCAAGAATTGGTTTACAGGGTTGAATTGAAGCTTAAATCATGCATGCATGTTCTTATATTGAAGTTTTGAGGTTGTTTTCATGGGAATTCCTACATGCATGTTTACATTTTGGTGCAAGTCCATGAATTCATCATGTTTTTGGAGGTTTAGACTCATTTGATCTTGTGTTTGAAGCTTTGAATTTAAATGAATTCATGCATGTTATGTTTGAGCTTGTTCTTGAAGTTTATTTGGAAAAGGTGTTCAATTGACTCATCCTTGGGCTTTGATTTCTCAAATTGATCTTCAAAACATGTTATACTATGAGTTTACAAGAGTTTTCCAAAAAATAGGCCCAAAAGGTTGAGATTTGAGGTGTTGAACACTTGGTTTGAGCTTTGAAGGCAAATCTGGAAATTTCAAAATTTGGCTTCCACGCTCGAGCAAAGGATTCCACGCTTGAGCAAGCCCCTGCGTATTCAGAGGTCCGCTCGAGCGACGGAATGTTGGCTCGAGCGTGAATTGCAAGCTCTCGGATTTTCAGTGCACGCAGACGCATGCTCGAGCGAGAGAACCTACGCTCGAGCGAGGATTGTGTCTTATACTCGAGCAAGAATCGAGCGGGGATTTTCAACATCCAGCACTTTTTTGCATTTTTATAGACCGCTCGAGCAAAGAAGTCCACGCTCGAGCAACCCCACTGTTTTGACAACCTCGCTCGAGCGAGATCCCTATTTTTTGAAAATTCTGAAAAGTGTTTTAAAGTGCATCTTTGCATCATCATTTCATCCTAAGCATTCCTAGGCCTAGTTTAAGGCATCTTAATGAGGTTATTGATGTAGAACCACACCGAGTCAAGATAGGGACTAAGTCATTGATTCCCAAGTGTGTAACTTAGTGTGTGTTCATCCTGTAACTGTGTATGGTTGGCATCCGAAGACGCTCTAGCCTATCTGTAGCCCAGAACTCTGTGAGTAACGATGTTGTAAAGATATGTTCAATCATGAATATTTTCTAAATGATCAACTGTATTGCTTTCTGAAATGATATTTCTTACTGAATGAATGTTTGTCCTATTTGTGAACTGTATTCGTGGCATCCATAGCAATTTACTGTTACTGTACTGTACTGCTACTGTCACAGAGATCTCTGTCAGTTCCCATGTTTGGAACCACTACTGTTTACTGATATGATGGCCATCAACTGACTGTTCGGTCTGTTAAGACCTACTGTACTGTTTGCTATTGGATGTACCACTTATAACTGCTATGATCGAATGACTGATATACTGTTATAACTGACTGTTTTAAATACTGAAATGACATTCATTCTTAACCTCTTTACGCATATGTTATTCACTAGGTTTTAGTTCACTGTTTATATATATATGTAGGTGTCCAGGCACCGGATCGGAGCTAGGAGTGTTGGGTTAAATCTCCCTTTTTGTCAAGCCAACCACTGTGCCTCACAGAGGGGTTCCAAGTCCTTCAAGCTAGGGCTTTTGAGGTGTTTTAGATTCATCATTCATGTCTCTGTTTTCGCATAGACTGACTGTACCTGCACTGTATTGTTCTAATGGGGATTAGGTCCCCGTCCTGGATGATTGTCTAAGTATGTATACACTGTTTTGTTCTCAATGTGAATATGTATGAAAAGTCTTTTTGCATATAGACTGTCATTACCCATTGGACATCTTTTATTACTGTTTTGGCTTCCGCCAGCCCCTGTACTCTGTATTACTGTCTTTACTGTTAAGCAGGCCTTCGGTAATCACAAATTACTGGCCGGTTACGGTGCTAAACCCATGGGGGCAGGTTTGGGTCGTGACAACAAGGCATTGCCCAACCAACAAAATTAAACCATACAAATACAAGCAACAAGCGATTACCAATCAAACCCTAATGCAAAAGCCTATAGAAATCAAATCAAAACCCTCAACGAATATCAAAACAAAACGAGAGAGAGAGAGAGAGAGGATTATTAAGTTACCAGAATGAGATCAAAAAGAATGGGTTGTTCGACTTTGACGACTTTAGCATCCCAAGTCTTGAGCTCATCCTCAACAGACTTGTCTTCGTTACTGGGATTCTCGACATGTTTCTTGCAGTACTCGATTACCTTAGTGAGAATCTTGCTGGTGACACTAGGAAGAATCGTCTTCCGATCATGTTCTTGATCGTTTGAGATTCCAGCGCCATCACTTCCTCCACCTTGAAGAGTTCACCGTCGAAACTGTTCAAAGTGATCATCTCGTTTGGTTCTTTGTTTCAAATGAAAACTCTAACTCTCTCTCTCTCTCTCTCTCTCTCTCTCTCTCTCTCGATGACTGAATTGAGGAAAAAGATGATCACAGAAATAGAAAAACTTGTTCTATGATGAATTTTTTTATATTTATAGAGTTGGGTGTGAGCTGGATAGCATTGTAAATTCATTGTGATTACATACGTGGCGGCAAAGCAGTGCACTGCACACGTGGTAACTGATTGCACATATACTCGGTGGAGTAGGGTGAGTCCGGATCCTCGGCCGCACTTCCCTGCAGCCTTTCCTGCCGCCTTCGTCAAAACGACATCGTTTCTTTTTTTTTTTTTTGAGTTTGCCTGCCTTTTCTTTTCACTTTCATCTTCGTATCTGTTAGCCCTAGCAGAGACGAGAGGCGCAGCTGGACAAAGAGAGAGAGAGAAAGAGGCAGATAGATGATCTGCGAAGACGGAGAAACGATCTGCAAAGAGGGAGACCGAAATGAACTAAGAGGCAACGAACTAGATGAGACAGAGAGGCGATGAACAAAGAGGCGACGGAGGCAAGGCGGGGTGAGGGGACAGAGAAAAGGGTTTTCTGTGAAGGCAATGATTCTTTAAATGAGACTTATGTACCCAAGATTTGTTCACCATTGACTACCCACTGCTAGTGATCTATGGAGTTACAGAATTATACTTAGCATTTCTTTGTAGTAATTGAATTTAGTAAGGAAGTTATTGTGAGTTGGATATTCACTAATCTAACACTTGTACAGATATCTGTTTCAGAAAAGTTGTTCTTGTTTCTTTTTTTTTTTCCACCTCATGTTTGTTTAATTTTTTATTGGTAATACGATATTTTATATTTACAAATTGTCTTACATGTGAATGATGTGAAAGATCCAATTCCTTCCTACTTACAAGGATTTTCTATTGAAAAGTTTTTTCCTCCTCTTTTGGATTCGTCCTCAATGCTTGAAATTCCAGAAATTGGAGCTAAGAGTTGATCTAAGAAGACTTTGTGACATTTGTCTTGAGCTTCGTCTCTCTCCTTTGCTATTACCAACACAGAAACACAGAGAGAGAGAGAGGGTTGATGGTGGAATGTAGACAGATGATGTGGGTATGGAGATTTATTTGTGAGTCCCTCCCTTTGAAGTTTGGACTTTGATTTGGTGTTTGTTGAGAGAGAGAGAGAGAGAGAAAGAGAAGGTTGGGGGAAGGAGATGGTGGAGCTAAGGGGTAGTGGGTGGGTATAGGTAAATGAAAAGGGGCTAAAAAAAAAAATCAAAATGACATCGTTTTTGAAGCGCGACAGGGAGGGCCGCAAGACAGTGCGGTCGACGATCCGGACTCAAGGTAGAGTAGGGAGGGAGTGTTTTGGAAAGTTGATAAAAAGTTGACTTTTTAGCTTTTTTGGTGGCTTTTTGCAACTTTTTTGAGAGAATTTGATAAGAAGCCAAAAAGCTATCTTTTTATCAAGTTTTCAAGTTGCTCCATTATCAAAGTGAACTTTGTTTGGCTGGAATTTTTGAGAAACACTTTTCAAAAAATTATACTTTCTTGTTTTTTATATTTTTTGTTTTTACTGATTTTTTTAAATATTTTAAGTAATTTTTTATATTTTTAAACATACCTAACATAAATATACCTAAAAAGTAAAAAATTTATATAAAAAAAAAAACTTTTAAAAATTCACTAAATACCAAAAATAAAAAAAAATAAAAAAATTAGAGTTCGGTACATTTTTTATATTTTTATGTATTCATTAATTTTTTAAAATATTTTTTTACAAATATTTTACTTTTAGATACATCTAAGTAAGGTGCATCTAAAAAAATTTTAAAAATGTTTAAAATTTTAAAAATATTCACTAAAAACAAAAAAATACGAAAACCAAAAAATTTAGTTTTCAAAAAACTTAATCCAAAAAATTCAAACCAAACACACTGATTGGAATTTTTTTTTTAGTTATTTTATAACACAAAATCATAAAAATATATTCTATTAAATTTAATTATTAGCTAATTATTTTAGTTAAGGAAATGGGTTCCATCCAGTCTAATCACGGATTAGAAGGTGTTGTTGGATTCATAGGGTATCACCATAGGTCCCGTTTTGATAATCCGAATCGTTTAATATGTAGAACTCGTTGAGTACTATATGTTTATAAAAACGCACGTTGATTGCATATTGATAGCTATGTGATCAAATCAGTTTTGTATGAAAAAAATGGACGGTGAAAAATAAATAAGTTACAAAAAATCTGATTTGAACACATAGCTAACGATATCCAATCAACGTGATTTTAATAGACAAGTTTTACACAGTGAACGATTCAAATTATCTAAACGGGATCCATGGTAGAGCCCCCACGAGCCCAACAGTACTCTCCAGTCCGATCACAGGCTGGAGGGAAGCCATTCCCTTTAGTTAAATATTAAATCACTAGTTATATATAATTAAGAAAAGAAGACTCAACAAATGAAAAAAAATAAATAATTTATTAGAAAATATATTTAAAAAGATGATTAACTAAAATAAAAAAATACAATTTTAATTAAAATTTAACTAAAAATTCCACTGTTTTGACACAGATGCTCTAAGGATTCCTCAGGCTAGGGTTTGGAATTTTTAATAATTTTTTTTTAATAAAAGAAAAAAATTGACTTCGTACAGTTACATTTTTAGAAAACGTTTTTAAACGAATTTTCGTTTATTTTTATATTTTTATCTATTTTTTAAATTTTTAAATATATTTAGATGCATCTAAAAAAATTACCTAAAATATAAAAAAAAATTCATTAAAAAGAAATGAAAATCCGAACAAAAATGCACCCAAATTTTTATTTATTTTTAGAGATTTTTTAATATTTTAACCAATTTGTTTTACTTTTTAGATGCAATATGATTGTGTGCATCTAAAAAGTACCCCAAAAAAATATGAGATTTTTATTGATAAGTCCAATTTAGAAGTGTTTTAACCCAAGAAGTCCATGAAGGAATTTTTTAACCCATTTAGTCTCATGTATGTATAGTTTTATGGCTTCTTCTTAAGTGTGCAACCCACAAAAGGTGTAAGTGGGTTGCACACCATGTGCCACTCACACAAAAGGTGTAAGTGTAAGGTGTAAGTGTAAGTGGAAGGTATAAATGAAATGTATAAGTTGCACACCATGTGTCACTTACACGAAAGGTGTAAGTGCAAGGTAAAAAAGGTGTAAGTGTAAGGTGTAATTGAATACAAAAAAGTGTAAGGTGTAAGTTGCACACTATAGCATTACCCTAGTTTTATTCCATAAAGTCCATTTTCTTGATTTACACTATTTTCTTGGACACTTATACCCTTATATTCAATTTTGATACCCTTATAAATATTTTTTGAAGGATAAGCAATTTAATGATGTGAAAATTTATATTTTAAAATTCACATTGGTAGAAATATAAAATTGGCTGTCTTGTGACCTAAAACTTGCCGACGAAATGGCTCAGGCTTGTTGACAATGTGAATATTCACATTGACATGTTAACATTCACATTAATAGGAGTGTAAAATTGGCCCGCGTCCCGTGGTAGGGTGAAACCCGCCCGCGGCCCATGGGCGGGCCCGGTCCGACTCGTTGACAATGTGAATATTCACATTGACATGTTAATATTCACATTGATAAGAGTATAAAATTAGTCCGCGACCCATGGGCGGCCAAAAGCCCACCAGCAGCCCGGGGCGGGCTTGGCCCGGCCCGTTGACAATGTGAATATTCACATTGACATGTTAACATTCACATTGATAGGAGTTTAAAATTAGCACGCGTCTCATGGCTACCCGAAACCCGCCCACGGCCCGTGGGCGCCCCAGGGCAGTCCCGGCCCGGCCTGTTTACAATGTGAATATTCACATTGACATGTTAATATTCACATTGATAAGAGTATAAAATTGGCGGCGGCCAGGCGGGCGGCATTGTTGACAATGTGAATATTCACATTGACATGGTAACATTCACATTAATACGAGTGAAAAATTGGCCCCGTCCCCTGGTGGCGCGCGAAACCGCCCATGTTTACGATTCCGACCCGTTGATAATGTGAATATTCACATTAACATGTTAACATTCACATTGATAAGAGTATAAAATTAGTCCGCGACCCATGGGCGGCCAAAAGCCTGCCAGCGGCCCGGGGCGGGCCCGGCCCGGCCCGTTGACAATGTGAATATTCACATTGACATGTTAACATTTACATTGATACCAGTGTAAAATTAGCACGCGTCTCGTGGCTACCCGAAACCCGCCCACGGTACGCGGCGGTCCGGCGATGCATTAACAATGTGAATATTCACATTGACATGTTAACATTCACATTGATAAGAGTATAAAATTGACAAGCAGCCTAGGGCGGGCCCGACCCGACCCGGCCCGGCCCGGCCCGTTAACGATGTGAATATTCACATTGACATGTTAATATTCACATTAATACGAGTGTAAAATTGGCCCCCGTCCCGTGGTGGCGCAAAACCCGCCCGCGGCCCATGGGCGGCCCGGTCTGACCCTTTGACAATGTGAATATTCACATTGACATGTTAACATTCACATTGATAAGAGTATAAAATTAGCCTGCAGCCCATGGGCGGCCAAAAGCCCGCCCGCGGCCCGGGGCTGGCCCGGCCCGTTGATAATGTGAATATTCACATTAACATGTTAATATTCACATTGATAAGAGTATAAAATTGGCCCGCGGCCAGGGGCAGGCCTGGCCCGGCCCGGCCCGGCCTGTTGATAATGTGAATATTCACATTGACATGTTAACATTCACATTGATAGGAGTGTAAAATTAGCCCGCGCCCGTGGCGCCCAAACTTCGCCTCTGACGTGGGCGGCAGGCGGGCTGCCGTTGACAATGTGAATATTCACATTGAAATGTTAACATTCACATTGATAAGAGTGTAAAATTGGCCCGTGACCGTGGGTGGCAGAAGCCCTACCGAGGCGAGGCGGGCGTTGGCAATGTGAATATTCACATTGACATGTTAACATTCACGTTGATAGGAGTGTAAAATTGGCCCGCAGCCCGTGGACGGCCCGAAGCCAGACCGCAACTCGAGACGGGCTTGGCCCGACCCGTGACAATGTGAATATTCACATTGACAAGTTAACACTAACATTAATAGAAGTGTAAAATTTGTCCGCTGTCCGAAGTTCGCCCGCGGTGTAGGCAGGACCCAAACCCAGCCGCCATGGAGTCAATTTTACACTCTTATCAATGTAAATGTTAACATGTCAATGTGAATATTCACATTGTCAACAGGCCGCAGTTCGACTTAGGCCAGCGCGTGGCGGGTGTTGGGCGCCACGCACGCAGGTTAATGTTACACTTATCAATGTGAATGTTAACACAATGTGAATATTCACGTTGTCAACGGCTTGCCTAGGGCCGGGCTTGAGCCGCCGGTCACAGCCAATTTTACACTGTTATCAATGTTAATATTAATATGTCAATGTGAATATTCACATTGTCAACAGGCCGACCGGTCGCTTCAGGCGGCCAGGCTTCGAATGCCCACGGGCTGCGGGCCAATTTTACACTCTTATCAATGTGAATGTTAACATGTCAATATGAATATTCACATTGTCAACAATGGGCCGCAAGCCGGCCGGTTTGAGGCGCATGGGCGCGAGTCAATTTTATACTCTTATCAATGTGAATGTTAATATGTCAATGTGAATATTCATATTGTCAACGAAGTCGGCCCGTACGCCCAGTTGACGGTCACGGCTAATTTTACACTCTTATCAATATTAATGTTGATATGTCAATGTGAATATTCACATTATGAGCAGACGCCGCCTCGGGAAGGCGGTGGCTTCGCCACCCTTGGTCATGCTAATTTTACACTCCTGTCAATGTGAATGTTAACTTATCAATGTGAATATTCACATTATCAACAGGCCGCCTATTTTTTGGCCGTAATGCCCTACCACTCGAATTTTTCCGGGCACCCACGAGGATCGACATGGGCCAGGCCCCTACACATTGACGATATGAACATTCACATTGACGGTGTAAACATTCACATTAGGGGTATTTTGGTAATTATGTCACCAATAGGACTTATTGAAATATGAGAAAATAATATGAACTAAATTAAACATAAGTAGATGAAAAGGGTATTTTGGTCTTCTTATCTCAAATTGGATCTAATGGAATAGTCAAAAAGAATATGGGTTGGATGGAATAAAACTCTTAAAAAATAGATTTATCAAAAAAGCTTCCAAAAAATATTAAAATATAAATAAATAATTACTATAAATAAATAAAAACCTATTTAAAAACAATTTTTGAAAATTTAAACCAAAAAGACACACATGTGTTTTACAAATGGGTTTGGATTTTTCTCAAGTTCACATCACATCTTAATACGATAGAATTTGTGTGGCTCATGACCACTTTGATTATTCGAACTATTTGTTTTATAAGGCTTCAATTTATATCATTCATTTGATTTGATAATTGTCATTTTTTTATTTTATCATATTTGTCTCTTAGAAAATGAATAAAAATATATTTTTGAAAATAGTTCACCTATTTTTTTAGAAATAAATGCGATAAAATTAAAATAAAATAAAATAACTACAATTATCATATTGATCTCATTTTTTCATTGATGATATATATTAAGAGTCTTAAAAAATTAAACGATTCAAATCATTGAAACAAAACCTGTGGCGAACTCCATGGATCCTTCAAGTTTTCTCATGTTGAGATGTGAATATAAGAGAAATCCAACGTATTACAAATACACTCTTGGGAGTTTGTTTAAAATATTAATTGACCCAAATGATTCTGAAAATTATATTCTGCCCTTCAAATTTCTAATTGCATAATACATAACCTCTTTCATCAATCCATCACTAAGGCTTGGTTTGAGAATAAGCTATTTTAGTAACTTTTTGACTTTTTACGAAAAGGTGTGCAGAAAAATAGAGAGGTGATGTGATGTGTTTTAATTGGCTTTTGGACTTTTTAACTATTTTAGCCACTTCCCAAACATAGCTTAAGTTAATTAATAATTTTTTATAATATCATAAATATATTTTAATTAATCGTTCTGGTAATTTTATTATTGTATATGAGATAATTAAAATTTTTATTTTTTCTATTAAATCTATTAGATGACAAATTTTTATAAGAGACTAATTATAATTTTCAAAATTTTATGAAACAATTCGTATGTTAAGCAAATCTTATAGAGTCTATTTATAATTTACCCTAAAAATTGTGGCTGTTGAAAAAAAGACCGTCGATAAAATATTGGAGTATTTTAAATAAATAAGTAAATAAAATATTAGAAGAAGGAATATTTTAACAAAACATAGTTAAAGTACATAATTTTGTTGGAGGGTAAGCTAAAATAGAAAATATTCAGATTTTGAATAACTATTTTAGACTAGCTTTGTCGTAGATGTTGTTACATAGTCTATATGTGTGCCCTCCTAGATTTAGCTTTAAAATTTCAAAAGTTTGCTTGGTGGAGTTTTTTCAAGTTGAAATTTAATAATCCAAAAATAAAAGCTAAAATATCCCTCAACATACATATAAATCAATTTTTTCAACTTCTTCAATCATGCTCAAAAAAGAGGTAAAATATAGTTTGTCATAGAAGAAAAGGCAAAAGGATGTATATGGGCTACATGAAAGAGGAATAGTGTAAGTTCATCACAATGCAATGCAAAATCCCATATTGATTTTACACCAACCCCTCAGGATATATTTAGGTGTGAACAGTTAAAAGAGTTGGTGTCGGATCATTGGGGGATGGGGATGCTGGGAATCGAACCCATACGCATGAGTTGGAGCATCAAAGCCCTATCCTCTGGGCCCAACTACATTGCTCCGTCTCTCAGCCAGTTTATTAGGTTAATTTTCATACATAACTATCATTGAACAAATTTCCTATGATACACATTCTGAATCTAGAAGAGAGAGCTTCTCTACTTATGTGTAAGCTTATGCCACCAAGAGGAATCCCAACAAAGCTTATAGGTAATAGTGACAACTGGCCATAATCTCTGTATATGAATCTTTAAACAGCTACTACAAGTTCTCCCATCCTATTCAGTTACTTAGGATTCCATGAATTGAGACGGTGGAGGACTTGTTTTTGTCTTCTCAGGACCTGCAAGTTGGAAGTTATATCGCAAATCAGATGTGTTCTTTAAGAGACTGCATCGCATTGAATGACGAAATACTGGCAGACAAAAAATTAATCTACAGGAGCCTCAAAAGAAAAATAGGGCAAAAACTAATAAGAACACCACTCATATGGCGCAATATGAGTGGTGTGGGTCATTGGTGATGTGGGCAGGCTGTGGGCCATCTAGGATTCGTGTAGGCACTAAGATGATGCAAGACCACCGGAGGTGGAGAGGGAGAGACCTGAGGCAGCCTTGTGGTGGAAAGAGTGACAGTGAAGGTGAAGCCCCCAAGGTTGTGTTTGGTTTATGGATTTGGAGAGGAATTTGGAAATGAAAAGAAAAAAGGTGTATGAAACTAAATAAAATATAGATATATTTTATTCACATTTCACTTACCGTTTCTCTTTCCTTTTCCAAATCCCTTCCCAAATCCATGAACCAAACACAACCTAAGAGAGTTGACCATAGTGGCTAGCTCACCCTCGGGAGTAGTATATCATTAAGCTGCAATGAGTAGGTAGGACAAACTCTTCAAGGTGTCATAGTGGGTAGGTATGATACACATTACAACGTGTCACATGCTTTGGTCAAATTTTGGTCTTCATGTAGAGGCCTCTCTCTCTCTCATGTCTAAAACTAATCAAAGTAGAGCCATTCCATGAGGAAGTGAGCTGAATAACCTAGATGATCACTCAGTTCTAACCATCAATCCACTAGTCCTTAGTGATCTCGTTAGTAGGCATGGGTAGCTCAGGTGCCCCATGTCGCAGCACCGACCCCAGAGTCAAGTGAAGGTCAAGGCAAACCGCTATGTGAGTCACCAAGTGTGTGTGCCAAGGCAAGGTTATTATCTTGTGAGGGCAAAGCCGACCTCCTTCTAAATGGTATGATGGCTATGCAGGACACAAGCATTCACAAGTGGTATCACCTACTTTCTGAAAGCACCAAGCACTTTTGAACTGTCAAAAAGTTGATGGTCACAGCACTAGTTTATATAAGAGAACTTACTCTCTCTTTTTCAAGTAAGAGACCCTGCTCTCTTTCAATAAACCTATGCAAAGCTCTATACATAGGACATACCATAAGCCCCTCGGATCTCCACTTCTCGCCATTCTTGGACAAGGGCACAGCAGCAACACATCAAATGTGAGAGAAAATCATCAACAAATCCTCCCTGCTAAAGAAAGACGTGATAAGAAGTATAATATTTGTGGAAATTAGAACAACATTAAAACTAGCTGTAAGAAGTCTGGAATTCTTGAATCCTATACTTCACCACTAGTAACTTCCTACCTTATGTACACTTGGCTTGTGTGTAAAAGACATTGAGGGCTCACATATAAATAAACTGTAACTATAATATAATACAAACTGAAAATTGACTTTGTACGATCTGAATTAGCATGATTATTTCATTGGGAACTCAAGAAAGATCTCAAGTGAATTTAATCAAATGGTCATCATGCCAGTTTTTTGGTTAAATGCACACAGCATTGATCTAAAACTGGCACTGTGAATAAAGGCAACCTTTAACTCAATCTAAATTATGACATAAGGTGCAAGCAGCCTGCATAGGGTAAACTTTTCTTCCTCTTTTTTTTTTTAGTGTGTTCACATAAAGATATTATGATGCAGCAACAGTATAGAGGGGTTACCTTGATATTCAGCATCTTGCGAAGCTTCCTTCTGATGCAGCAAGTATAGCAGCAGCACGATAAAATCAATGAATAAGCCATTAATTCATTGCAAGCTTCTGCCGAAGCTGGTGATTAAGACAACAAGTTCCTGTGTAAGCTTCCGTATGGTACAAAATCATGAACAAAATTCCAAAAGCATTGCAGCGTGCCAATTGAAGCTAAAAGAAGAAAACAAGTAGTTCTTTCAGATAGAAGCATCTGTAGCCTGAAAAATGATTCTCAAAGACTAGTACACTTATATGTACAACTCCACAAACCCAATTGTGATACATCCTCCATTAAAACAATAAAAAATTAAAAAATTGCAAATAATAGACTCCAAGATGCATTATGCAGGGGCTATATAGGTAATCACGTGTAAACATGAGAACCTTATGGTGTGTTTGGTTAGGGGATTTGAGGAGGGATTTGGAAAGAGAAAGGGAAAAGATGTGTGAAACTAGGTAAAATATAGGTATATTTTATACACATTTCACCTACCATTTTCATTTTCCTTTCCAAATCCCTCCTCAAATCCTCCAACCAAACACAGCGTAGTATTTCATGCCAAGTCTTGTGGTACATAGGTAATCACGTATAATAATGCCCCTCCTAAATTAGTTCCTTCCGCACTACATATGATATGACTATTATCTTCATATTTTTAGTTTAACGTCTCCAAAAGAAATTTTTTCGTTCCACCCTGCCAAGATGTGCCTCACTGCTCATGCACCATCTACCTCGCATAGTATTCATTCAAACAAATGCAACAGGCACCTCATATTCATTAATGTAAGATCATCACTTGCAATGTTTAACTTAGGCAATATTTGACAATGAAAATAGCATTTAACTAGTCTACAGTATACAGCAGCTCGTACATACATTTGACACATACACATGAAATTCACAAATCTGAAGAATACTCTTACAGTCCACACCATCAAAGTTTTGAATGAAACCAAGAAACTAACAATTCACTGCAAGAACTGCATAGATATACAAGCATATTTAGCAGAAGCATGCAAATTCTAATCCCAGTTAGATGTGGTCAGAAGGTAATAAAAGTAGACAAGAAATTTTGAACAATAAGATAACCACTTACACATGTGCCTGTTGGTCGCTACAGTAGCAATCCTTGAAAATGTCCCACAAGGGCAGAAGAAAGTTTTAATACCTGTACAGACAAACTGCTTAGACTAAATTAAGGGACATAAAGACCAACACCTCAATAACTTGAAAAAGGACAATCATGTGCACCAAACATTTGGCACAATTATAGCAAAACAAAGCTGCACTTGAAAGGCAATAAGGAAACAGCTCATAGTTGCTACTCAGTTATTGAATAGCTCCTAGAAAGGGGAGAAGAACAATAAGTACACGAGGAAGAAAAACAAACCTTGTATAAAAAATTTAAAAAGTGAAAAAACAAATAAATACAATTCCCCTTTATGTAGTAGAATACTAAGCATTGCGATAGAACATACACAAAAGAGGTTCGGAACAACAGCCAAGTAAATCTGAATGCCATTCGCCATCCCAATGTGAAACTGATGAAACTGAAGAAGTCTTTCTGCACAGAATTTACACAGAAATATCCCATGTCATGCAACTGAGACACAAATTTGAGCAGGCTCTAGTTAATAAGCCTTCTTGTTATAGTAAATTACATAGTAGAGTCAATACACTGTTTTCTGATAAGCACAGATTTCAAACAATGACAGGCAATGAGCCAATACAAGTCGTTTGACACTATAGAAGGTGCATTTTAAGCAACTAGAATTTAAATTCACCATCTTATACAGAAGAGAAAACAAACCTCAAAGTTGAGTGACTCGCACTTTTGTTAGCACAGCATTCATCATATGAATGTTCCTTATCATTATTAACATCAGAATAGTTCGGCTCCATCTTTTTGGAATTTCTCCTGGGCGAACTCTTCTCAGACTGAGAATTTGCAGCAACAACCTCTGTGACGTCAATCAGATGCTGAATTACTTCGCATTGGTCCACATCCAAATTGGCTTGTGAGCGTTGTAGTTCTAACTGAAGCTTTTCATTTTCTTTTTGAAGTGCCTCATTAAAAGGCAAGTTTGGGTAGGAACAAGATAGAGTTTTCTTCAAGACCATGGTGTCATTATTTGAGGGATCTGGTCTGAGGATCACATCTTGCACCTTCCTGTCCTCATCATCCATTGTGTATTCACGCTGATCCATTTCAATATACTCCAATTTTTCCTGCCAATTTGAGGGAACTGAAGATTAAAAAACTTAGAAAAGGGTTACATTGACAAATTAACATACATCCTAAAGCAAATTACAACTAACAGTAAACAGGACATTCAGGTTCCATCAACCCAAAATAAACATGTACATTATATCCTGGTTCCATTAACCCAAAATAAATAAATAAACAAACTCCAGGTTCCATTCATTTTGGCCACTAATTCTAGTAGAGTTGACTGTGTGTGTCACAATATAGCAATATAATCCACGATTGAATCAACAAAATAAAAAATGAATATAAGCCATCTTTTTCAAGAAGTCCACGCAAATATTAGAACCCAGAAATTGCAGTTTACAAGAATTGCCACTGTGAAGAACAAAAAATATTATGGTGCCATGGTGGTCATGGAGGGGAACACATGAGAAAAAGGAAAAAAAAAATAGCAAATACATATCACTGCTGGCTAGCATGACCATATATCACAGCAAGGCTAAAGTACCAAAACTTAACTCTTGGTTCCATCCATTTTCTCCAAAACTTAACCCTTTCTTTCCATCCATTTTCTATAGAGAGGGTGTACACACCAGCAGATAGATAATAGTAAAATAGTTCACAGTTCACATCTTCCTTGTACCACAGAAAGTGTGCATAAGCCCAGGTCCCCAGCAGTTTTAAAAAACACATGCACACTCAAATAAAAAAAATATAAATAAAAAGAAGATAATAAGAGTTATCTGGGCCACAGCATGAAATGTGATGCAGCTGTCAAGCCCACTTTACGTAACTCATCAACACTGCCCAAACAAAGGATTGTACCAATGACCATCAAATCAATGCTTTTCCAGCAACAAAAGACCTCATTTCAAGCTTTGCAATGCAGCTGTTTAACCCAATTTGGAACCACCATTTCGGCACCACAATGTGACTCCAATAATTCCACAGCAACTCAATACTGAGTCAAATTAACTTATTTTGCAGGTCAGCAAAGCCAAATATAGTCTACTTCTGCCAGTGCCTTAATTCTACTCATTGATACTCTGGCAACCACGAAAATAGTTAAACGCCTGACCTCATCACTTACCCATCTACATTACATCAAATGGCAAATATAATGGACATGCTGACTGTGTGTGATCTATGGCATTCAATTTAGAAGACTTACCAATTCAAATCTTTTGTTTTGGTCAATATCTACATCATGCATTTGCCTATTTGTCAACTCAAAGCTGTTGTCACCATGAGTACATTCTATCATGCTGCACTAAGGATGCCAAACAGGTGCATCCAACAACATTTACAAATAATTAGAAAAAGGAACAATAAAGTGAGAAGTATGTAAAACCATTTTGCTCATAATGAAAAAACCATCAAAAATTTCTACCCAATTCCACTTTCAATAAAAAAAGGTTTGGCACTTTCAACAATCTAGGGTCCCAACACTTTTTTTTTTTTGGTAAGTACTAGAGTCCACAACAGTGATGACACACCAAAACATGCCATTTTTAACAAACTTCATAACATCCACATTAGCCTCAACAAATTTTGAGTCAAATTATAACTAAAAGCTACTTTTGTATTTTAGTTAGTATTTTTTGTATATACACACTCCATCATACTCTCTATTCTAAAATTTATTTTTATGATCTGCTGGATTATGCAAGCAACCTGCCCAAACAACTTCTAGCAGCTTCTAGGATAAGTTTTTCAAAAAATAATAATAATGATGGTATAGCAGCCGACCGGCAGGATGTTTGTATTTCATATTCTTAAAAAACATAAAAAATAAATAAGGGGCAGGAGCCAGTCGGCAAGATGTCCTATCAGATGACCGACAGGATGTCCGGTCACTCTTAAGAATAAATAATAAAATATTATATAACCAGTGAACAGTATCTCACTTGATGAAGCGAGGTACTGTAGCAATGGCAAATTTTGTTTTGCAATAGCCAACCTGATGGAAGGCTGATTTGGAACGTTGGCTTGCTAATATAACCCCAAAACCATAATAAAGAGCCTGATGCAGATGCTCTTATAAAGTATCAGTGGCACATGTAGTTCCAGTAGGATTAAAGGAATCAATATTCCATAAAAGATAAATCTAGGCAGCCAATTTGAGGTGGGTAGTCAAAAAGTTTGGTAATTGGGATAGACCACCGAAGCAACAGCAAAGGCTACACGTCATGTGAAGCATAGCGCAATTCTTAACAAAGTTTGCACTGCCAAATACCTACATCTTTACTTTGATTTCAAACAATAAAAACCAGCAAAAAAAATTATACTAATGAACCTTGAATACATTAACAAATGCAGCACACACACTCACACACACACACACACAAAAAAAAAAACAATTAATAATTAATAATTTAAATTTAAAACCCCAAACATGATAATTATATACCCACCCTTAAGGGACCCAAAAAAAAAAAAGCAACAATTTATAAATTACCCTGACTCGAGCATTATCAACAAGAGTGATCAAAGGGACGATCTTCAAGTACCGGTCGATCTCATTTTGTGCCCTCCTGAATTGGTAAACAATGTTCCATCCCATTGCGAGCAAATAGAAATAGCTCCGGTCCTGGCAACTGTGAACCAAAATGTAAGACCTCCTCAGCGCATCCTCAAGCTGCTCCAATGGTTCCCGGGTCTCCGGATACTTCTTAAGCTCTGACATTTTGAGCTGCTCAAGCAGGTTACCAATCAATTTCAGATGCTGTGCAAATTGAGTGCAATTCTTTTTGTGCATTCGAGCCGTACTTGCGGCTTTCACAATCAAACCAATTAACCTCACAGCGTCGAGGCCCGTGATCTGGGCCACATTTGCGATCTCCCCAAGATGATCCCACGATGATGCCATATTCACCCCTCAGATTATCCCTAACCCAGACTATTTTAACTCCACAGCATAAATGGTGTTCAAATCAACATCTCTTGATGGAATTGCTCAAATTACAGAACTAATACACCTTTACTTCTGCTGTCCGTACACGAATTGTCTTCGGAAAATGCAGGGAAAATCGATATTCAATTCTAAAACCACTACTACGAATGAACTCTTTTCCACAACTACACTAGTACAACAAAAAGCAGAGCTAATTTCAAGCCGAATCGTAGATCTATGGAGAAATTGAATTCCATTGGAGATCTTTCTAGAAAATTCCAGAAATTCAAATTCAACTGCAATGAAATTCAGCAAATGAGTCAACAAAATATTGAAGACTATCCATTACGCTTCTTGACTCTCTTTTTTCAATCAGAAAAAGAGCAAAAAAAATTAAAGCAAAAATCTAGAAAGAAAAAAAAAATTAAAATAAAATAAAAATGTTTCTGATTAAATCTCTTTAACAAGAGCAAAACTACAATAAAAATTAACTTGCAAATATAGTGAAAATATGTTGAATTCAAGAGCGTTACCTGAAATTTGGTGAAACCGCCGATACCTCACTGTTCTTCGCCGGAAAGCTTTCTAGTTGCTATATAAACATGAATATATATATATATATATAGATATATATGTATGGATGTATAGTGGCATGTACATTTCTGTATATATATATATGTGTGTGTGTGCGTGTGAAATTGTTGAAGACGAAGCAGAAGTGGTCACGAGAAATTTGTACTGTAGCTTATTCTCCACCAGAAAAGCTTTTTGGGTTCGTCTAGGGTTTTGTAATGTTGTCTAAATCTGCGGCGAGTTGTGTTTGTTGTGAGATTTACTAGAGAGAATTAAATGTTAAAAATCGATGGAAGACAAAACAAGGGACATAGATTTCTGTAATCCAAAGGCATTGCTTTTCGTAAAAGAACTCTCTTGAAGTCTGAACTGAACACAGCAGATTTGGAGGAGCATTTGAGCTCCACCAGAAACGCCTCAAATCTCTCTCTCTCTCTCTCTCTCTCTCTCTCACCGCTTCGGTGTGGTGTGGCTCAGCTCTGTTTCTGTCTCTCTCTCTCTCTCTTATTTGGCTGAGCGTGGACACATATGCCAGACAAAGACGAGCAAGTATTTTTGTTGAGTTTAAATACGGTGTTAGTACTGTATGTGCTCCGTATTATTGTCTCCCCGTAGTTTCCTATTGTCAATTATTTATTTGGAAAGAAAAATGCCTCATACACTCATTAGAGGTCGATCCCTAGTGAGGTGGCACTTCATAATTGGATAAATAAAAAACTTTGTTTTTTTTTTTTTTTTTTTGAGTTTCAGCTAGTGGGGGCGAGACACCTCACTGGGGGTGCGACCCCCACTGGGGGTATGCAGCAGTGTTGATTTGGAAAATGGTTGGAACTCCTCACATTCCCAAAGTGATTCTATCTTTTCTATATATGTGTGAGGTCTATCATATATGTGTAAAGTTTATATTATAGGTGATTCAAATTTATAGAGGTCTTGTGAAAATAGAGGTCTCAATCATTGCTCTATTTATTTACATATTTAGAATATAAAATAGATACATTCTTAAGATTTTAGTATTTTAAATGGATAAATTATAAATATCTTCTCCAAATTTGTTTAAAATATAAGTTTATCTCATGCAGTTTTAAAAATTATAAATATTATTCTGTCAGAATTTTTTATTTAATATAATTAATAAAAATTTGAAGTTTCCAATTACTCGTTTATATAATAATAAAATTACTTATTTGAATTGTTAATTGAAATGTAATTTTGACATCAATAAAAATGGTTAATTAATTTGATAATTCATTAATAAAATGAGTAATTCATTATGCGATTAAAAACTTGAAAGGACAATATGTAATTTTTAGAATAACAAGAGACAATTCATATTTTAAATAAAATTTCAAAAATATATTTAAATGGCTGCTAGCCTCCACTTTTTTACTCTAGCCCCCTACTTTGAATCCTTGCCCAGCAAAATGAAGCCCTTCTATTTTCTCTTTGAATTATCACCTTAATACCAACTATAACCCTAACCCCAAATCCAAACCCAAACCCTAACCATACTCACATCCCCACCAACTCCAGTAACAACCGCTGCTAGCCCACCTCCGTTGCTACATCAACACCACCATCTACAGCCACTATCATTGACGTTGCTTCGAGTAGTTTCGGAGTGAGAGAGATCTGAGATGTATATGAATTGTTATATGAGTCCTGTAGGAAAAAATTTCAAACGATTGGAGAAGGAAGACGGTAGTTGCAGCGGCGGTGAAGGTGCCATGACGGGGGAAGAGAAGGGGAAAGAGAGGTTTGAGATAGAGATGATAAAAGAAAGGCGGTGGAAAAGGATGAAGAGGAATGCCATAGGCAAGGGCAGTTCGATCTCTACGGCGGCGAAGGAAGTCCTTTATGGATCGAGAAAGATGCTGAGCACCCTTCGCATCAAGCTTGTTCTCAATGATGTAGCGAGCCACGACGATGCATTAGGAGGAGTTCAGCGCCGCATTGTCGAAGAAGGAAGGGTGTGGAAGTCAGTGGAGAATTGGATAAGGAAGTCGTGAGTTCTTCGATGATGAAATGAGAGAAGCCTTCTTGGAAGAGAGAGTGGACAAGAAGGGCGTATTCGAACCAAAGACCGAGGTGGAAAGCGGCCGTAATGGTAAGAGGTGGTGGGAGGGTGGCCGCCGGTGAGGAGGTACTAAGATGGTTGCTAGAGGAGGCTGCCAGCTGGAGTGCAGTGTAGTGAAGGTAGAGGTAAAGGTAAAGGTAGGATTGGGGTTAGGTAGGGATGTAAATTTAGCCCAGCCTAACCCATGTTAGGCCACGTTGGCTCCTGCCAAAATTTGGGCTTAGTCGGGTCGGCCTATGGGCCAGAAATTTAAGCCCAAGCCCAAGGGGTATTTGAGCCTTGGCCGGGCCGACAGACGTAGGTCTAGGCTTAGGCCTGAACATTTTTTTATTATTTTTTTTCTATTTTTTCCACCAAAATTTATTATTTTCTACTAAAAATGACACTAGGCCTCGGCGCGGACCGAGTTTTGAGATGGGCTAGGTCAAGCAGTCTGGGCCCGCGGGTGAGGTTAGGTTTCAAAATGATAGCCCAGGCCTAAGGTCTAGGCTGGGCTCGGGCCAGGCCCTGACCGAGCCTAACCGAGGTGGGCCCACACTGGGCTTCAGACGAGTTTCGGACCGCTCAAGGGTCGCGGGCCATTTTTACACCCCTAGAGTTAAGCTTGGGGTTAGGGTTAGGATTAAGGTTAGGGTTGGGGTTGGAGTTGGAAACATAGAAATAGGGTCAAAAATGAAAATTGATATTAAGACAAAATTGTAATTAAAATAAAAATTAGAAGAGGTGAGAGTCCAAAGGAAAAAGGTAGGGGCATTTAGCAACCCTGTCACGACCCAAACCCGCCCATACAGGTTTAGCATCGTAACAGGCCAGTAATCCTTAGATTACCGAAGGCCTCTGGACAGATAAGCATATAATAAGGGGCTAGCGGAAGCAATATACGAATATATAAATGTCCAATGAGCTGTGTTGACTTACATGAAACAGAATAATTTTAAAACTTTAATTACATAACCAGTAGTCAATCATATATTATACCACACACATTACCAAATTCTTAAGTACAGCCAACAAGTTCATAATATATATATATATATATACATGTACAGAATCAACATGGCCTCAACACAAGCTACATCGGAAACCTCCACGGGAGGCACAAAGGCTGGCTGACAACAGAAACAGTCCCCCACAAAATCTTTGGGCTCGAACTCCAGAATGCTCACCTATATACATATATATACAAACAGTGAGCTAAAACCCAGTGAATAACATTAAGGTAAAGGGGTTAGTGAACGAAATCCGAACATTTTATACGTACAAAACAGATCATAGCATAAACATAATCATCTCATATGTGAACATAATAATGGCATATTCCATAGAACATATCACATATCACATAACGTCTTCTGACTAGAATAACCGGTCCCGGACACCGATTAAACACATATCACCACAATGAAGTGGCTAACGAGATCTCGTAAATGTCATGGACCTGCATTTTCATGCCGTCCCCCATGACTTGGGACTATCTATGGATGTCATAATAGATTTCAAACTTGGAATGTTCGTTCACAAAAACATATATCATTTCAGAAATTATAACTTGATATATCACATTTGGAACATAATTTCATATCAACGTATCTTTACGATAACGTTACTCACAGTGATTCCGTAGATGGTCAATCACTTCTCGGACGTTGACCTACAATCACAAAATACACAGCACCAACGAATCTTATCATTACTTATTCATGTGGCCATTAAGGCTTAGCTTTCATTACGTTGGTTCATGTTCATTCTTAACACATGGCTTAGAACACACACACACCCTTGCAATCTCTTAGTGTGATTCATTCTTATTACAATGCTCAAGTCACATACATACTTGCCATTCTTTATCTTAGTGTGCATTTCTAGCCCATAACCTCATTACTATAGCTTAATTAAGGCTTAGGAATGCCTAAGATGCAATGAGGATGTCAAAACATGCCTTGGAACACTTAGGCAAAATTTCAGAATTTGAGGTCCTCGCTCGAGCGAAGCTTTCCTCGCTCGAGCGAGCATGCAGAAATGTGAGTGGTCGCTCGAGCGCACATTCCTTCGCTCGAGCGATCTGTAAATGGTGCAAACTTCTGGGAGCTCGAAATTTACGCTCGAGCGGACTTTTGGTCGCTCAAGCGAAGTGCACAATCTCTGAGTGGTCGCCGGCGAGAACCGCTCGGCGAAGCTGCAAAATCTGGAATTTCAGTTGCTCCTCCAACTTCAAAACTCAATTAAAACCTCCAAAACACCTCTCTTAGGCCCTAGAATTTGATATAACCCGTAAAACTTATAGAATATGAAAGTTCAAAGATGAATTTATAAAAATCATGGCCCAGGGTTTGGCAAACCTCACATTTTCAAGTTAAAACATGATGGATGCTCAAGAACACCACATGCATGGACTTTTCTTTTTTCAAATCTCTTAAAGCATAATCAAACACCATGAAATAACTGGAAACTTGCTGATTTGATGGAAGAACAAGATGAATGGCCAAAATGTAGAAGATGTTAACACATGCATGGAAGAAACCTTTGAAATCAAACCCAAAACTTGGAAATTTATGCATGCATGCATGATTTGCAACTCAACTCTTCTTCTAAGGCTCAAATTACGTGTTTAAACTCATAATCCTCATGAATTCAACAATTAAACACATCACATACAAGAATTATCTTACCTAGAGCCTTCAATCTCACTTATTCTAGCACAATCTTGACAAATGCAAGCTAAATCTTCAACTTTTCTTTGAATTCCTCCTTCTCTCTCTCTAGAATTGCTCTCCCTCTCTCTCTAAAATGTTTTCATCAGATTTTTCCTCTTACTCTCTCTCTCTCTAGTCGAAAATGCTCAAGGGAAATGGCTGAAAAATGTTGTGCCAAATGATATAAATCAAGCCTCAAATATTTGATGTAGTGGCTCACTATAAGGGCAAATTGGTAATTAAACTAACTATTGAAATTCACATTATTTAATCTCATTTAATCATACCAAATCACATTTTAATTAAATAGGCCATAATGTTCTAAAAATTCCCGTTAACATATTGGTGTAGACAATTTCGAGTTTGGATGCCGATAAGGCTTTCAATTTCATTTTAAAGTGGAATTTCATCAGATATTACTATGGGTAGCAAATAAAAGCCAATTATGATACAAATTACATATTAATCCCATAGTTCATTTTAATCCACTCATTAGCATCCTTAAATATTGATTAATAGCTAATTACGGGTCAGGGTTATTACAAACCCCGTATTTATAATTTACCCTGTTTAACTCTAAGTTATATATTTAAATGAGTAGGGATATTTTTAGGGCATTTATTTAAAATAAAATAAAAAATTATTTAGACAACTTATCTCTCATTTACTTTTATGAAATTTTTAGGAGGATGATTCATTTCAGTTCATAATCTAGACTAGGCAGTATTATTTGGGTCTATAGGTCCATCACGGATCTCATTTTGATAATTTAAACAATTTATTTTGTCGAATATTTTATATTTTGGGTAAATTATAAATACACTCCCTGAGATTTGATTAAAATACAAATCACCCCCTATGGTTCTAGAAATTACATTCTACTCCCTAAGATTTCTAATTTCATAACAAATCGCCCCTTTTATTAATAAATTATGAAGTCAATTAATAGTTTTTAATGATATTAAAAATATATTTCGATTAATAATTTACATAATTTTATTATTGTATAGAAGAGCAATTATGAATTTTATTTTTTTTAGTTAATTATGTTAAATAAAAAATTCTGACAATATAATATTTGTAATTTTTTAAATCATAAGAGGCAATCTGTATTTTAAGCAAATCTCAGGGGGTATATTTGTAATTTACCCTTATATATTTTATCCACATAAAAAATTAGATCAATCCGATAATTATAATTTATTTAATTATTTATATATATATATATATTTTAGATGTTTCGGAAATGAAAAACAAAAAGAGTTCAAAAGCAAAACAGAGAACAAAAGAGAGGGTCAGGCCCTCTCATACACAGTGCTGACCATATCAGCCACAAGCATAGGTCTAAGAGATTGGGGAGGATCATCAAACACTTCCAGGTCTACGACTTGAGCAGCTCCTAAACGGGCAAGTTCATCCGCACATTTGTTCCCTTCACGATAGATATGAGCAATGGTACATTCGGTGCGTTGAAGGAGGGCCTTGATGTCAAAAAGAAGAGCTCCAAAAGAGGAGTTCTGGAGTAGTTCATCTTGGGTGGTAATCTGGTGCACAGCCACTTTACAGTCAGTCACAACTTGGACTTCTCTCCAACCTTTCTCTAGAATAATGGTGAGTCCTCGGTAAATTGCCCACAGTTCTGCCTCTAGACTGGTAGCAGACTCTAGCTTCCCAGTGTAGCCAAACACCCACTGACGTCTTTCATCTCAAAACAAACCACCAAAGCCAGCAAGACCTGGTTCCTCTTGAGCACATCCATTCGTATTGAGTTTTAGCTTACCTGCACAAGGAGGTAACCAAGCTATTTGTTTGGGAACAGTTTGATCAATGGCAAGGGGGGACAGAAAAGCTTCATGAATATTAGAGGCATATTGGAAGGCTTGGAAGATGCTATGAGAAGCATTACCATCCAAATTTGCAAAAACTTTATTATTTCTATCTTTCCAGATTTGCCATAACAAAGTAGCAAACCAGATATTCCAAGAAATGCCTCGAAAATCAAGTTTATTATCCTTAAGATTAGATACAATCCAATTCTCAAAGGTAATAGATTCAACCTCCCTTTGCCATTGATCATTTCTAACAATCTTCCATATATTCCGAGCATAAATACAATCCCAGAAAAGATGTAAGAGATCTTCGCAGTGCAGATTGCAACGAGGACAAAGCACATTATCTGTAAGCCTTCTAGCAGCCCTCATTTGATTTGTAAGCAATTTATTTTGCAAAATGAGCCAAAAGAAGCCCTTAAGCTTTTGGGGCAGCTTGAGTTTCCAGATCCATTTCCAACTAGCATCAAGGTGCCCAACCTCAGTGATTAGATCATAGCTTGATTTAGAAGTGAAGATACCAGTGGATGTACCTACCCAGCAAGGTTTATCAGGTAAGTTAGTGAATCTAGGTGGGTGCACACTTTGAATGCTGGTAATATCTTGCGGGGTTAAAAAATTTTCAATGCTATCAAGGTTCCAGTTCAGGCTGGTATCTAGAATGGAATTAACAGTTGTGTCATCACAATGATTTCCTGGAGAAGTGTCTTCTAGAGGTTGATTACCACACCACCAATCTTTCCAAAGAGACACAGCAGCTCCATCACCAATGATCTACTTAGTACCTTTTCTGAGAACATCTTTAGAATAAACAATACTCCTCCAAATATGAAAGCTACTCCGCTGGGTAGGCCAAGTCAACAAGCTATGATTTTGGAGGTACTTACTTTTAAGCATGACAGTCCAAAGAGTATCCTTCCCATATACAAGATCCCACCCAAGTTTGGAGAGAAGAGCCAGATTTTGATTTTTGGCCTTGCGGATACCCAAGCCCCCTTTGTCTTTAGGTTTGCAAACTTGCTCCCAGTTAACCAAATGAACTTTCTTGACATTGCCTTGATCGCCCCACAGAAAATTTCTATTAATTTTATCAAAATCCGCACAAATGTTATTAGGAAGTTTAGCTGTGGACATCACATAAGAAGGCATGGCTGAAGTAACGGATTGAATGAGGGTAGCTCGGCCCGCCATGGAAAGGACACTAGCTTTCCAGCCAGAAAGTTTCTTATGCAATTTCTCGATGATAAATTGGAAATAATTTCTGCTAGCTCTGCCATGGAGGATTGGAGTGCCGAGATAATGGCCAAGATTTTGAGTAAGGGGAAAACCACTGATATTACTGAGTTCTCGGGCTTTAGTTCGAGGCACATTTTGAGAGACAAAATTTGTTGACTTATTGGGATTAATTTTGTGACCAGAGAGGTCACAGAACTCATGAAGAACATCCAAAATCACCCCACAACTGGTTGTGTCAGCTTTGGCAAAAAGGAGGAGATCATCCGCGAAGAAAAGATGAGAAATGGGAAGACAATTTCGAGATGCTTTGATACCTTTCCAATCACCACTATTAACCTTGCCATTGATCATGCTTGATAATTTTTCCATACAGAGAATAAATATGTAGGGGGAAAGTGGGTCCCCTTGTCTAAGGCCTCTACCCATAGGAAATTCAGGCAGAGCTGCCGTTTTAACAGAGGTGATACAACTCATAATCAGCGCAACCCAGTCCCTATTAAGGTTAAGATCGCAAAGGGTTTGTTGAATGAAAGCCCAAGAAATTCTGTCATAAGCTTTTTCAAGATCAATTTTAATCACCATGCCACCTATTTTCCCTTTCTTGTGTCGGAGAGAATGAATTATCTCTTGAGTAATAATGATGTTGTCATTAGTAGATCTACCAGGAACAAAACTACTCTGATTTGGACTAATGAGATTGTCAAGGAAAGGTTGAATCCTATTAACCAAAATTTTAGTGACAATTTTGTAGCTCACATTACACAAGCTGATAGGTCTGAATTTCTTAATGCTATCTGGATTATCTACCTTAGGAATAAGAGAGATGAGGGTTTTATTAGCCTCCTCAGAGATTTTGTTGGTAGCAAAACAGTTTTTCACAAATTGACAAACAGAGGAACCTACCAAGTCCCAAAATTTCTGGTAAAAGACAGCTTGGATACCATCCGGACCAGGAGCTTTGTAAGCTTTTATACTCTTAACAGCTTCCCAGACTTCTTGGTTAGAAATAGGTAATTTCAGAACTTGGTTTTCCACATCCTTAAGTCTAGCCTCAAAAACAATATTTCTGGGAGAGATAACAGTGGGGTCACCCTTAAATAAGTTCACAAAATAGTCTTGGACATGGACTTGAAGCTCCGAAACCTCAGAAATCCAGGTACCATCCTCTTGGATGAGCATATTGATCCTAACTTTCCTCCTTTTGGCAATGGTAGCAGTGTGAAAAAACTTTGTGTTTCTTTCCCATTGAGTAATCCAATTTACTCTAGATTTTTGGAACCATAAAATCTCTTCTTGGTGTAACACCTGATTATATTCCTTAACCAGATCTTTTTCCAGCATAAACATGTTATGGGTGAAACGGAAATCCTAGGCTTTTTGAATGCCTTCAATACGAGCAAGAAGTCTACGTTTTTTGGCAAAAATGTTACCAAAAACCTCTTTATTCCAAGTTTTAGAAGTTAACATCAAGTGATTGATTTTATCAAGAAGATGAGAATCACAATTATTCCAAGCTTGTTGGACTACACTCCTAAAATCAGGGTGTGTAAGCCAAGCCACTTCAAAACGAAAAACTTTATTAAAGGGGGTGAAAGGATGCATACCTTCAGTAAAAACAACAAATGGAGAATGATCGGAGTAAGTTCGTAGGAGATTTCGGACAGTGCAACCAGGAAATAGAGAACTCCAAGCAGCATTGCAAAGAGCTCGATCCAACTGCTCCTTTGTATTTGCCATTCCTTGGCGGTTATTCATCCAAGTAAGTTTAGGGCCTAAACAACCCAGGTCCAGGAGGTTACAATTGCTAATTCGCTCTAAGAATTTGTTATTTCAGCCCATATTGCTGTTAGGTGTGAAGCTTCTACGTTCACCTTGAGTAGCAAAATCATTAAAATCCCCCGCCACAAGCCAGGGAGCTGTCATGTTCTCTGCCATAGCTTCCATTTCACCCCAAAGTTGGTCCCTGTTTCGCAGAAGAGGGCTTGCATAAACAGCTGATAAAACCCAGTCATCATAGCTTTCTTTATGAACTGTTGCATGAATAGCTTGATAGTTTGCAGAAGACACTCTGACATTTACAGTTAGGTTATCCCATAGAATCCAAATACCTCCAGCCCTCCCTGTTGGACCAACACTTGTCGAAGCAGTGAAACCCAAATTGTTGAAGAACATCCCCATGGAGCTCAAAGGAACTTTATTTTCCATAAGAACTAGAATATCAAGCTTGTGAATCCTTAGGATTTCAGTCAAATTTCTCTTGAAAATATTGTTGCCGGCTCCCCGGCAATTCCAAAAAAGCAACTTCATGGATTCCCTATTGGGAAAATCTGGTGGTGTTTGGTAGTCCGGCTGACCCATAAGGATGTTAACCCTGCGATAATCGTCCATGGTTGCTCTCAACGGAGCCAGCCGAACCAGGTATTGTATGTGCCCCGTGAGACTCTTCCAGTTCGGTTCTACTTGCAGCCAAGCTCCCTCGATCCACCATTCTACGGCGGCTAGGTGAATTGCTTCTCTCTCGGGTTCGAGTGATAGGCTTACATGGTTGTATTTCATCTGGTGGTGAGTAATCTCTGGGATCTTCATTAGGTAGAGAAGGAGGATGAAGAGATAAATGGTCAGGAGGTTTTTCTTTCAGATTTGGCAAGAAAGGAAAGTGAGGTTGGGGTTGAAATGAGGTAGGAAGGGGGTTGTGATGAGGTTGTGTAGAGTAAGGGGTGTGTCCCAGAGGAGGGACAGGGATCGGAGATTTGGAGATCTCCATGGCGTCAGGCTTTGCAAAAGAGCAGGACCCGGTGTTGTCAATCATAACAGCTGTGTTATTTCCTTGCCTGTCCTGCCTATCACTAGGGGCATCTGCTAGCAATACATCCTTTTCAATCTGGGACGTAACTGGGACATCAGCGAGCTGATGAGGTGCTTGGGCTGGGCCTATATTTTTGGATGAAGTTTGGCCTTGACACTCTTTCTCTTGAACTCTTCGGTTAGGTAAACCTTGGTTATATCTAAAGCCACCCATTTGCCCTTCCAGTCCTTCAGATGAAGTTTCTTCCACAAGTGGCTCAAAACGATTTCCTCCCTTGGGCCCAGCTCCTGAATTGGTCTTTCTGCCTTGTGTATTTCTATTGGGTTTCCGAGCTACTAGCATCCATGGTCCAAAGTGGCCCTTGATTATTATGAGAATGCTTATCAATATTAACGAAGACTTAGTTTTTGTTTGGGATGTGAATTGATTTTTTAGTTATTTGAGCTTGAGGCTAAAAAGTCTCATTTGGGATGGACTTTTTGACTTTTATGGTAGAAAAAATGAAATGATTATGATTTAGATGTGAGATTTTGTCTTATTGACTTTTTAACTTATTTTATCTTTTTATAACTAAAATAGTTTCAAAACAACATGTCAAACATAGCCTTAGGAAAGATAGAGAAGTCGAATACAAAGGGGTTGACTCTAGAGATTTTGATGCAACCATTGTCAATAATTTTAATGTGGCCAATAAACATTCATTCACTGCCCGGGTGGTGATAGGGTGATAAGGTGATCGACTTCCACACAAGTAAGTGAAGTTCGATTCTTAAAAGGCATGGCTAGCGATCCATTTATTTGATGAAATTGATAGTATTATATTTCGCTCGTGAATCTACCTTCTATATTGGGGGTTGATGCATTCTCTCCTTATTTCAGTGGTGGATCCTTTTCTCTGAATTGGGTTAAATCTGGCCGTCAATAGTTATCTCGAGACTAAGACCCACGAATGCTATGGTATCCCCACAAAACATCTTTTTTTTCTATTAAAAAAAATAAAAAAATAAAAATAAAACATTCAATCTTGCTTTAATTAATGGACGAGTTATTATTGTGTTAATGTTCTACCCAACATACAAGAATATGTGGTTTCTTGACTGGTAGGTAGGAAAATGATTTGTAAATATAGGCTTTGTTTGGAAAGTTAGTTATTTGGCTTTTTGGCTATTAAAGCCCGGTTAAGACCATCTTCAGATCTTTCATCAAATTTAAATTTGATGAAAAATTGATGAAAATAGTGCTCCAATCATTTCGTCAGTTTGGTATCAAATGAAGGAAGCTGTACTTTTTCATCAAATGAAGGAAGCGTTTATTCTTTCATCAAATTTGTAAGTAACTTTTGAGCCTGACGTCCGCTTGGACATCCTAGACATCCTCCCAAACAACCGATTTTGGGATAAATTTGATGAAATTTTACTCTAGATGGTCGACCGACTGGTCGACCAACCAAATTTGATGAAAGGGTTTTAGTGCATCATATCAAATCAAACTTTACTCAAATTTGATGAAATATCTTATGAATGATTGGAGATACTCTAAAATAGTTGTGTTTGAAAAGTTGATTGCCTTTTTTTTTTTTTGGAAGTTGATTTGATAGTTGTGAGGGGAAAAAAAAAAGTGAACTGATTATGGGTTTGTAGACACCCCATTTTTGACCGTCCTCAAGACTTGGACGTCACCGTTTAAACACTTGGTGATTATCCATGTTTGTGTTCGTTTGGAGTTCCCGGAGTTCTCGACTACGCGCCTTGTCTCAAGATCTCCGAACTCGACCGTTTTGTGTCTGGTTTTGCACCAAACACTTGTGTTTTGCCTTAGAGGGGCAGGGAATGCCTTGTGAGGCATCCCCACACACCACCGGCAGTGGCTAGAGGCCACTGGCTGGTTTTTGTTGCCACCGGCAATGTATGTTGCCGGTCGGCACTCTTTGTTGCCGATCGGCAGTCAATTTTGTCAAAATGACATTTTTGGCCGGCCGACTACTGTTTAGCTGCTTTTGGAGATATTTTGAAACAGCTGGCTGGCATTTGCTTCCCCTCCATACACGTGTATGGAGGGATGCCCCTCTTGTTAGCTTACATTGTAAGTTTACAAGATTGGCTCCTCTATAAGAGGAGCCCTCCTCTCCTTTGCTCAGGGGTTAGAAAAAATTAGAGCTTTTTGCTTAGAAAATACAGAGGAAGCTCTGGTTTTAGGGTTAGGGTTCAATACACATCCTATCTCTATATTACTCTTGTGTGTGTTTTAGTCCATACTATTGCACACAAGCACCTAGTGCTTCACCTTCCTTGGGCTACTGAGGTTCTAAGGGCTTGTTCTTGCTTTTTTTGACTAGATTGAAGCTTAAGGAGGCAACAAGACCATCATTGTTGAAGAAAGGCTTCAAGGGTAAGAAACTAGTCCTTTTTATCCCATTTTTGCATCATATTTCTACCTATCTTAGAGCTGTTTTTGTGTTTAGTGTATAACATAAAAAAAGTTCTGTTTTTAGGCCCTCTTGATTGTTTGTTAAGAGTGTTTTGTGGTTTGGGTGTGTTTGACCACCCTTAGGCCTTGAAAGACCCCATTTTTGTGCTATTTTGTGCAAGTTTCGAGACTTTGGTGTTTGGGCCTCTTCACCACTGAAATCTTGAGGGATTTTAGTGATGGGGATGGTGCCTTGAAGTCTCCAAAAGGGGAGGGCCACCCCCTCTCCTTGTTGTCCTTGAAAGGGACCATTTTTGATCTCTTAAGGGAGCTTATGTTTGAGTGTGTGTTGAGCATGCCATGACTGTTTTTCATGCTTATATTGCCATAATATAACATGGTTTTAAGTTGGTTTTGGTGTACCATGCATACCTACCTTGTAATGCCTTGTGATTGCCTTAATATGCCTTAGGTTGTGTGCCTTTGTTTTAGCATGTTTTAGGCTTAGCTTTGTGAAGCTTTTGTGCTTATTTTGCCATGCTTTAGGTCTGTCTTAGGTTGTTTGAGTCGACCTTAGCATGCATTATATAGCCTCTTTGCATTTTTGGGCTTGTTAGCCTTAAGTATGTAAGTGTATAGCATGCTTTGTTTGCTTTGATTTAGTGGATTGGAGTCATTTTTCATGTTATTTCAGTCCCTTTAACATGTTTGTATGCTTGCCTTGCATGCCTCTGTAACGCCTTATGAGCTTGTGTTGTATGCTCCTTGAAAGTGCATTTGTGCATGCCTTTGGACTTGAGCCATTTAGATGCCATCTAGGGGTTCCTTGGGTGTTGTTTAGGTCTGCCTTTGACCTGTTTTGAGTCCGCTTAGCCTTGTGAGGCTTGGTGGGTTTGACCTTGGTTTAAGCCTCTCGGCTTGCCTCAAGTACTTGGGCCATTTGCATGCTTTACTTGCTTGAATTAGTTGGTTTGGCACCTCTATTTTGTGCAATTTCAGAGCTTGTGTTGCATGCTAATTGTCTATTGTTTGGTCTCTTCAAGTGTGCTTAAGAGTTGCCTTGTTTATGCTTAAGGTGTTGGACCATGATTGCATGCATGTGTGTGTGCATTTTGGCCTTCATTTCCTTGGTTTTGGCCACCGATTTTAGGCCTAATTACAGTTACCTAGATCATGTTTAAGACCATCATTTGCTTGGTTGCATGCTTACCTGATGTTTGCTAGTATGCTTGCACAAGTGCCTTGTCATGCCATGTTGCATCTTTAGCTTGCATGCCTAGGTTGCATTGCATCTTGCATGCATGCCTTGTTCCTTGATTTGGTGATAGGAATTGGGCCTTGTTTTGTTTGATTGGTTTGCGTTTCATTTGACATGAAAGTGCACACTTGATTCTTTAGGCCATCATGCATGGAAATGCGTGATTGGTGGCTCGAGAATCGAGGCACATATCCCTTTGAGTCGCAAACATGATAGGGGGGCATGATTGGTGCATACATTGTTTGAATTGTATTGCCATGCGAGTTTTGCCCTCTTCTTTGTTAGTTCGCGTGTTCTGCGGTATTGTTTGCCGGCCAACATTTTATCTTTGGCCGTGATAAGTCATCAGCCAATGGGTTCATTTTGTGCCGATGGCCACATCCTAGTGTCGGTGGTCATTCTACTTAGCCGGTGGGATCCCCCAGTATCCTGAGAGGCATTCCTGAGACTTTGGCAGTCTTCAGAGGAGCAAAGCAGGGAAAACAGAGGCAGACTATGCATGGCAGTGCGATTCCGAGCAAGTCCCGAGCATGCGCTGCATCTGACCCGCTTCCCGAGGGCTTTACTGTTTTAATTAGATTGATTAATTCGTTTAGTTAATTTAATTGATCTGTAATATTTAATTAGCTTGCGTAGTTAATTAATTTGTATATATTCTTTTGGTCCCTCCGAGCGAGGGCAAATCTGTAATAAGTGTGTGTGAGTGGTGTGCATGTCTCCCAACCCCCACTTCTTTCTTCCCTTTTATTTACCCGCTTACGATGGTAGATTAGGGCACGTTTATTTTAGCATACCTTATGCAATGCATGCGTGCATCCATACATTTGTCTTACATGCACCGGGCTTGGTACATCATACAAACCGCATTGTATCTTCAAATCTAACTTGAATACGTGCACCGAATAATTGCATTTCACATGCCATTTTAGGGTTAGCCGAGCCTATCCTAAACTGCATCTCTGTATGTGTTGCATTAGCCACTTAACATAAACTAGGATCATGCATATGATTACTAACTAGTTTTTGTTTTGGCACGGAGTACGATGTAAGTATTTATGCTTTAGCATATCGCATGCGTGTGAATGTTAACATGACAGCATATTTACCATGTAGCTAAATGCTTATATGAGATAAAACTGTTTGAACGCCTGTGGGTGGAGGTTGGATTGCTTGAGTTGGAAAAACTCGTTGAAATCCGTGTTTTAGCCTACTTGCGAGTAGCAAATTCCAAAGCACTTTCAAAACAAATGGATATGCAATGCTTATTTCCAAATTAGGCAATCTAGTCTATACTTGTTTGCTGTGCGCATAACATAGTAATTCTAGGCTAATAATTGGAACAAGAACACATAACGTTTTCAAAATCAGATATCACGGTTAGTAGAGGCCGGTCTTCGGACCGGGCGAAAGGGGGTGCTCATAGCTGACCTTCCCCGATTGTACCCAAGCTCCCGAGCCAAGACAACTTTGGTAATGACGGACACGTGGCCTTTGGCACCGAGTCAGGGTTTCCTAAATTCCCCCATAAAAAATATTTAGGTGGCGACTCTGTATCTGGCAAAGCAGTCCATGTTTGGCGCTTCTTTTCAAAAATCTGTTTCTCAAAACGATTTGCTAGATTTGGACTCTTTGGTTCAGATTAAGAACCGTAACAACAAAAGGGAGTCTGAACTGTAGAGTGAAGCCCAAGGGCGCGTCTACAGGGTTAGATGTAACATTTTGTCTTATTAACTATTTTAGCCTATTTTGTCTTTTAGTGGACTATTTTAGCCCAACCCTCTTCTCAAACACCCCCATAAAATGAAAAATGATCTATAAGCCCACTTTTTGGACCCACTTTCTGGATCTAGTGATGTGTCAATAAAATGATTGATTGATGATTAGAGAACAAACAAGAGAGAGAGAGAGGGAGAGAGAGAGAGTGAGATTTTACTTAGATATTTTAATGGTGTAATACATCATTGGGTGTAGAAAGTGGGTCTAAGCTTTAGGTTTGAAATAGCAATACTCATATAAAATTTATATAAAAAAATATATTTAAAATGATATATTAGTAGTATTTGTAAAATTATAAGGATAATAGATGTTTTGATTAAAAATAAATTTGTTTAGAATTTCTATATCATTACTTCTTCTTTTTTTATCTACAAAAGTCAATTGTTAATGATTATATTAGTACTTATGGGAGTTAACCTCACCACCTTTAGGAGTTAACCTCCCTACCTTTGCAAAACGCCTAGTGTTTGCCTCTTAATTCAACTCCCCTTAACCTCCCCTGGAACTAAACCCTTATGATAGTCATGATCAATGAAAGTCATTACTCCTTATGTGTAATATTGCACTACAATTAAAAAATATTTTTTTAATGGATCATTTTTTCATAAATCCCTTTTCTATTACTTGTGTTCCAATTAGTTCAAATTATTATTTTTTATATTTCAATAAGTTCCATAGATGGCATAGTTACCAAAACACCCTTATTTAAATAAGGGTGTGAGGTGTGCCTTAGTCGATTCAAATACTTTTTTACAATAGAAAAATTGCCTTCCAAATTCTCAAATCTTTGTTGATATTTGAATTTGACTTCGTTAGTGTGCTGAAATCATTAAAAACAGTTGTCCATCCTCTACACCCATCTTCACATTGCTTGTTTCTGACGTTTTGCTAGCGACCAGAACACTTTCTCGTTGTGAATATTCACATCAACCTAGCCAATCATTCTGCGTAGTTTAAAATGGATACCAACCGTAAATCAAATCGAATTCTTTTTTTGTGTTAGGTTGAAACTGTTGGAACAATCTTCTGTATAAAATAAATAACTTGAAACAAATCAAATAAATAAAAATAAATTACTTACAGAATTTATTTTACCAAAATGAATAAGTACAAAAATAGATCAAGTTGAGTGTGTGACACTCCGTCCTTAAGACAAATTCGCCCCGCTTTGGTGTTTACGGATAAAAGGCGTTTGTCTCCCAAGATACAATGATCTTCATAGATTGTAGTAGCATACCAAACAATCTGTACAACGAACCAAACCTGTGTTCTATACTCTCAAATGTGTTCTCTAAAAAAAAAAAAAGTAGAATAAAGAATAAAAATGCAAGAGTGCAAAATGGGAAAAGAAAGAATTTTCTGGATGTTTTTCATTGTGAGAATCTGCTGGAATGAGTCCTCTATTTATAGGCATAGATGGTGACCTTTGGACAAATCCGAATAGGTGCAACTTCAAACTAAACAGGTGCAAAAACTGTTTGAACAGATCTGCTAACAATTTTGAATCTGTCTGGGCAGTTTTATAACTGTTTAGACAGTTTGAATCTGTTGGAGAGTAAAAGGGAATTTCAAACAAGAGGAGGCAAAAAATTAAATTAATTTTGTCCAAAAAAATTAAATTTTCCTGCAAGATTTTTTTTGAAAAAGTTTCAGTCGGCCGGTCGGACGGACAGCGCTGGCAACACCCGCGCGTGTGTAGTGGTTTGAGCCAAAGGTCAGTTTGTCCATAACTCCTCCCTTCTACAAACTTGGGGTGCCCCTTGGGGCCCAACCTAAATGTTGCCATCTAGAGCTTATATACATACATAACCTCTCTTAAAGTTTCAATGTGGGACAAGTCTTACAAGGAAACTCACATTTTATTCTTTAATTGTCCAATTCACAAACCGGAAAATGACGTCAACTTCCCATTTACTCATAAATGGTTTTGACAAACTGTTTGTACCGTGTGACTCACTATGCGGCAAGAAACATATTACCTCTTTAGACCCACCCCAAAAGACGTATGGGCCCTACTCAAATTTGGACTTAAAGTTGGCCCAAAACAAGCCTATAAAACTATATCTTTCCAACAATCCCCCACATGAATGGAATTTAACGGACAGAAAATGTAACAACATGATCTAATTACAGAGAGTATAGAAATTTGGACTTAAAGTTGGCCCAAAACAAGCCTATAAAACTATATCTTTCCCACAATCCCCTACATGAATGAAATTTAACGGAGAGAAAATGCAACAACATGATCTAATTACAGAGAGTACAGAAGTTGAAAATATTCCGCAAAGGATAGGTTGCTTTTGTGTTGCGACCCTAATTTTACGTAAGTCATTATTTATTGTTATGATTATTATTACTTTATTTTATTTTTGACTTTATTAATTGCGTGGTTACATGAGAATTTAATGTGGTTTTTAATTAATTTAATATGATGTTTAATTGTAGGGTAAATTACACCTACACCCCCTGAGGTTTCAAGCTAATACAGATTCCCCCCTTACGTTTTAAAAATTACACTAACCCCCTTGTCAGAATTTACTTTTAACAAAGTTAACAGAAAATGTAAAAGTACTAAATTACCCTCACCCATTAATGCCAAATACCTTACTACCCTGAATCATCCTTCCAAACCAAACCAAACCCAACACATACCAACCTTCCTAATTCCCTTTCACATCTACCTCAACCATGAATAGAGCCACCAGCCTTTTTTTTTCTCTAACCCTCAGTCCCCTAGTGAAAATGACCATCACCTCACATCCACCTTCGTACGATTACCACTTTAACCTCTGTGCGACCACCACCTCTGGACCACCAGAGTTCCAAACTCATTGCTTGTGTCGAACCCAGTGCAGAGACACCTCTAAATTGGTGGTTGTAATGGGGATTGTGAAGAGCAGGATACTGAGGCAAGCGGTAGAGAAAGCACAAGCAAGAGGTAGCGAAGGCAGTGTACAATCACCACCATCTTAATCGCACAAACTCTTCTCTCTCTCTCTCTCTCTCTCTCTCTCTCTCTCTCTCTCTCTTCTTCTTCTTCTTCTTCTTCTTCAATTTGATTTCAACTTTTGACACGGATGGTTGAGATTAGTACTGGCGGGATGTGGTGGTGGCATGACTGGGAAGTAAAGTTGGGAGAATGAGTAGGAAAGTTGTAGAGACTGGGTACAGAGGGTTGGGAGTAGAGGGGGCGATGTCAACTGTTGATTTAGTTTTATGACTGAAATAGGTGATTAGGATGAAGGTTGAAGTGAAATTGTTAGGGGTGGAAGTAGAGGTGTGGGTGTCAGACGTAGATGTAGAGGTATGTAGACATATGTTTGACAAAAGTACCAAGTGAGCTCACATTAGATCTTCGACATCAATCGCTGGTAAAGGAAGATCGAGGGAAGGTTTTTGGGACATGGTAGTGATTGTGTGACTGTGCTCCTGGGAATGGTCGTGTGCATCGGACATGGTAATAGGTCTTGGTGTGGTCATCTACTGCCATGGTAGTCTAGTGACATTCAATTTGTGGACTGTTGTTTGAGTTTCAAAATATTTTTTGAAAGTCTGAGAGATGTGTTTGATTCTGTGGTGGAGGTAGTTGGTGGAGGTTATAAAAGGTGGTGGTGTGGTGTGGTGTGGTGTTGGTGTGAGTGATGGAGACTGTTGGATGTGAGATGCTTTATGGAAGAGGTTGGTTGCTATTGGGTGAGATGTGCTCTATGGAAGAGGCACTAATAATGGCTTGGTTGATATTGTGATGGTTGTTTACATGCGAGTTACTGTGACGAAGATTACTATGTAAGGCCAAGTGTTTGAAGGTCAACTGTTTGAAAAAATGATTATAAAACCAAGTGTGTTATTGATGCAGGGGTTATTGAGGCAAATGGTGGGCCATAGGAGAAGAATACAACAAGGGTAAATTTGGGTTTTTGAAAAATTAAATGCTGAAATAAGTTGAATCTGTTAGTTGACTTTACTGTCAATTAACAGAAGGATTTTTTTGTTATGCATTTGTAAACCTCAGGGGGGGTTGTAATTTATAGAACCACAAGGGTATTATTGTATTAGCTTGAAACCTCAGGGGCTGTAAGTGTAATTTACCCTTAATTATATATAATTAATTTGAATATATATATATATAAAAGGGTGTTATGTATATATTGAGTTTATATAGGATATTTATATTTATATATGTTGTATTTATATTATAAAATAAAATATACTGTTATTAGGGTATTATATATTAAACTTAGGTTGTTATAATTATGAGAAGTGATTGAAACCCCCTCCAATCACTACCCCCACACACACGTGGGGGGTGGTGATTGGAGGAGGAGAAGAAGAAGAAAAAGAAAAAAAAAAAAAAAACTGGCCAATCACAGCCAGAGGGGGTCGTGGGGATGCCCTCCTGTGGGGGTCTAAATCATTTTTCTATAATTATAAAGGTGTAGGGAAATTTTTTTCAAAGTAGCATCCACAGGGAGAAAATGTGTGTGTGTGTGTGAGAGAGAGAGAGAGAGAGAGAGAGAGAGAGAGAGAGAGGGGCAAAGAGATCAGGATTAATCAATCAAGAGTGCTCTGCGAGAAAGAGAGGGAGGGCGAGAGGGGAGGGGAGGAGAGGAGGAAAAGAAAAAAAAGGGTTAAGGTTTTGTTTTGGTAGCTCCATTAGTTCTTCAAATATTTGTTTGATCTTCATAAAAATAATTGTGAGTGCAAAACCCACTTCCCTTGATTTATCTCTAATTCATTGTTTTTATTTATTTATTTGATGTTGGTTTGACTTTGTATTTGCATGTAGATGATGGATTAATTTTAATTATTTTGATTAGTTGTATATGCCATGTTTAGGGTTTTTATATGGATTTATTTTATGGTTGTAATCACACTCATGGATATAAGAAATTAAAACAAACTTGGAACCCATAGATAAATTCCTTATACTCCACCATAACTCCATGGATTGTTGTTTTATTTGAATGTTGGTGAGAAAGAGTGTATAAAAAAAAAAAAAATTTAAAAGTGAGGATTGTGAGACTCCTAACTTTTGTCAACCTTATTACGTCCCTTAATTTTGAGTTATTATAATAAAGCCCTCATCGATTATTCGCAAATTAAACCCTAGAACCGAAAACGCATCACGAACGAACCCATACAAACCCTAATCAACTCTGGAAGCTTAGAAAATCATTTCTAACATTCTAATATTAATTATTTAACTTCAAATTTTAGCTAATCACTCTAAACCGTAATTTCCGATTTTCACAGTTTTTGTTCGGTTATTTACCTTTAAATTTAAAGCAAGACAATACAAACCGAATTATTTTTTCTAATACTAATTTATTAAATCTACACTTGAAATAGATACTTTAATTGAGCTCAAGCTCTCACATTTTTATTAAATCATAAATTAACCCTAAACAAGTTCCATTATATATTTATATATATACTTGTATCTTAAAATCTTTTTTTAACATTATATTTGACAATTTTCAAAATTTGTACACAAAAAAATAAAATAAATTAAGTCCCTCAAATCACCATTTATGGCCAGCCATACCTATATAGATATGATGAATGTACTTTTTGAGACAATTTTGCATGATTTAAAGAAGAAAATCTTTGACTTGGTACAAACTTATATATATATATATATATATATGTATATATGCAACTAGGTTGGTTTGATTAGGAGAAAAATTCTAACTAGATCATATTTAGGAATCTAATTAAGACCTTTAATCCTCCACTATTCCATTGAATTTAAACTAAATCCAAACTATCCAATCCAATTCCAACCGAAGGACATTTAGGACCTTTTGCATCAAATTCATTATATAAACAACCCCTCCCTTAGCATTTTACATACAAGAACAACACTTATACACACTATATTCAGCTGAAAGAGAAGAAAGAAAGGAGGTGAGCTTGGTAGAAGAGCTGAGAGGAAGAAGAAGTTTGCTAGCAATTCCAACAACCCTCAAGTAAACCACAACATAACTCTCTTTCATTTTCCTTTTTCAAATACATGTTATTAGAAGTTTAAAATGGTATTTTCATATGTGTTCTAATGGTATTCTTGTGTTAAAAATGAAAGGAGTTGATCCTTGATTCTACTCTTTTATTTCTCTTAATCAGTATAAGACTACCTTTTTCCATATCAATCTCTCAAAATTTTCAAAGGAACACCTTCACCTTAAATTTCTGAGTTTAATACATATTATTTAGCATGTTTTCATCACAAGAGAAGTATAAAATTTCCCCTAGCTGACTTTTTTTCTCACCAATTTTCTATTTTCAAGAACTGTGCTAAAAAAATCTATTTTACAACTACCTTGCAAAAATTTTAGAAAAATGTATAAAACTCTTCTGGACCTCTATTTAATGTCAAAATCTTTCTTAAGGAGTTAGTTTTCAAGAAAAATTGGTTTCATTGAAAAAGAGTGAACGGTTTGTGAGAAAATCCAATTTTCGTAACGGTCAGCGAATTTGGACAGCGCTGGAGTGTTTCTTAAATAACTAAAAATTTAGTAAAGCTATTTCATTTTTGAAAAATGTTCTGAGAACTAGATAAAATTCCCTACGAACTATAGGAAGGCCGGGCTCTGAAAAAATCTGAAATAGCCCTTTTGAGTATAATCTTTAGGTAGTACTGAATCTAGAAATTCTGTTTTCATTGGTATTTTATGCTCTTGTGTTCATGAATATACTTATTAATTTATGATCATGTCTCGGTATGATATTACACGTGTCATAGGTTTATGTATTTTATTTTAATCCTTCGATGGTGCTCACACTTATGCAAATCTAGAAATTATATTCTTGTGCGAAATTATTCCCTTAACTACTTGAATATGCCTAGAGCTACTTGTGCCTATCTTCATATGTGAATCTCATGTGTTGTAACTTTATTTCCTTCTATTTGTACTATGTAGTTGTTCATACTTGTGCAATAGATGTTGTTTCAAGAGCATGTCCTAACTCAGACTTAAATTATCTAACTCAAACAGGAAACTTAATTGGTGGTAATGGGTTGTGAATTTTTGGACAAGTTACTAAGATATTGATTGGTTGACGGGATGCGTTCCCTATTTGGAAGTTAAAGTCTTGCGCAAGTGCTTTTCGGAACCTTTGAACGGAGTGGTTGTATTCGGACCCTAGATATTTGATGTAAGGAGGGATTTGGGCAAGGCTCATTATTACCATCTCTTTTGAGGCCTTGCGGTTGGCGTTACGCAGTATATAACCGTTGCTAGGCATCCGATGTAAGTTCTGCAACAAAGCAGCAAAAGAGGGGGCATACTGAATAATCCGCGTCCGATTCTTGCGGTTGGGAGGACAAAATCTCTTTGGGGGATTTCTAGACTACTAAAAACTAACCCTATAACCTGTGTTAATTACTTAAATGCCATGCTCCTTTCCCTTATTGTTATAATTTGCTATTGTGTATTGGATTGGGAAAAAATGACGGGGCGTGTGTGTGTTTACTGGGCATTCAAAGCTCATGGCATTTCATGCCAAGTATCAAAAAAATGTACGAAACCAACGAAGAGTCAAATACATTTGAAGACTTAAGTTTGCCTTGTAGAAAGTTTAGAACCATTTCGCTTATTAGCTTGACTATGCTTTTATTTATTCTTGGATTGTAATAGTAATGGGACTCATTTTGTAAATTTAAAATTTGAGACACTGTAATTATTATTTACCTTGTAATCCTATGCCTGTCTCTGCATTACTTATGAAATCTTGTGTCAATGCCTTTTAAGATCTATCAAAAGGGTAGTGCGCTACCTAAGAAAGCTGGACCTTAAAGGGAGGCTAACTTGACTCCTCTGACGATCTGGGATCTTACTTGATTATTGGCCATAGGACTCATTAGTGTCACTTCCTAAACTCCTAACCTTAGATAAACCCTGTATTTAATTGTTAATATATTCTCTGATTTTCGCGATTTTTGGGGCGTCACAAAGATTATGAGATTTATTTAAATACCTTAGACTTGGCATTGTTATGTTTATTTTCATAAGTGAGATGTTTTGTATATTTATATTGTTGCCTTGTTCTTAGGAGTAGACAAGTGCTTTGATTTACGAATGTATGTATATGCTAACCATCCGGGGAGTGTGAGTCAAACTCAAGATGATATCCCTGTACAAGTTTGGCTTCAAAGCGGTGTTAGGTATATAGGAGGCACATGGGATAGATGTGTAGGCCAGAAGTGAAGGGCCGACGTGGTGGAATTAAGGTAGAAGAATTAAATATGAACTTATATATATAGTTTGAATTGTATTGATTTGTACATCTTGAAACAAATAATAATTGACCTCAATAAGTTACAAAATTTGAGCAGAGGCATGTGTACGTAATTCTAGATAACTTTTGTGTTTTAACTTTTTATTAAAAAGATCAATTAGAACTTGTAATCGGATGATCTTGGTTACAATAGTTTTTATTTGTTTTAGCAATGCAGATTTTAGATGTTATTTTAACCCACGAAACGAGCTCATTTTTATTGGTTTTGTGTAAACTAAAATAAAACATTATTATGAACACTTTTTGTGTTTTGAACTTTTTCCAAAAAAATCATCTTCGGGCAATTTCTTTTTCGTTTTCAGTTCTAGATTTTTCAATTGAATTTTGTTTAGGTTCTTCTATTAAGTTTTTCTCTTAACCTGTTCAGTTTCTACTAAATTCGTGCATGATACCTTTTATAAAATTTGATTTTGTACAATTTGTTTTCTTTGAGTTTTGGTCAATTCGAATTATTTAAGCATGAAATAGTGCATTTTTATACTTTTTCAGCAAGTTACTTATGATTGAACTATACTAACTTTTTTTTTTGTCTTTGCAGAATGGTGGATCTTATTAACTTTTTATACAGGGCTGACTCACCATAATTTTATATTTATTTTGTTTATTTTATACTCAATTTATATTTAGCTGTGTACGGGCAAGAAACTAAACGTCACCGCATCTCGGGAAACTGCCCCTTCGTCTCGATGCGGGTGAAACTACTTGTCTTTTCTCGTAACAAGAATTGATGTACTTTTTGTTGGTGTCTAGTGGACACATGGATGTCAAATCTTGTACTCATACCAGTATACTTGTATACTGACCCGTTTTGTCTCTTGGCAACTCGGATGCGTTCTATTTGAGCTTAATTGAGCTTCCTTTGCAGGATTAGTTGGGGTTACGGTGGTGACATGAAATAACTATAATTGTTGAACATATCTCTTGGATTTCTTTTGTTTTCTTGAGTTTAGAGTTAATATTAGTTTACGTATTTATTATTTTTTTTTATAACCTTAATACTTTGATAATTTGGCATTGTGGGTTATTTTGTAACTTTATATTATTTAAGTTGTTTTGACTATTTGTTGCTACTTTAATGTTGGAGGTATTGGACAGTTATGAATTTATGATAGATAGTTTGGTTGGCGTTTTGTTAGTTTTTTTTATTCCTTGTAATCTTTTGAGCATGGAAATTTACTTAAACCTTTTTTGTTTCATCCCTAGGATTTGGATGATGGAATATTGATTAGGGTTTAGCCCTAATTTAATATTTAACTGTTCAAATTTTGGGGCGTGACATTTTGGCTTTGAACCTTCTCTTGTGAGACACTGTCGGATTCACTAACTAACCAATGAACATGATGTCTTGAACTATTCAACCATTTGTGTAAACCAAGACAATAGAACTCACACAATATATTACCAGACACAGTTTAATTCTCACTATTGTATTCATTTTAGCCCTGAACAACCTGGTCTTTCATGAATGCTCTAGAGAATTGTAGCCCTTCACAAATCTCATAGAACCGGCCTAGTTCACACTCATATAGGTGATTTTTATGAAGAGTATTCTGCCATACTCTACTAGGTATTCACAGATATAACAATTATTAAAAGTATTTACTTAACCTAAAACGCTACAGACATCACTATTTTATTATAAAAATTAGGTAGGAATTTGACTCCCCAGTGATCCTTATGAGTCATAGACAACTCGGTTATCCCTTTGAACTTAGATCTTGGGATCTCCAGTCAACTAGGTTGGTTACCGTTGTGGTAACTCTTATTCAATAGGCTTAAGTCTCATTCCCCTCGATGAATTTTCAACTAACTCTTTTGCTAACCCCTTGGTTAATGAATCCGCTATGTTGTCTTTAGACTTCACATATTCAATGGAAATAATTCCATTATTAGAGAGTAGCTGTTTCATAATGTTATGTCGACGACGAATGTGTCGTGACTTACCGTTATACATATGACTCTATGCTCTACCTATTGCTGATTGACTATCGCAATGTCTGCATATAGCAGGCACTGGTTTTGGCCACATTGGAATATCTTTAAGGAAGTGACGAAGCCATTCTGCTTCTTCCCCAACTTTATCTAAAGCTATAAACTCTGATTCCATAGTAGACCTAGCAATGCAAGTCTGTTTGGAAGATTTCCAAGATACAGCCTCCCCATCAAGAGTAAAGACATATCCACTAGTGGATTTTGAATCTCTAGTATCCGATATCCAATTTGTATCACAGTATCCTTCAAGTACTGCTAGATATCTACTATAATTTAGCCCAATGTTGAGTAAATCGGAGATATCTTAGAACCCTTATAATTGTTTTTCAGTGTTCTACTCTTGAATTACTCGTATATCTACTTAATTTACTTACTGCATATGCTATATCCGGGTGAGTGCAGTTTATCAAGTACATTAAGCTTCCAATAATTTAGGCATACTCTAATTGAGAAATACTTTCCTCTATATTTTTAGAAAGAAAAAAATTAACATCCATAGGTGTTCTAACAAGATAATCATCATCTTTGCTAAATTTGTCAAGTATTTTCTCAGTGTAATGAGATTATGACAAAGCATAACCTTCTGATATCTTGGTAATTTTCATACCAAGTATTACATCAACAATCCCCATCTCCTTCATGTCAAAATGTTTATTTAACATTTTCTTAATAGTTTTAATCATATCATTAAGCATATCATCCACATAAAGGCATACTATAACATAATCCTTGCTCGTGTTTTTAATATAAACACATTTGTCACATTCATTAATTTTGAATCCATTTGACATCATTGCCTTGTCAAATTTCTCATGCCATTACTTTGACGCTTGTTTTAAACCATATAATGATTTAACTAGTTTACACACTTTCTTTTCTTTTTTTTTCTTTTCTTGGAACAGAAAATCCCTTTAATTGTTCCATGTAAATTTCTTTATCTAACTCACCATTTAAGAAAGTAGTTTTCACATCCATTTGATGAATTTCTATATTGTATAAAGATGCAATGGCAATTAGCATTCTAATGGATGTTATTCTAGTAACTGGTGAGTATGTGTCAAAGTAATCTAGACCTTCTTTTTGTGTATATTCTTTTACCACAATTCTTGCCTTTTATTTTTCAATTGATCCATTCGCTTTTATTTTCCTTTTAAAAATTCACTTGTACCCAAGAGGTTTACAACCTAATGGCAAATCCACAAATTCCCAAGTATGATTTTGCAGGATGAATTCAATTTCGTTATTTATAGCTTATTTCCATAAAGGAGCCTCAGGATTGGACATAATTTCTTTAAAAGTTAAAGGCTTATTTTCTAACAAAAATGTTAGAAAATATAGACTAAAAGATTTTGAGGTTCTAGCACGTTTACTACACCTAAGTTCATCTTCCTCATTTTAATCTATCTCTTGCTCTTGTTCTTGATCTTGTTCTTGATCATGACTAGTAATAGCATCATAAGATCTTTTGTTAGTACTAGTCTCTTGTCTAGTCTTGTTTGGAAATATATATATTCAAAGAACAATATATTCCGAGATTCAATAATAGTATATATATGCATTTCGGAATGTTCTGACTTATGAATCAAAAATCGATATGCACTATTATTCTTGGCATAACCAATGAAAATGCAATCAACAATTTTAGGACCAATCTTAGTCTTTTTAGGACTAGGAATAGCCACTTTAGCCAAACACCCCCACATTTTTAAGTATTTGTAGGATAGTACTCTCTCATACCACATTTCATAAGGTGTTTGATTCACTTTCTTTCAGGGTACTTTATTAAGAATATAATTAGCAGAAAGTATTGCTTCCCTCCACAAGTTCTGAGGTAATCTAGAACTGATTAATATGGCATTTATCATTTCTTTTAAAATCTTATTTTTCCTTTTAGCAATTCTATTTTGCTGAGGTGATTAAGAAGCTTTGGTTTGATGAATTATTCTATGTTCTTTACAAAACTCATCAAAAGGTTATTCATATTCACCATCTCTATCACTTTTAAGTTTTTTAATTTTCTTACCAAATTGATTTTTAACTTCATTCTTATATTGAATGAAAGTTTTCAAAGTTTCATCATTGGTTCGAATTAAATAAACATAACTATATCTAGTATAGTCGTCTATGAAAGTGGTAAAATTCTCATCTCTAGTTTGAATTGATTTAAAATCACAAATGTCACTATGAATTTCAATTGAATGGAAAGGAGTATTAGTTAATTTTGCTAATTTCACATTTATGATTTAAATCAATATCAAATTTAGGTAAACATTCCATATTAATTAATCTATGCAAAGATCTATAATTAACATGTCCTAGTCTACCATGCTACAAATTTAAAGACTCAAACAAGTAAGAAGAAGATGTATTTTTATTAATAACAAAGGGTACAACAGTCATTACATTCATTTTGAAAAGGCCATCAGATATGTAACATTTTTTTACATACATCTTATTCTTAGTAAGTACAAACTTATCACTCTCAAATACTAGCGTAAACCCATTTTTACTCAACAAAGATCCAAAGACTAGATTCTTTCGAATGTCCGGTACATGCAGCACATTGTTGAGAGTGAGTTCCTTTCTAGATGTCATCTTCATAATAATCTTTCCTTGCTCTTCAACTTCAGAAGTCAAGGAGTTTCTTATAAAAAGTTATTCATCGTTGTCTACCACAGAATAAGATATGAACATCTTTTTGCCAGCACAAATGTGGCGAGTAGCACCAGTGTCCACCCACCATTCTTTAGGATTTCTAACAAGATTTTCCTCGAAAACAACTGCAGAAAGATTTATGTCCTCAACATCATTAAAAAATTTGTCCACTTTAGTCATATTGGATTGAGCAGGCTTCTTGCTGGATCTTATTTTACATTTGTGTTTGTTACGACAATCTTTGGCTCGATATCATTCTTTGTCACAAATATAACATTTGCTATTGAACTTGTACTTCTTATTTTCCCCTCCTTTAGAACCTTGTGCGAAACTTTCTCCAAAATACTTCTGTTTCTTTGCTTTTGGGGCATGTTTTACTACATTTGCCTTAGACTCCATTGGATGCTTACTAGCCTGCTTTTCAGAATTGCAGTTGTCCCCCTTAATCCTCATGCACAATCAATTCTTTCACAGTCATTTATTTGCCCTTGTGTTTGAGGTAGTTCTTGAATTCCTTCTAATCTTGTGGTAATTTTTCAATTAAGGCAGCAATTTGGAAAGATTCATTGAGAGACATGCCTTCTACATGAATGTTATGCAGAATGAGTTGAAGATCTTGAACTTGGCTTATAACAGTCTTAGAATCAACCATTACAAAGTCTAGAAATTTGCCTACCACGAATTTCTTCAAGCCAACATCTTCTGTTTTATACTTTTTCTCCAAAGACTCCCAAAGTTCTTTTGCCATCTTGATAAGACTGTAGACATTGTATAATGTATTGTCAAGTCCGTTCAAGATGTAATTCCGACAAAGGAAATCAGTATGTTTTCAAGTATCGACAGCAGCAATTACTTACCAGTCGGTTTCATCCTCTTTTAGAGTAGGAACATTTTCACGGAAGAAATGTGCCAAGTTGAGAGTAGTAAGATAGAACAGCATTTTATGTTGCCATCTCTTAAAATCAGTTCCTAAGAACTTCTCTGGCTTTTCGCCATGATTGACTGGCACAGTCACAACAGGAGAGGGTGTTGGAGTAATTACAGTCACCATGCCAATATTAGTTTGAGTATTAGTTTTAGTAGCCATGAATTCTAAATTATAAAACAAAATTATAATTAGAATTTTATACTACACAAAAAATTTAAACCAAAACCACACAATTAAATTCTATAAAAATAAAATATATTTAAACAACTTAATTCCACACAGAAAAATATTTATGTAACATTTCAAAAATTAAAATACTGGAAACAGAATTTTAATTACTGAAAACACAGAAATTATTTCTGAAAACCTAAATTAATTTATGACCAACTTCACAAATAATTATTCTGAATTATTAATGACTACCAATATATTACTACTAGTTGTCAAAGAAAATAAACAGTATATTACTACTATTTTTCAAACAGTATATTACAACTATTTGTTTTTCCAACCAGAATATTATTTTGTAAAACCACATAAAATAATTTCTATAAGAAAAAGAGAAGAAGAAAGAAAACAAACAAAAAATTCTGTTTAAATAGAATAATTTGAATCTGTCTTAAGATTGTTGGAACAATCTTATATGTAAAATAAATAACTTGAAACAAATCAAACAAATAAAAATAAATTACTTACAGAATTTATTTTACCGAAATGAATAAGTACAAAAATAGATCAAATCGAGTGTATGATACTCTGTCCTTAAGACAGATTTGTCCCGATTCGGTGCTTATAGATAAAAGGCGTCTATCTCCTAGAATATAATGATCTTCCTAGATTGTAGTAGTACTTCAAACAATCTATACGGCGAACCAAACCTGTGTTCTATACTCTCATATATTTCTCTAAAAAAAAAGTAGAATGAAGAATAAAAATGCAAGAGTGCAAAAACAGGAAATGAAAGAATTTTCTGGATGTTTTTCATTGTGAAAATCTGCTGGAATGAGTCCTCTATTTATAGGCATAGATGGTGACCTTTGGACAAATCCGAATAGTTGCAACTTCAAACTGAACAGGTGCAAAAACTGTTTGAACAGATGTACTGATAGTTTTGAATCTGTCTGGGCAGTTTTATAATTATTTAGACAGTTTGAATCTGTTGGACAGTAGAAGGGAATTTCGGACAAGAGGAGGCAAAAAATTGAATTTTTCCACAAGAATTTTTTTGAAAAGGTTTAAAGAAATTTTATCCAAAAAATTAAAGTTAGAACCGACCCGAGCCAGATGGACGGCGGCGGCACGCCCGTGTGGTGGTTTGAGCCAAAGGTCACTTTGTCCATAACTCCTCCTTTTTACAAATTTGGGATGCCCCTTGGGGCCCAACCCAAATGTTGCCACCTAGAGCTTATATACATGCACAAGCTCTCTTAAAGTTTCAATGTGAGACGATCCTTACAAAGAAACCCACATTTTATTCTTTAATTGTTCATTTCATGAATCCGAAAACAACGTCAACTTCTCATTCACTCATAAATGGTTTTGATGAACTGTTTGCACCATGTGACTCGCCATGCGGTAAGGAACACATCACCTCTTTAGACTCACCCTAAAAAATGTGTGGGCCCCTCTCAAATTTGGGTTTAAAGTTGACCCAAAACAAGCCTATAAAACCATATCTTTCCAACAGAAACTCTAATTGTCAAATCTGTAATGGCTTGCAAACAGCAAATGCGAAATATTATATTGTGAATGGTCACTTTAGTCCTTATACTTTCGTTCTTCTGTCAGTTTTTGGAATGGTATTATAAGACTGAGTCTAATTGTTACTTGGCTCAAAATCTAAGGGATTGATTATGACAATTAAAAGATTAAGAGACAAAGTAAAATTAAAGGGGTATATAAGATGATATAAATAAGTATATTTTTTTTGACTTTTTTATTTTAAAAAAAATGTGCAGATAAATAGAGGGTGATGTGAACCAAATAAATATATTATGTTAAATACCCCTAAATATACAAAATATAAAAGTGTAAAATGTAATTTATATAAAAAAAAAAATTTATGTAGGGCTATGAAGTGGGGATCATCGTTCTTTTCTTTCCTTCTTTTTTTGGGTCAAATGAAAAGGCGACATTTACATGATGGTGGCCAATTGCAACCGACAGCACGCTTTTGTCTTGGTGTAAAAAGGTTGCATGTTTTTTTCTTCTTTTTTTTCTTTTTTTCAATTCATTGTTATCCATGTTCACCCACAAAAAAAAATCATTGCTATCCACGAGCCACCACAGTGTTATGTCCAAAATCAAGTAATCCGAAATTCAGTTTCTTATTTGTCCATGAGGTGTTACTACTACTAATTTAGTAATTTAGTTCTTTAGTTAGGTTGGGTAGTTGATTGTTGATATTCTGATGGTATTACCTTTTTTTTGTTTTTTAAAATTGGGATAAACTTTCATCATTTAAATTGAAAATTCTAATCCAGTTTGTATGACAAGAACAACGGATTTCAAGAGTGAACTCTACAACTGTAAGGCTCATTGATTCTCTTGTAAAAATTGAATTGGATGTCCAGTCAACTAGAGAAAAATGTTTTTTTATCTTCTTTGATAAGTTTCTTACATATAACCAACCGATTAGGTGAGTTGTCTATAATTCTTACACTACAATGAGCCTTATAGGAATATATTTTGTGAATGACAGCACGTGACCTAGGTGACGCTGGAGAGTCAGCTGAGGTGCTACATGGTCTGGTCGGCATCTTGACTGGGCTGAGGTTATCTGCAAAGATGCCGGAATCCGAAATATACAGATAAGGGACAAGAGTCCTATAATAGGGGAGGATCTCAGTCTGGATAAAGATAAGACTCTTATGGAGTTTATTCCTATCTAATTGAGAGTCTAGGATGAGTATTGAGTCTGAGTCCACTGAAGTGAGGCTTCTACAAGGATTAGGTCAGTATAAAAGTAAGGCATTCCGTGAGTCTCAGGTACGTGTGATATACTATGAGTAGTAAGTTCTTTCTTGTAAGTTAAGCATAATTTGCTATCTTTGAAAGATATTTGATTATTGACTTAAATGGTGGAGTGCTCCTGGGTAGACAAACTACTGCCGAATTCTTATCTTTCTGTGACAGGTTGTTCGTGTTTAATTTATTCTGTCGATACTCTCCAGTTAAATTTTTACTTTAATTATGTAATCAGAAATCAACATTCACAAGCCTTATAGTGAAACTTACTAACTTTCTCACAAAAATTAAACTAGGTGCCTAACTCAAATGACCGCTGGTTGTTTTTTTTTTTTTTTTCATTCAAAAGTTTCTTTCATGAACAATCGATTAGCCAATTGTCTATAGTTTTGGTACCTCACTTGGAGGTTAGGTATGACTCCATCCTGCGAGTCTTCTTTCCCATTTTAAAAATCGGATAAATTTATATTTTGATATATCAAAAATATTTTTTATTTTTATTTTTCTATCGTGGAATAAGAAGTGTTGTTTTTTACTTTCAGGTAGTTCTATTGTCAAAATAATAGTAGCCTTTTGTCCAACGATACGCAATTATTGAAAGCACTGATTGATTTGGTAAAAGTTCAACATGATTTAGAATCCTACCTTGTAGCTTCCATTATTCACCCTCTAGCCTAATTGACAAACTTCATCAAAATTTTGACCAATAATGACTGCTTATATACCTTACAATAATACTAGAGAATCACAATTTTTGTAGTCATAATGGCTCAAAATTATTAAAAAGACGTCGTTTTGGGTACAAAACGACGTCGTTTTGACAGTTTTGAGCCATTATAACCATAAAAATTGTGACCCTCAAACATTTTCCATATACCTTATCTTAAAAAAATGACTACTCATATACCCCAAAAAAAATAAAAAAAATAAAAAATTAGACACTTTGTTTAGTTTTGAATTTTTAAAAATAATTTATAAAATTTTTAATTTTTTTAATATTTTCATTAATTTGTTTTAATTTTTAAAGTCACTTAATTTGGATACATTTAAAAAATAAAATGTTTGTGAAAAAATCCATATATCACAAAATCAATATATATATATATATATATATGTGTGTGTGTATAAATCTACTGAATGTTATTTTTTTGTAGTGGATTTTATATAAAAAAAATCACAAATTTTGTATTTTTTAAATTTATCTAGATTAAATGGATTTAAAAATATAAAAAAAATCATTATGATATTAAAAATGAACACTAAATTAATAAAATATGAAAAAAAAAACACACACACACACACAAAAAACTTGTTTTTTATGTGAATATTGACTACTTTTTTCTTCTTGTTTTTTTTTTTGAGTAAACAACCTTAAAAGTTTTGGGCCATCTCTATTGTGTATAGAATAATGATATTTCTTTGCCAAAATAACAAATGTTTCATCAGTAGGATATAGAACAATTATATTATTTTAACAAAAATAGAAATCAAAGAGATGGTGTTTTTTTAGTTGGTCATCTAACGAGAGAGAAACCGTTAGGCTTTGCCGTCTTTTTTATTGATAACTCGTTTTTTTAGTCAGTAATTACAAAAAAAAGAGATGGCGTTTTTTTAATCGGTAATTATATATTTTTGTTTTAAAAAAATAAACGACAAATATAATTTCAAAAATAGACTATTTATTTCTTCTAATACAAATGTAGAATAATCATATGATTAATAATATTTGATCATTATTATTTTTATATAAATATTCTATTCAATAAAATTTAAAAATTCAACGAGCTTAATCACGAAACAAACCCACCAAGCCCAATTGTTTCTCTCAATTAAGAGAATTGAAACTTTACCAAGAAGAAAAAAATAAATAAAAAGACAGTAATATTCCTTTCCAGTGCTTGATGTGTGTTGGCAAACTTCTTCGTTTTGTAACATTGCTCTTATAAATTGAGCTTTTTTTCTCAGTGTAATTTAAATAAAAATAATCTTATATGTGATTTGCTTCCACAGTCCCAAAAACAAAAACAAAAAAAAAAAAGCGGGGGGGGGGGGGGGGGGGGACAAAAGTCTGGAGAAAAGGTTTAACTGTCAAGGGTCTGAAGAAAAGAATAGGTTATCTGCATCAATTACTCTCCAACTAAAAACAGTTGTCCCTGGATGGTGAGATAGGTAGGTGACAAGACTTTAGAACTCATATCCATACCAATGAAACTTGCGAGATTCTCGCACACTGTACTGAATAACTGTTTTAAAATATTTTAAGTTAAACGTGATACATATCATAATAATAAATTGTTGTTATTAATGGGTTTTATCATTATATATCTCTAATACAATGTTAGCAACTAAAATAACACATTAGATGATAAAATAAGATAATAAAAGTAGATTTTGATTACAACATATTTGCCTCATTTGGAAAGTCACTATTTTAGTAGATTATTTTAATCTTTGACTATTTTAATAGAATAAAATATTTATATTTAAAAAGATGGTTAAATTTTTTTATAGTTAGATTTGTTGTTTATATAAAAATAAAAAAAATAAAATGATTATGAGTTTGATATGACATTTTATCTTATTAACTATTTTAATTTATTTTGTCTTTGTGAATTTTGAATTAGGATCCTCTCTTTGATCTCTCTCCTTACCTCCCTATTTGTTGAGCTATTGGCCCTACTTTTGGGCTCAATTTTGATGATTCGAACCGTTCACATTTTAAAATTTGCTGAGTGTATTATATCTATAAAAAATCAAGTTGATCAGATATTAAAAAGTATGTGTTCGGAAAATTATTTGTTAAATTTTTTTTAAAAAATGGTTTTTAACCTCTGTTTGGGAAAATGGGTTGGGTTGGATTTGAGACTATTTTAGCCACAAAAATACAAAATAAATTTTTCAGCCCAATAAGATAAAACATCACATCAAATCCATAATTATTATCTTATTTCTCTCACAAAAAGTCAAAAAAGCTAATAAGTCATTCCCAAACAAGACTTTTTAACCCTAGGCTAAAATAGCTAAAGAACTAAAAAGTCAAAAAGTCAACCCACTTCCCAAACAAAATCTCAGTTTGATAATCCGAACACATAGTTTCTGATATCCGATCAATTTAATTTTTTACAGGTATAATATACTTAATAAATCTTAAAATGTAAACGGTTCAAATCATCAAATTTGGGCCTAAAAGTGGGCTCAATGGCCCAACAAGTAAAAAGGTAAGGAGAGGATCCTGATTGGTGAATTTTAGCCCAAAAAACTTAAAAAATCATTTGCCAAACACCCACATTACTTATTTTTATTTCTAATATTGCTTTTTTAAAGACTAATGTAAAATGATACAGATCTTAGGGTTGTTTGGGATGACCTAAATAAGTGCACTTTTTGTCTTTTTATGAAAAGATGTACAGAAAAGTAGAGAGGTGATGTAATGAAAAAAAGATAAAAAGATAAAAAGTGTGTACTTATTTTGGGTAGCCAAACTTAACCTTATTATCACTTTGCCCTTTTTTAGGAGAAGGTTAAAAGTCATTTTTTATCATTTTAATTTATTTTGAGTCACGTCATATTATTTTTTTATTTTATATATATATATTTAAGAAAAAACTAAAAAAAAATCAACACCCACCTCCCTTTGTTTTAACTTTTGACATTGACTAAGAGGGATGGGCCATCATTGCAAGGTTTGAAAGGTTCAGCAGGCAAGCATAATGATATCTCAACGTGATATAGGGAATGTATCCTTCGCATCTCCTCATGTATCTCCTTGTGTTTCTCTTTTTCTACTGTGGAGAAAGTTATTCACGCCGCGTTTGAAAAGATATTAGGGCTAGTTTGGCATGTACTAAATAAGGTAAAAAGTCAAAAAGTCACTATCTTATTTAAGTCAGATCATCTTATTTAAATCACATCATCTCTCTAACACATCACATCAAACTCAATCCAAGCCCAACCCAAACCCACCAATAAGTCAAAAAGTGCACTTTTTTATGACATCCCAAACCAACCCTAATTTAGTAACTTTTTAACTATTTAGTTAGAATATAAGTCAAAATAAATTAATATATTTGGAATAATTTTTTGATTTTTTATAAATAAAAAAAAATGTACAAAATGTATAGAGAAAAAAAAAATTTGACCTTTTTATATGAGTTGTTAACTTTTTAATTTTTTTAATGATTTTTTAACTAAAAAAGTCACTTGCCAAATGAGGCCTCAGTGATCTTTAAGGAAGGTATGGTGACCTACAAGTGTTCTATGGTCGGTGGAGGAAGGAGGGTTATAATTTTGTGTTATGAATATAAATTATGTTTGTTTGGTAAATTAAGTTTGATTTGAATTCGAATATTGTGAGATTGAGTGATGAGATTAATAGTGATGATATTAGTTAGTTGTGATTAAGAGCTCGTTTGAGAGGTGTGTTGACTTTTTTGTTATTTTAGTATGAGACTAAAAAATTTCGTTTGGGATAAGCTTTTTTGACTTTTGAAAGAAAAAAATAAAATGATTATGAATTGGATGTGACATTTTATCTTATATACCTATTTTAGCCCCAATATTCTTCGCAAACAAGTTCTAAATTTACAAAAATACCTAAAAATTCTTGTCACATATAATATAAATTTGTTGTTTTGTAAAGTAACGGGTAAAAATAGTCTTTTAACAACCAATCATGTGAGGGGATTTACAATCCCAATCCTCTCATGGGAATATGCTAATCTCACCATTGGGAGATTCATACTCATGGGATTATCGATCTCACACTATTTTATTGCAAACAAACATAGATTGGGTAAATTTCATGGGTTGCTATCCAAATCTTCTTTTCCAAACCCCTAATCAAACATGGTCATAGGAAATAAGAAGAACTTGACAGTAAGTGATTGATGGATAATACATATGTATAATCCTTTTGAAAGATAATAATTGTTTTTTACTATGTCCGGAGTCCATTGTGTGATGGAGGAAAGTGGTGGCAGTTAGTGACGTATGGAAAAGATGATAGGAGAGATGAAGGGGTGGTTGTGTGGTGGTGGGAAAGGCAATTCAATGTTTCTTTAGGCATGAAGACAATTTAACGCCAATAGTTTAAATGGGCTTTTCATATATTTTTACAGTGTAATATTTTTAATTTGTATTTTTATGAATCTAGTCTTTTCATTTAGTTTAATTTTAATATATCAATTGGAGTATTTTCTTCTATCTTCAAAATACTTTTTAAAACTTTTAATTTTGAAGACAAATTTAATACATTAGTTGAAGAGATTACTTTGTTTGGTTTTGTCTTCAAAACTTATTTTTTGAAAAACACTAAAAATTTATTTGGTAAAAAATACAGTTATTGTGTAAAAAATAATTTAAATGGTAAACAATAATTTAAAAACACTTATTATTTTTATATTGTTTTCATTTTTCTTTTTGCAAATATAGTTATTGTGTTTATTTCTACCTAACTTGTTTTTAGTGTTTTTCAAAACAAAAAAACAAAACCAAAAGTAATTTGACCCAATTTATTGACTGTTAACATTTACTGCTCCATCACCCTTAACAGGTAAGACAAAGGCCAGGTTTAAGCCTCAAATATTTTCAAAAACAAATTTGGGCCCCTAAATTTTGGGCATTTTGAATACAAATTGGGCCATTTTATTAGAAACTTTGAACATTTCAAATATAAGTGGGCTTCTTATTTTATGGACAAGGAGAACATATTTTTGAAGTCCTATTTTTAACCAGTTTCAGGGGCCCAAAGCGTCTGTTTTCTGAGCTTCTTACAAAGCCAGCCCTGCGGCTCACTTGCTTAGCGGGTGAGTTGTTACTGGTGGTGGGAAGTGATGGTTCCGTTACTGGTGGTGGGAAGTGAAGTAGGGTGTTACTAGTGGTGATAGTAAGGTGGTTATAAGTTTTTTTTGGTCAAGAGATAATAAATTATTTATAATATATGAAGTATAAATCTGGATAATCATAGTTCAATAACTATAGAACCAAACAAAGGAACCTAGCCTAACAACTAATTAATTTCGTTTGGCTAAGTTGGTTGGAACTAAGGCTTGGTTTGACATCTTTAAAATAATTTAAAAAGTCAAAAAATTACAAAAAAAAAGTTAAAAAATTATCACTATTCACCAAAAAAAATAATAAAAAAATTAAAAAGACAAAAAATAATAAAACTCAGTTTGACGTCCACAGGTGAAGCTAATTTGTTTGAAAAAATTGTACATCCATATTGCACAAAAAACACGCTGTTGTTTGGCCTGTAGGGGCTATCACGGATCCCGTTTTGATAATCTGAACCATTGAATGTGTAGAACTCATCAAGTACTATATGTTTACAAAAAATCATGTTAATCGGATATCACTAAATGTATGATCAAATAAATTTTGTATAAAAAAATGGATGGTATCATAGTTAACAGTTGAAAAAATAATAATTCGATCAGATAGCTATCGATATCCGATCAATGTGATTTTTAACAAATATATAATACTCGACGAGTTCTACACATTACACGGTTTCGATTAGCAAAAAGGGACCTGTGGTGGGCCCCCACGGGCCGAACATCACACTCCAATGTAATGCTCGCAAATGAGGCAATAATTTCTTATGTCAAATGCCTCTGCCCAAGACGGTTGGCAGTACTGCTACTCTCCCTACCTTCTCTTACAGACTAATTTATACAATTTTTTAATACATATTTTTTCATAAAAAGTCAAAAAGTTAACTCAAACAACCATATTTTTTTTCTCAACTTTTTAGTCTAAAAAGACAAAAAGTACACTTATTTAGGACACCTCAAACAACTCCTAAAAAATACAAAAGACAAAATAGGCTAAATAAATCAATAAGACAAATGTCACATCCAAACTATAATCATTTCACTTTTTTCTTACAAAAGCCAAAAAAAAAATCAAAAAATTCTTCCCAAATAAATTTTTTAGTCCCAAATTAAAAAAGTCTCAACTCTAAAAAAGTTATTGCCAAACGGCAGCAAAAGAACTATTTTGGAACATAATTAATATTTGAAACATAAGCAATACTAATTTAGCTCATAACCACAACATTTGCCCATGTTTGATTGCCTCGTTATTAGTGGGATTGAAACCGGGAGAAACATATAAGGCCCACTAGATTGTTAATCCGGTATTTGACTACAAAATAAATTAAGATGAAAAGATTGAAAGTGGTGAATATATGGGTCTCACTGGATAGTCCAATTCAATATTTGTTCACATGGTACTTAATTTTGAATAATTTTAGTACTAACATAGAGAATTAAATAGAGAAAAATAGAGGGTTTATATAATAACATAGGTAGTGTAGTAATAGAACAATGAGGCCTCTCTAAATTATTTTTTTTCTTCGTCCAAAGGTTCAAAATAATTATATATTTTAACCAAATACAATAACTTTACTCTTTTTATTCAATCATTTGTCCCATGGTATAACGTATCTATAGGGGTCAAATTAAACCTCAAATTAAGTATAGGCCTATGTTGAAGTCGCCCTTCTAAGACGTCTAGGAATGAAAAAAGAGCATGGTCTAAAGTCCAAGGGAAGTGGACCAACAGTGGACCGAAGCTGGTCCAACCCGCCAAGGGTTCAAACGAACTCCATAAAGGAAAATGCCTAAGTCAAGTTGCAGAGGGAACACTAGCAACAGTCAAGTTGCTGAGGCACTTTGCCTCAGTACCGCCATTCCCTAATAATGTCGGTTCAGCCGCCACCTGAAGTTGCTGATGGAAAGAGAAAGCCGAAGCAACTAAGTTGCAGAGGCGACACTTACGACAGCCAAGTTGCGGAGGTACTTTGTTTCAGCGGCGCCATTCAAAGTATTGTTGGTTTTGCCGCCATCTGGAGTTGCTGAGGAAATGATAGAACCGAAGCAACTAAATTGCAGAGGCATTACTTGCAGTGCCCAAGTTGCAAAGGTACTTTGTCGGCGCCGCCATCTCTAATATTGTCGGTTTTGTCATTTGAATTTGTCACGGGAAATGACTACTGCAGCAACTATAGCCGCATCAACTAACTCGCGGAAGGAACACCTTGCCAAGATGATAGCAGCCTTTGGGAGAAGCTTCTCCTCCACGAGTAGAGGCTAATACTTGGCACTGATAGTAGGTTCCAAGACATTACTAGCCTAGGGCTGATAGCATGCCCCCAAAGTCACTTTTAGCTCGGCGCTAATAGCAAGCCTTAAAGCTCACTAGCTTGGCACTAATAGTACGCCCCAAGGCTTACTGGTTGGAGCTGATAGAAGGCCCAGAGACATTAGTATACCGTGGTGACCCCGTGAAGATGGGAACAGGGTAGCCCGAGTGTAAGGGACTCCCTTTCCATTACCTAGGTCATAAACCTACCTTAGTCGCACAGGCAGGACTACGGAAGCCCTCTTGGGCTTGGTACTAAGGCACAGCAAGGCTGATAGCAGGCTTGGCTGTGGCATTCGTCGTAGGAAACTAGGGAGTTTGTGGTTAGGTGGCTAAGGATGGAGGTTTTGCTGAGGTGAGCACGAACATAGTCGATAGCAGACTGATGAAGTCCTGAAAATGCATGTACTGGCCAAGTAGAACTGAGAAGGCAAGTGTAGCAGCAAAGTTTACCGCTACAAGTGCACTTGTTGAAGTTCGAGCTGAGAAGGCAAGTGCAGCAGCAAACACTCCCGCTACAACTGCACTTGCTGAAGCTCAAAAAAGGTAGTTGCAGAGGCAAATAGATAGTACACAGTACATGCAGAGGGACACATGGCATCTTCAGCCTGGTGGCTCAAGGCAGAATATTCCATGTGATCCTCTAGGACACATGTCCTTTCTCTATTTGGCCACTTGGTGTCCTCTTGGTACCACGAAAAAGCCTATAAATAGGACCCCCTACATTTCTGGTGGCTCCACTGGGGAGGCTGCTTTGTTGATGTTTCATACCCGCAGTGGTTTACACACTTCACTGGAAAAAATGACAGAGAATGAAGTTCAGCAACACCCACGGCAGCAAGGCTCTTCCAATGGTGGAGCAGCACATACTGAGGACCATGACCACAGTGTTGTGGTTAAGGCAGTCCAATCACTCCAGGATACGCAGAGGGAGATCCTGACAGCTTTCCAAACTCTCACTGAGGCTATTATGGCCATGGCGTCCAAACCAGCTTCGGTGTAGGCACCTCCGCCTATAACAGTCCCAAACCCAAAGGTTTAACCTGCTCCTCGAATCAGCTCCAATCTAGACGCCTCGGGTATCAGCAGTTTAACAAGACGGGCCGGTTCAACTATCCAGAACAGATCGATCATTCCAAATAACTCACTTTTTATGCTAGTCGATGTACAAGCTATGCTCTAGCAAGAGTGCAGCAAGAATCAACTACCATCTCTCCCCGACCCAGATGTGAAGCCCCCATACTCACAGGAGATATTGGTTATGCCATACCCAACTGGGTAAACAGTACCCAAGTTTATCAAGTTTGATGGGAAGCAAGGCAATGCCACAAAACATGTGGTGAGGTTCATTGAAACTCTCAATGTCCATGGTAGTGACAACTCTCTGCTCTTTCGGGAGTTCTCCAAATCACTTACCGAAAGGGCTTATAGTTGGTATGTGAACTTGGCCCCCAACTTGATCAAGAGTTGGGAGGAGATAGTGAACAAGTTCCATACGAAGTTTTTCCAAGTCCAAGAGAAAGTTACGACCCTCACGCTTGGGCAAGACGTCCAAAAGGAAGGTGAGGATACGCTGGACTATGTCAAGCGATTCCAGGATAAGGCTATTGACTGTTATGAACCAGTGGATGAGGCCCATTAAGTCAACGTATGTGTGGAAAATGTCATACGCGACTACAAAATTTTCTTAGTGAACCATAATCTGCCTACCTTTTCAGCCTTGGTTGAGGCAGCTAGGAACCTTAGTACCACTGGCCCTCTACATAGATCTCGCGACAGTCACCGTTACTCCTACAGCAGTAGAGTTGTGGTGACCTTTGCAGGAGGGAGCTACTCGCAAGGGGAGGTGTCATCTACTCAAAAGAGGAAGAGTTATGAGGATAGAAATCCATATCCCTGCAGCCTTGAGAATGTTAAGGCCTTGGTTAAAGAATGGGTAGCTGATAATGAACTTACTTTGCCTCCGATTGATGTCCCTCCAACCAAGAAGGACAAAAAAAAAGCCTAGATTATTGTATATATCACAAAGCCACCAGATATCCTACTAGAGACTATTGGATTTTGAAAAGTATCTTCAAGAAGAAAGTTGACGCAAATGAACTGAATTTCAAAGATATCGGTAACCGTGTTGTAAGAAAGGACCCTTATCTTAACCACAAGGAGAAATGGAAAAATATACATATGATTGGTTATCTTGGGCCTCTGCGTGATCAAGTGCACATGGCGTCTTACTATGATGAGTTAGAAGAAATTGTAACTAGCCAGCTCCCTGAAATAGTACCTGCAGAAGCAAAACTCGCAAATGATACTCATGCTCAAGCCTTGCAAATTTCTGTCAAGTTTCGTACCTTCTTTGACTAATTGGGGCTGAGCTAAGCCGCCAGGTTAGAAGCAACAAAGGCCCTCATCAACATCTCTGAAGTGCACCATACTGAAGTTGCTAAGGCTAAGGAGTATGTGCCTTGGCACATCCAGGAAGATTATAGGGCCCTTACTTTTTTAGAGGTAGACAGAGCATACTCATTTCCTCATAACCGTCCTCTTTTTGTCACAGCTTACATCAATGATGTGGAGTTCAAGCGTGCTTTCCTTGATGGCGGAGCATCCATAAACATTATCACTACTGACACCTTTATAAAGGCTGGCATCCCAGAGTCCAAGATGGTCCTCCAACACATTACTGTGATGGGTTTTGGTGGTGAGAAAAAGGTTACTAAGGGCCATGTTATAATGGACTTAGTAGTTGCCGAGATCTGCTCCACCACTAAGTTCCATGTGATTGAAGCGGACACAAATTACCACATGATACTTGGCAAAGATTGGATGCACGAATATGGGGCTATCCCGTCGAGTTATCACCAATGCGTAAAGGCAAAGTTGGGGAAGCACACAGTGACTATAAAAGCATCTGAAAAGCCATTTAGAGTAGAGAGGCACACTATTCTGATGCAGTCTTCTTTACTGAGTTGTCAACGAATGAAACTCCAAGGACTGGTAAGGTTGCAGGTGTAAAATTGCCGAAGTGGGAAGACATTCGAGATGCAGAGGCTACTCCAGAAAGCAGTGGACAAAAGATGAGCAGCAAGTCAAGATTGTTAAGATGCGCAAGGGCAGAAAGATAGTTTACTACCTATGACGGTCTTGGAGGCCATACTTCATACCTTGGGAGAGGGCCAAGTTCATTGAGCCTACACAGTAAAAAAGATTAAAGAATAGGTAGAGAAGTTGTAGAGGGCCAAGTTCATTGAGCCTATACAGTACCCAACTTGGCTAGCAAATATTGTGTCTGTGAAGAAGAAAAACGGTTAAATCAAGGTTTGTATAGACTTTCGCGACCTGAACAAGGCCTGCCCAAAAGATGAGTTTCCATTGCCCCATATTGACACACTTGTCGATTCTACCGCGGGCCACCAGATGTTCTCCTTCATAGACGGGTTCAGTGGTTATAACCAGATCAAAATGACTCCAGAAAATGCAGAAAAGACAGTTTTCAGAATGCCTTTGGGAAATTTTTTCTATATAGTGATGCCCTTCGATTTGAAAAACGCAGGGGCAACCTATCAACGGGCTATCACTATAGTGTTCCATGACATGTTACATCATGAAGTGGAAGTGTATGTAGATGATCTGGTGGTAAAGTCTACCGACGCAAGTCAGCACCTCTATGACTTGGAAAAAGTTTTTCAAGGTTATCAAAAATTCTGCTTAAAGATGAACACTCTAAAGTGTGCCTTTGGAGTTACCATAGGCAAGTTCCTTGGCTTTCTAGTACACCAACGAGGAATTGAAGTAGATAGGGATAAGATCAAGTCAATCATGGAGATGCCACCGCCACACTCTCAAAAGTCCTTGAAGAAATTCCTAGGTAAGGTGTCATACCTCAGGAGGTTCATTCCAGCCCTCGCTAAGATAACATTTTCCTTTGGGACACTGCTGAAAGGGAATCACAAGTTTGAATGGTTGCAAGAACACCAACAGGCATTTAATATGGTGAAGAAAGTACTTACCTCTCCACTTACAATGATTTCCCTACAACCTGCAAAGCCTCACATCAGATTTGACCTATACACCCCAGTCTATTGGGGCTCTACTTGTCCAAAATATAGATGGTGTTGAGAAACCAGTCTATTACATCAGCCGCAAAGTCAATGACACTGAATCACGGTACACCCCAATTAAGAGGCATTGTTTAGCCCTAATCTTCACAGCACAAAAGTTGCGCTACTATTTTTGGCACACCCGATCCAAGTTGTGACCAAAAGTGATCCAGTCCGCTACTTATTGAGCAAACCCGCTCTGACCGAAAGAATGGCAAAATGGCTTTTAGCTCTAGCAGAATATGACATCACTTGTGTTACTCCTAAGGCTATTAAGAGCCAAACACTCGCAGACTTACTAGCACAATTCCCATTTGGTGAATATGGACCTGCAGAGGTACCTCTACCAGGTGAGGTCCATGTCTCAAAAACTACAGTTGAGACTTATTGGGACTTAAAATTTGATGGAGCTTCTGGAGCTAGGAAAGGTGGAGCTAGTATAACACTAACCAGTCAAGAAGGAGAGAAGTTGCATTTATCATATAAGCTTAACTTTGAACGTTCAAATAACAAGGTCGAATATAAGTCGTTGATACTGGGTCTAATTGCTACTCAAAAGAAAGGCCTCCGCAAGTTGAAAATTTGGGGCGACTCCAAGCTAGTTGTCAAGCAAACAATGGGTGATTTCACATTAAAGGAGCCACTGTTGGCCCCATATCGCACCATAGTTCAAAGGTTGCTCACTCAGTTTGATGATGTCCAAATCCAGCATACCCCTCGAACACACAACCATTTCCGTGATGCCTTGGCTATACTATGGGCAAATGTGGATATACCAGATAATAGTATAGCCATCGTCATCGAGAAAAGAACAACACTGGTAGTGTTAGCCGAAGAACATATAGAACCAGATGCTGAGGGGTGGAAAGCAGATATAATCTAGTAGTTGAAAATAGGCCAGAGAACAATCAAACCAGCAGAACTTGCATCATTTCTGCTCCTTAGAGGAGAGTTGTATTTTTGCGGTCCTAACAACCTGCTGGCAAGTTGTGTCAGTAAACAAGAAGCAACTTACAAACTTAAGCAGATCCATACTAATTCCTGCGAAGATGGAGATATCAGTCTATACCGACGAATACAGAGGCAAGGGTATTACTAGCCAGAGATGGAAAAGGAAAGCACTGAGTTGCAGAGGCAATGTGCAAAATGTCAATCCCATCCTAAAGAGGAAGAAGCCCATTTCTTAAGCAGTGAGGAATGGAGACAGCCGTATATTGACTATCTTGGAAATGACATACTGCTTGAGAACAAAGCCGATGCAATTAGAGTTAAGAGACGAGCCCTCCACTTCTTTTTTGACCAAGGCAAGTTGTACTGTAGAAGCTTTGAAAGGGAACCTTTGGTGTCTTTATCAAAGGACGAGGCAAACGAAATCTGAGGGAAGCCCACAAGGCAGAACATCAAGGAGCGTAGCGATTGTATGGACACCTTATTCACCTCGGTTACTACTAGCCGACAATAGAAGAAGATGCTAAAAACTTTTGTAAGGAGATGTTAATCCTGCAAGAAGTTTGGGAACTTGATACATACACCGGTGGTTGAACTACACAATATCAACATCCCTTACCCGTTTCATACTTGGACATTTGACCTGGTAGGTCCTATAATGCAGCAGTCCAAAGGCAACAGATGGATACTTGCAACGACTGAAGTTAGTACCAAGTGGGTAGAGGCTATACCAATGAAGAAGGCAGATGGGGTAGGAGTGGACAACTTTATCAAAGAAAATATAATCTGTAGGTTGGGCATACCCAAGGTGATGTTCTCTGATAACGGGACCCCCTTTGTGAACTGCTATGTGGGAAGATTGTTGGACACTTATCAGATCAAGCACCACAAGTCTACCCCGTACTACCCGTAAGGAAACAGACAAGCTGAAGCAACCAACAAAACCCTCATCCGGATACTGAGTAAAATGATGGATGAAGCATGGGGCACATGGTTCGAACAACTCCCCGTAGCACTCTGGGCATATAGAACATCAAAAAGGAAGCCAACTCAAGTAACTTCATTTTCCCTAGTATATGGGTCCGAAGTTGTGTTACCAGTTGAGTTGGCAGTGCCTTCAGCAAGAATGGCTATGTCAGCACACTTAGTTCCAGACAGTAGGAAGAATGACATAAAGGCAACTGAAGAAAGAAGAGATTGGGCCTCGCGAGCAATGGAAAAGTATCATCAATCCGTAGCTCGCGCCTACAATCAATCTATTCAACATAGGAAGTTCAATGAGAGGGACTTGTTATGGAAAACAGTGGATACAATCATATGAGGGCAACCAATCCCCAAGTTCTCGCCAAGATGGGAAGGCCCCTACAAAGTTGCTAAGGCAAGCAGTAGCGGGTATTACAAGTTGACAAGAGTAAATGATGGGTTCATAATTGGCCCTATCAATGATAAGTATGTAAAGGAGCATTTTCCCTAATTTCTTTTGTTCAGAAAAAGAGTTGTAAGTTTCTTTGTTAATACCTTCAAAGCAAAGTGTAAAGAAAGTGCCATACACTTAGTAAACCTGTTACTCTTGTAAGCACTTAGTGTGAGGAAAGTTTTCCATACTTAGTGAATTTTATCCTTGTAAAACCCTAGGTTGCTTTTAGTAGAGTTTTGTAAATATGATTTGAGAGTAGGAGTTGTATTTGGAGTTTGTGAGTTGTAGAATTATGATTTGAGTGTAAAAAATTTGTTTGGTTATGGTTTTTGAATAGAGTGTTGAATTGAGTTTTGAATTGTATATAGAATTGAGTTTTGAAAGTTTGATGTGATATGTGAAATAAGAAAATTTGTTTGGTGATGAGTTTTCAAAATAGTTTTCAAAACCTAATTCAACCTATAATTGATAAATAAACACACATTTTCAACATAACTCGATATCTGTATTTTTGATCAACAGTCATAACCAAACTATTTTTAAAATACTCAAATAAAAAAATGATTTTTTTTCCAATTAATTGTTTTTAAGTAATTTTTTTGAATAATTTTTTTTTCAAATAATTTTTTTTTGAAATAACTTCTATGTCAATTATTTTATGCCAATTAATTTTTCTGTTAATTCATTTTTTAGGCCTGTACAAACTTTTTGTGCAATACGTTTTTAATATTTTTCAAAAATTTTGTTCAAGTCAACACGTTTGGAGATTACATATTGATAAAAATTAACAAAAATCAGTTTGTTCAATTTTTTTAAATACAAACCAAAACATAAACGTTACTAAACATTCACAGCATTTTTTCATTTGTTAATTTTTATTAATTTAATAAAAAAATCCTTTATGTTGTATCTTTTTTTGTAGGTTCATTATTGTCCCTCACTCCTAACTCTCACCCACCCGTGAAGCTCATATTATTGGGGGCCATTGAAGCTCATATTATTGGGGCCATTGAGTGATATTTGTCTACAAAATGACCAATTCACCCCTCTTTCTTAGAATGCCAGGTTGGTATGTAAGTACAAAATGAAAAGGGTAATAGTGTAATTTCACTCATCCAATACATCCACTCTCTTCTCTTCTGGGTGTCAGTTTGTCACTGTTCGATAAAGCAAAAGAAAAAAGAAGCCAAAAACGAGCTACAGATTGTCAGTGATCAGTATACGAAAGAAATGAAAAATAAATAAGAAGTGTACAAGTCAGCATTGGACGAAAAAAAAAAAAAAAAAACTTCTGGACCTAAGCCTTTATATAAGTCAGTATCTCTGCATTTGTTTAACTACACCATCTTCACCATCTCATTCCAACAACTTCAGCAACTTCTTCACCCTACAATATTGACTATATTCAGTGTAAATATCCGTGTAAAAGAAGAGAGAAGAACTTTCATAAGAGGTTAGTTTGAACCATAGTTTCATATTCTTGATAGCTTCAGAACTGAGTTGTAGAAGGACGAAAAATCCACCATATGGACAACCGGCCGGTCATCTAGTTTTAGTCAGCTACCACCAGTTTGCTTGCCTTTTGCGCTCAATTTCGCTATCTGTTGGTTGCCTTTTAGCAGAGGCTCAGTTTGCCTATCTCTTCTTTTTTTTTACACCAACATCATACATTTTGCTATACATTTTTGATACATTTTTCTTAACTTTTGCAGTCATCATACCGAGAACAAAAAGAACGAGACCCGAACATGGCGAAACCTCTAACCCTGCACAACGTCAACAACAGCATCAACATCATGACTATCCAACTGATGATTTTCTCACATACAATCACGAACAAGCTTATTCAAATTTTGCTAATCGACCAATTGTTACGGGGAGAAAGGTAAACCTACCTTCTCAATATGATCCACTGTTGCTTGGCAGACTGGATACGATGGGATGGTTACCTTTAACTAATTTATCACATAAGGTATATTCCCGTCTTGTATATTTATTTTACCTTCACTTGAGATCTACTGTGGGACAAATGGAACAGTGTAGTCTGACCTCTTATGTGAAAGGGAAAGTAATCACACTAAACCCCCATATTTTGGCACAAATTATTGGAGTTCAAACAGGAGATTTGCAATGCCATTTTCAAACTGAGGCTCAGTTAGCTAACATTGTTGGTGATCTAACTGAGGTTTATACCACAATTTGTGAGAACCGATTTACCGGCACTAATTTACAAGTCAGACATTTAAAACCCCACCTTCGTATTCTTTATCGATGGATAGTTGAAAATGTCACTCCCAAAAATGGACATTTTGATGTTGTTCCATGTTTTAATGTTTATTTGTTATATTGTTTTGAAATTGGACAAACATTAGATTTATCCTACATAATACTGAAAGAAATGATGGTTGCAAATCTTGGTACTCTCAGTGGCCGGTCACTACCTTTTGGAGCTTTGTTAACCAAAATTTTCAAAACGCATCATGTCAACCTTGAAGGTAAAGTAAAATCACTTCACCAATTTCTGAGTACACACTGACCCGAGCTGTTGGTGCTGAAAACTTACTGGGTTCTACTAATTTTGAAAATGAACCAATACCTAATAAGAAAGAACCTAATGACAATGCCATGCCACCAAATGAACAACCCCAGCACTAGACTGATTATTTAGCGTTGGAATAAGAACGGTACAATCAGTGCCTACAATGGGAACAACAAATGGCTAATCAGGCCAATACATTGGGTACTCGGTTCAATGAATTTGTTACTGCTCAAAACTCACTAATTCAACAATTTGGTGAGTTCCGTGCAGACTCTAGGAGACGTGATGAAGTAACAAGTAACCGCATTGATCAAATTGACCATCGAGTCACTCAGGTGTACCATCACTACTTCCCTCCACCTCCACCACCGCCAAACAATGATGCTTAACTTGTTTCGATGAGCGTTTAAATGGTTCACACATGCTGTGGTTATTTTGTTTTTTTATTTTGTTGTGTTTATTTTGTTTTCTCATTTTGTTGTGGTTATGTTGTTTTCTTATTTTGTTGTAATATTTTGTATTAACGTAATGAATAGTATTTTTTTTTTTTTTTTGCACTGTAAAATTAATCAGTGACAATGTTACAACAATTTGTGAATTATATTATGAAGTGAAGATGCCATATGCAATTTTTTAGAAAGTGCATATTATACATGTAAACATTAATATAACAATAAAAATTAATAACAAAACCATTATTTTAATAAAATGAAAAAAATAATTTATAAAAACTTATTTCGTATAAAAATTAATATAAAAATTGTTTTTAATAACAAAACCATTATTTGAATGAAATGAAATAAAAAATAAAAAATTATTTCGTCTAAAAATTAATATAAAAATTAAAATTAATAACAAAACTATTATTTTAATAAAATGAAAAAAAAATTAATAAAAAATAATTCATATGAAAATTAATATAAAATTGTCTAGAACAATTAAAGTTGATAACAAAACCATTGTTTCAATAAAATGAAAAAAAAAATTAATAAAAAAAATTCGTACAAAAATTAATATAAAGAAATTAATAACAAAACTATTATTCTAATAAAATGAAAAAAAAAATTATTAAAAAAATTTCATCTAAAATGAAATAAAAAAAATTAATAACAAAACCATTATTTTAATAAAATGAAAAAATAATTAATAAAAACTTATTTGGTATAAAAATTAAAAGCACAAAATCATCTCCTGACAAAGGAACCTGCTGTAATGAATGTAATCAGCAGGTTTGGAGGTTCTCAAGACGCCAACAACTATATCACCCAATCGCAGCTTCCAAAGCAGGAGACTTGTTCGTTTTCAGCAAAGGGGGTATCACGACCCCTTTCTACGCCTCAAGAACCTCAAAGATTTGGCTCACCAAGAGTTGGTTCTACCAAGACTTAGTTCTTCTTTAACGTCTAAAAGTACCATTCTGCGAGGTCTGAGTCTTGTGACCCTTGAAGCAATGAGAAGGTCATCGTCTGGATCTGAGGAAATTTTGATGACAGTGAAAGAACCCCCGAGGCCAGAAGGTGGTACGGCCGATGGGCCCTGAAAATAAAAAAGATCATGTGATTACTAAAGTAAAGATAAAAAGCCCAAATATGTATGAAAAAATACAGAATATTTTCCCCAAGTATGGATACCTTCCGAAGTCTCTTCCTATTTGGTGAGGCACGGGCCTCAGCCGATCGATGTCAAGGTTTCTTGGATCGCTCTCAAGCGGAGCGGTCATGTGCACCGATGTACCAATTTGGGAAAGAACAACTTGCAGAGGTCGACTCGACATTGCCCTGCATTTGATGAGGCTTCTCTATTGAAGGCGATGATAAAATCTTGAAACGAAAAAATACACTAGTCTGCTTCCCCCGACCAAAGGGGAGACGAAGGGATAGATCAGCTTGCAAAATGGGTTCCAACACAAGAACAACTGGATCACTGTTGCAAAAATTGAAGAAGGAGTTGAGGTTGTGATGCCGTATAATCACATTAGGAGTAAAAGCGCATTCTCTTTCGAGCGAGGGCAGCTCTATGAGGCCTAAATCCTCCACAAGTAAAGCGGTATAATCACGAGCAAACCACTGGAAGCTCTAATGGAAATCTACCTGAGGCGGAAGAGCATGTGGGACACCCTGATCCATGCCAAACTGCCTAAGGACCCTGTCCGGTCGATAAATGATGCTGGACATGCCCTTCTCGTTCCATACGAGCAGAAATTAGGCGCATATCATAGCAGTAATAAGGAGAAAGTTGGCTTGGACACGGTCGAGAGAGAAATCAACATAACGGGCCTTAGAGAAATAAAATGGAACAACATAAATGCCTAGAAGAAGCTGGGTAAAGGGGTAGAATACACATTCTTCCATGCAGTCAATGTAGTATGCAAAGGGTCTGTTGGTGCCAACACCAAACCGCCTAGAAATGCGAGGGAGTGAATGACGCACTTGTCTTGTGACGGGTTATCCCTCTGCATCTATGACAGGATGACCCTCTGCATCAAGGATTTCGCCAGTAAAAAAGGATTATGCTCTTTAGGGACTATGCCCATAGCAAAGAACCGCTCGTAGAAAAAAAGGGTCAAGAACTGAGTATGAACGAAGCTCCATACATCATAGCGGCCCATGGATCTCTCCATGTCTGAATGAATGAGGTCCAGACGAAAGTATAAATTCCCCAAGAAGAGAGGAGCCAAGGGGATTTGATTGCCGCTACAAAGTTTGACGGCTTAGGGGAACACTAGAGGATTGATACTCTCAGTAGGGTTGCTGGGGAGTGTAGACCGCCTCGAGAACTCCGCTCTCCGTGCCGCGAGGGCGCAAATCGTTTTGTTCTTTAGCTACTACAATTCGGACTCATGTCACGGTTCTGAATCTAATCTCACAATGTGCAATGTGAGACCGATAAATCACCAAAGAGTCCAAATCTGGCAAATCGTTTTGGAAAATCGATTTTAATAAAGAAGTGCCAAACATGGACTGCTTTACCAGATATAGAGTCGCCACCAAAATATTTTGTTTTGGGAGAATTTAGGAAACCTTGACTCGTGCCTAAGGCCATGTGTCCGTCATCACCAAAGTTGCCTCGCTCGAAATTTGGGTACAAGAGGGAAGATCATGCAATGAGCACTTCGCCGCCTCGATCAAAGATCGTGCTTTACTAACATGATATTTTGTTTTTGAAAACGATGTGTTCTTATTAAGTATTAACCTAGAATTACTATGTGATGCGCACAACATATAAGTATAGACTAGATCGCCTAAGTTAGAACAAAACATTACATGTTCGTTTGTGAAAATGATTTGAAGTTTGCTACTCGCAAGTAGGCTAAGTCGACGATTTTGATGAATTGTTCCAATTCAAGCAATCCAATCTTCATCTACAGGCATTCATGCAGTTATATCAGTTATGCAGTTAGCCTCATGGCAAGCATACTAACATGGCAGCATTTACACACATGCAGTATGCTAAAGCGTAAACACTCACAGTGTACTCCGAGCCAAAGCAGAGAACTAGTTAGAAATCATGCATGATCCTAATTCATGTTAAGATGGCTAATGCAACATATGCAAAAATGCAGCTAAAATAGGCTCGGCTATTCTAGAATGTCATGTGAATGTAACTTGATAACATGCTGTTGAACATGTATTTAAGTAAATGTATTGAAATACAATGTAGTTAGTATGATGCGCCGAGCCCGGTGCATGCAAGACAGATGGATGGATGCACGCATGCAAGCATAAGGATGCTAATCAAAATATGCCCTAAAACTAACCATCGTAAGCGGTTTAAGTAAAAGGGAGAAAGAAATAGAGGTTGGAAGACATGCATCACACACACGCACGTTTATTACAACAGTTAGCCCTCTTGACGGAGGGTCCGAATAAGAAGCTAACTAGCTAATCTAAGCTAATTAAACTAATTATTACATCACAAAACTAATTAACTAACAAGCTAACTAATTAAGTACAAAACGAAGCTAATTAACTAACAAGTTAACTAACTAGTTATTTCAACACAAATAAGCAGCTAAACGCATTAACTACTTAAATACAAAACCAAAGCATAAACTAGCTAAGCAAAATAGTAAAGAGAGGTCCTCGGGATAAGGAGTGCATGCATGCTCGGTCGCCTCGTTCAGAAATCTGTCGCGATGCCCCGATTTGCCTCTGTTTGCAATCGTTTCGTAACCTTGACCAAGCTCGTAAAGTTTCTAACTCACCTTGGGGACCTGTAGGAACATGGCCGACCAGTTGTTGATGTTGCCAACCACCTGCCGGCCACTTTTCTTTTTTGCAGCACTGCAACAAGTGGTCGGCCACTAGTTTTTCTCGGTCGACCGCTTGTTGTCGTGACTTCTCCGCTTTGCAATAGAGAGCAAAAAAGGGCATGATAATGTATTTGCAAAGTATGTGTGCACAACCACCCTCCCTATCATTTCATGATCTCAAGGGAGTGTAGTTCTCGACCCTCGGGCCACCAATCACGCATCTCAATGCATGATGGCCAAGAAGCCAAATTGCACAATTCAATGCAAAATGAATGCACACATAAACACATAAAGCCTAGAACTCTATCATGTATGATCAAGAGGGTCGGCGACAGAGAATTGAGGCACGTTTCATCACTTCAAGTATAAAACGTCCCTTGTTTCTCATGTTTGGACTAATACCCTATCCAAACACAATGCAAGGCAACTAGCATGCTAAACAAAATGCCAACAACAAGCATGCACAATGCAATGTAACATGGCATACACAATGCAAACAACAACCTAGCATACACAATGTAATGTAACATGGCATACACAATGTAATGTGACATAAGCAATCTATCAATGCTAATGTCATGCATACTCAATGCAAAGTAACATAAGCATGCAAATAACATGAAAACAAACATGCTCAATGGACTTAAACCAAAAGTGGATAGATCTCAATCATGTCCAAATCAGTGGCCATAATGATGAAATTAAGGCATGAAGATCAAGACAAGCATGCTCAATGCAATGGCCCATCAACTAGGCATAAGAGCATAACTCTCAAGAGTGCTCAAGGAGTGACAAATGTAGAAGTGTAACAACACTATAAGCTCTGAAATTAAGCAAGAACTGTTGCCAAATCATTCAAACAACATAAGCATGGTATGCTAGGGTCCTTAAGGCATAAGGCTAGCAAAGAGGACTATACAAAGGGGCATGCAACACATGGCACAAATGCATGAACCAACCATGGACAAAGCTTAATTAGGTCTAAACAAAGACCAAAACATGCTAAGATGAGGGCTCAAGGACCTAGGCAAGATGGCATACATGCTAGGCCACAAACAAGGCAACAATGCATAACACTCAAAGGCACTTAAAGAGTGAATGAAGTGGGAACATGGCAATGCTATATGCTCTGAAATGTCATGTTAAATGATGCCAAATCATGTACATGATACAAATGAAGCATGCCATGGTGCTCAAAACTCAAAGCTAGCAAGGCACTTGCACTATAACTATACAAAACATGAAGCATATGGTCAAGGCAACCCAAAACAGTCCTAGAACATGTCAAAATGAGTCTAAAACATGCACGGAAGGAAGCCAAACAAGCTAGCATGAAAGGCATAAGGCATGATGCATACCAGGCCAAAAGGAAGGATTACACTACACCTACTAAGACCAAGCATGAGATGACTTAACCAACAACAATCAGAGTTATATCATGGCAAAATAATCCCAAAAATACATTGAAATGATAGCTCGCAAGCTTAGACATGAAGGCATACACAATGGCTTATGTTTAAGGCATAAAACACAAACTCTCCAAAGCATGGAAAGGGTGACAAATGCAAGTGTATGACCACACTACGTGTACTGAAATCACATTTTAAATGATGCCAAATCATGAAAATAGTCCAAGTAATGCATGCTAATGGACTCAATACACAAAGCTAACAAGCTAGAATGAACTATGGCTATACGAAGCAAGTCATGCATGGCCAAAACAACATAAATCAAACCTTAAACATGGTAAAACATGAACAAAATCTTATTGGAGTTAAACCAAAATCATGCTAGAATGATGGTCTAAAGCATGATACACATTAGGCTAGTTCATGGAATTGCACTACAAGTGCATGGAGCATGCATGGAGCTATCAAACCAAACCTTAACAAAGGTATATCATGGCAAAACAACACTAAGAACATGCTGAGATGGACTCAAAACAAGCTAGAAAGATATGCTACTTCATGAAGCATACAAAGCTAGTTTGTAAAATTTACACTACAAGTGTACTAAGCATGCATGAGGTGACAAAACCAAGTCAAAATAGTGGCATACCATGTCAAAATAACCCCAAATACATGCTAAGATATGGCCAACATAAGCTTACCAAACATGCTCACACATGAGGCAAATGAAGCAAGCACATAAGACACTGGGAGAGGATGGTCTTCCTATTTGGGACCTCAAAACACGATTTTCACCATTGAAATTCCTCTGAGTTTCAGTGGTGAGAAGGCCAAAACAAGGTGGTCCCAATAACTTAAAAGGAAGATTCAAAACAAAGCCAAACAAGGCCTAAGAGGGAGTAGACTACCCCCAACACAAAAGAGACCTTAAACAAACATGTTAAGCATGCAAAATCAGAACTTTTTTCAGTTTAAAGTCAAGCCAAAACAAAGATGCAAGTAGGTTCAAAGGCTTAAGCAAAAATAAGGGTTTAAGATATTAGTTTTCACCCTTGTAGAACCCCTTTAAACCTCAAGAACTCTAACAACTTTTCGAGCTCAAACCTCTCCAAAACTCCAAAATCAACCTCAAAGTGCCTCAAGAATAATAGGATGGTGTTTATGTGTGTTTGTGTGCAATAGTATGATGAATATACACTTTAAGGCACAAAATAAAAGCAAATAAGGAAATATAGAGACAAGTGTGTATCTATAGCTCAAGCCACAAAATCTAAACCTCGAGGAGGGAGGAGAGGTTCTCTTATATAGAGAACCAAAGGTTGCTTGTTGGACAAGCTTAGGCCTAGAGCCATCCCTCCATACACGGTATGGAGGATCATTTCTGTGCCTCCAAATTGCAACAGATAGCCTAAAAATATCTCCAAAAGTGATGGAAAGCCGACCACTTGAAGTGGTTAGCCAGCTATTTCTACTGGTCGGCCAACCAGTAGAAGTGGTCGGCCAGGGAAAAAAATGGTCAGCCATGGGGGGGAGATGGGCTGCAACATGAAAGCAATGCAGTAGTGTGGTGGCCCACTGCAAAAGGTGGCCCAAAACCAAGAAAGCTACTGTCTACCAAAAACTGGTCAGAAGGAAAGTGGTCTCCAAGGGGAAGAACTGGTCTCCTACCCTTATACCACCTTCCAAACAAGGAAAATAAGGTTTGTACCAAAAACAAATCAAAAAGGATGCAAGACAAGAGTCCAGGAGGCAAGACGCGTAGCTAGAAGACCCGAAAAATAGTCTACAAGCACCAAAAGTGGTCAACGACCCCAAAAGTGGTCTCCCACACCACAGTGTCCCTCTAGGCAGAGGCAACAAGGTGTGATTCAAAAACCAAGCCAAACGGAGAACAGTAAGCGGTCCCGAGACAAGGCGCGCGACCGAAGGCTCCAAAAACCGAAAACAAGTCTCCAAGCAAGAAAAGTGGTCTACGACCACAAAAAGGTGGTCCACAAACCTCCTTCTCCCTCTAGGGAAGGGAAACAAGGCTTGGTCCACAAACCGAGCCAAAGCACAAAGAGTTCAGAGGCCCGGAGGCAAGGCTTTCAGCCAAAAACTTCGAAAACTTGAAACAAGCACAACATGCACAATCACTGAGGGCTCAATCGATGACGTCTGAGTTTTAAGGTCGGTCAAAAATGGAGTGTCTACAGGGAGGACAAAAAATGAGATAAAATAGCTAACAAAAGCGCCAGTACAAGTCATCATGCAGAGTCTGCCCAACTATTGACTCGCCATCGTTTTCTGAATGTCGCCCACAACTTGTTGCATGTCCTTGAAAAAATACTTCAACCAAGTGAGGTAGATAGACTTGTCCCTCTTGGGCCTCTCTTGTAGCAATTCCCCCCTCGATCGTACCAAGAGCCATACTTCCATGCCTCTCAAAAGACACCTTGAAGAACAGTGACAACAATCTATTTTGCAGCAGTCAAGGATACGGAATCAAAAGGGGAGTCCCCACGGGTGCTTAACCGAAAGAGAACAGTGACGTCTTCAAGGGTTGGGGCTATCTCCTTCCAAGCCAGCACGAAGGTGTGAGTGTCGTGGCTCCAGCGGGAAACAATCATATCAGTATTGGTCTGTACCTTGCGCATAGATAACTCCCTTGAGATTAAAATGGCGTTAAAGAGACGAACATCCCTCAAGCGTTGCTCGAAGCCGTCATCTGCAATAATGTCATCAACCGAGAGGGACCAGTCTGCTAAAGGGCCCGAGTGATACAGTAATAAATGTATGAATGGGGAAAGTTACCATGCTCCATGCGAAACTGCAGCACGGAGGTTGGGTTCACCATGTCAACATCATCCAAAGAGGCCTCACCAAAAGGGAGTAGAGGCACTTCTAGAGAAAAGGCATCAGGAACAAAGGAATCAACTGCCTTCCAAAAGGGTCAAGAAGTCCCCCAAAATATGAAGCCCTCCTACACTCAGTATTGGGTGGGACAACCCTGTCAGGTAGAAACCTAGTGGCAGCCATGAAAAAGAATAAAGAAAGAGAATAAAACTTTGAAAGGTAAGGACCAGAGAAAGAAAAAGACAATGAGACAAGAAAGTGTATTGTGGCAGAAGTGGGGGACCAATGGACCTAAGAGGTGTTATTTATAGAGAAAACGGCAAAAAGGCGCCAACACGCCTCCCTAGGCCATTATGACTGTCAGTCAAAAGGCACATTTTCAGAGCCATTAAGACTCTGCAAAAAATCGACGCAACTTTTGACCCAACCGACACAACCCCTGGGTTACTTATTGACGTCATGTACGCATGGAAAACAAGGAGTGTGTCCCCCACGCACTCAGGGGGTAAATGTTGAGGGTCAGAAATTAAACCCCAAATTAAGTATGGGTCTAAGTACTGAGGCCGCCCTTCTGAGACGACTAGGAATAAAAAAAGTGCATAAGCTAAAGCCCAAGGAAAGTGGGCCAAAGCAGGTCCGACCCGCCAAGGGTCCAAACGGACTCCACGAAAGAAAATGCCTAAGTCAAGTTGCAAAGGCAACACATACGACGGTCAAGTTGCAGAGAGAACACTTGCGGAGGTCAAGTTGCTGAGGCACTTTGCCTCAGCGCTGCCATTCCTCAATAATGTCGGTTCAGCTGCCACCTGAAGTTGCTGAGGGAAAGAGAAAGCCAAAGTAACTAAGTTGCAGAAGCGACACTTGCGACGACCAAGTTGCGGAGGTACTTTGGCTCAACGCCGCCATTCCAAGTATTGTCGATTCCGCCGCCATTTGGAGTTGCTGAGGAAATGAAAGACCCGAAGCAACTAAGTTGCAGAGGCATTATTTGCAGCGCCTAAGTTGTAGAGGTACTTTGTCGGCGGTGCCATCTTTAATATTGTCAGTTTTGTCATTTGAACTTGACGCGAGAAATAATTGCTGCAGCAACTAACTTGTGGAAGGAACACCCTGCCAAGGTGATAACAGCCTTTGGGAGAAGCTTCCCCTCCACAAGTAAAGGCTAATATTTGGCGCTGATAGTAGGCCCCAAGGCATTACTAGCCTAGGGCTAATAGCAGGCTCCCAAAAGTCATTTTTAGCTCGGCGCTGATAGCAGACCTTGAAGCTCACTAGCTTGGCGCTGATAGCAAGCCTCAAGGCTTATTGGTTGGAGTTGATAGCAGGCCCAGAGACACCAGTATACCGCGGTGACCTCGTAAAGATGGGAGCAGGGTTGCCCGAGTGTAAGGGACTTCCTTTCCATTACCCAGGTCATAAAGCTGCCTTAGTCGCACAGGCAGGACTAAGGAAGCCCCATTGGGCTTGGTACTAAGGCACAACAAGGCTGATAGTAGGCTTGGTTGTGGCCTTCGCCCTAGAAAGCTAGGAAGTTTGTGGTTAGGTAGCTAAAGGTGGAGGCTTCACTGAGGTGAGCACGAACATAGTCGATAGCAGACTAATGAAGTCTTGAGAATGCATGTACTGGCCAAGTAGAATTGAGAAGGCAAGCGCAGCAGCAAGGTTTACTGTTGCAAATGCACTTGCTGAGGTTCGAGCTGAGAAGGCAAATATAGCGGCAAACACTCCCGCCGCAATTGCACTTGTTGAGGCTTAAAAAAGGTAGTTGCGGAGGCAAATAGATAGTACACAATACATATAGAGGACCTAGCACCTTCAGCCTGGTGGCTCAAGGGAGAATATTCCATGTGATCCTCTAGGACACATGTCCTTTCTTTATTTGGCCACTTGGTATTCTCTTGGTACCAAGAAAAAGTCTATAAATAGGACCCATTTCCTAAGGTTCAAAGAGAAGGATTTTTGGGATTTGGGGAGATGTTGCCCATTTGTGCACTGCCATACATTTCTTCTTGAGCAACCTGCTTCGCCTTCACCCAGCTGGTCACTCTCCAACTTCCTAGACAGTTGCTATTGCTCATCCTCCAGCCATTCGACCATTGTTGGACTATTAGCATAGTTTTGCCTTTCTAATCAACTTCTTAACCTTGAACCCCCCTACAGTATCTCCCATTATCTTATAATTTATTCAATCTTTTATCTCATATAATATCGTGGCGTGAAAAAGTATTTTGTGAGTGACAGCACGTGGCTAAGGTAGCGCCGAAATGTCAGCCGAGGTGCCATGTGGCCTGGTCATGCTTACCAAGATGATCTCGGCTAGGCCGATGTTATCTACGGAGATACCGGAATCCCGAGGTATTCGAATAAGGGACAAAAGTCCTAGAATAGGAAAGGATCTCAGTCCGGATATGGGGCAAGTGCAGCGGCAAACACTCCTGCTGTAACTGCACTTGCTGAGGCTCAAAAAAGGTAGTTACAGAGGCAAACAGATAGTACACAGTACATGTAGAGGGACACCTGGCACCTTCAACCTGGTGGCTTAAAGCAAAATATTCCATGTGATCCTCTAGGACGCATGTCCTCTCTTTATTTGGCCACTTGGTGTCCTCTTAGTACCAAGGAAAAGCTTATAAATGGGACCCATTTCCAAGGTTCAAAGAGAAGGATTTTGGGGATTTTGGGAGATGTTGCCCATTTGTGCACTACTATATATTTCTTCTTGAGCTACCTGTTTCACCCTCACCCAGCTAGTCACTTTTCAACTTCCCAAACAAGCTATCGCCATCCTCCACCATTCCACCATCGTTGGACCATTAGCATAGTTTTGCCTCTCTAATCAACTTTAACCTTGAACCCCCTTACAAGATTCCCATAATTCGATAATTTATTTAATCTTTTATCTCATATAATATCGTGGCTGGGAAGTATTTTGTGAGTGACAACACGGGCTAAGGTGGCGCCAAATATTAGCCGAGGTGCCACGTGGCTCGGTCATGCTTATCGAGATGATCTCGCCAGGCCAAGGTTATTCATGGAGATGCCTAATCCCGAGGTATTCGGATAAGGGACAAGAGTCCTAGAACAGAAAGGATCTCATCGATAAAGATAAGGCTCAAGAGTTTATTCCTATCTAACTGAGAGTCTAGGATGAGCATTGAGCCTAAGTCCACTGAAGTGAGGCTTCTAAAGAGATCAGGTCACTTCTGGTTATAAAAGCAAGGTACCTTCGTCGATCTGAGGTAAGTTCTTTCTTGTGAATTTAACTACTATTTGCTATCTGTAAGAGATAAAATTTTACTGACTTGATCTTCGGAGTGCCCCTAGGTGGACGAACCACCACGAAACTTTCATTTTCTTGTTACAGGTTGTTGGGCTTAATCTATTCTGTTGGTGCTCTCCAGCTGAGTTTTTCTTTTTGGTTGTGTGATCAAAAATCAACAACCACACATGGTATAATTTATCCCTCACAATCCTAATAATTCCATCACATTTAATTTCATCAAAAATAATTTAACAATCAAATGTGACAATCAATACCATTTTTCTCACAACCTCACCTAGCTATGAGTCGTAACAACACCTTTCTCATAACTTAAGCCACAATCCTGAGAGCATATGTAGTGATGGAGTTAAATAGGAAAATAGTGTCATACATTAATTGCAAAAGTCAATTAATATAGATTTTTTGGTAAAATTGTTCTCCAATAGGTTAGAGCATTTTTGATAGTGCATCAATTTTTTCATCAAATTTGAATGAAAGCTTATTTTGATATCAAGTGCTTCAACAGAGGATTTTGAAGTTTCATTAGAATACTGGTCAATCGAACGGACGACCGGGCAGATGTTCGGCCAGTCGACCAGCTAGTGTAATTTTATTTTTATTTTTTTGCCTTGAGGTGGTCAACCGGCCAGTGCAATTTTTTCATAACTTTTTGCCTTGAAGTGATCATCCGAGTGGACATTTGGTAACGACAATGAATAGTGATTTGATGAAAGACACATTTTTCCTCAATTTGATTATAAAAAAAAAAAAAAAGTGAAATCCTCAATTTGATATTTATTTGATGTAACCGTTGGAGTAGGAAAAAAAAATATTTTTCATTAAATTTAAATTTAATGAAAGGTTTGAATAATCACTAGAGATTGTCTTATTTAAGAGTTAGTTAAATGGTTTGTCAATTTAGCTTTTAAGGGGTCATTTGGCAATGACTTTTTTACTTAGCTTTTTGATTTTTTTGACTTTTATAGCTTAGGACTTTTTTGTTTGTTTGATTTTCTTGTTTGGCTTTTTTGGTTTTGGAATGACATTTTTTTTTTTGTCCTTTTGTGATTTTTTAGCCAAAAACGAAAACCAAATTGGGGCTAACTATAAAATGTTTGCTAACTACCCAGAGCACCTTAACAAGTGGAGAGAGAGTTTGAGCCACTGCCATCTCTCTGCAAATGGCAAATAAAAAGATAAAAATATAGAGTAGTGATACATAACTTTAAAATAGTAGTTTTAATGGGAGCTCTAATAAGGTAGAAAAGAGAGAGATAGAGAGAGGAGTGTAGGTCCCCATATCATATGGATACTCTTCACATCATTAGAATTCTATTAGAGCTCCAAAACATTATGGTAAAAAAAGAAGTGTAGAGAGAGAATGAGAGTGTATTTCTAGTGGAACAATAATATATTATTTTATCTACTTATGGGCATTTTCAATGGTTTATTATTATTTTTTTTTTCCACTAAATTTGAATAAAAATTTGAGTAAAAATTTATTTTGATATCAAATGTTCTAATGGAGTTTCATCAAATCATCAGTTGACCAAGCAAATGTTCGACCGGTCGACCGATCAGTATAAATTTTTTACAAATTTTTACCTTGAGGTGGTCATTTGGGGAATATCCGGTGGTAAAAATCCAACGACAATAAACAGTGATTTTATGAAAGGAACATCCGTCCTTAATTTGATAAAAGATTTGAGAAATCCTAAATTTGATAATCTATTTGATGAACAATTGGAGCAGCAAAAAGTAAACTTTTTAATCAAATTTAAATTTGATGATCTATTTGATGAATCATTAAAGATGGTCCGACAAACACTTGAATTAAATCATTGAAAAACATAGATACTCTTTAAATTTACAAACAATTGAGTCTTACTTCTTCTTTTTTTTCTTTTTCTTTTTTGTTTTGTTTTTTTTTTTTTTTTGTCTTATAACATATTTTAATAAGCAATTTTAACTCTACTGTTAGATATGCTCTTATAACCCGAGCAAGGATCCTCTTGTTGGCTCCTTACTTGGTGGGCCATTGGGCCTACTTTTGGGCTCAATTTTAATGATCCGAACCATTCACATTTTAAAATTTATCATGTATATCATACTTGTAAAAAATTAAGTTGATCGAATATTGGAAGAAATAAAAATCGTTTATTAAAAAAAAAATTAATAAACAGTTTTATTATTTAATAAAATTTTTAGTTAACGTGGTTTTTAATATCCGATGGATTTGATTTTTTATAAATATAATATACATAATAAATCTTAAAAAGTGAACAGTTCAAATTATTAAAATTAAACCAAAAAATAGATCCAATAACCCACCAAGTAAGGAACCAAAGAAATTATCCAAGAAGAGGATCCGTACTCCTTATAACCCTTGTCTTACTACTTCCGACCACAATGCTTCTAGCCTAAAATGCAAGTAAATATATATTACTACTTTGGAAGCATTGCTATTGCGGATAATAACACTTAATCAACTGTTGGTTTGACATGAGCTAGCTAATTGATTAAATAATCAATTAAATTAATGAACAATTAATTAAATTAACTATTGATTTAACCTGAATTACAGTGGAAATTGGTGCAGATGGTAGTCAGTTTAAATATTCAAATGTCAAGATGTGTTTCTTTTTAGGTCCAATTGTATAAAAATAGTAACACACCATGAGCATATACAAGATGAATCCAAATATTTTTTTGAATAAATTAACTAATGGAGCTTTAGAGAACAGTGAGTCTCATATAATGTGATTTTTTTTTTTTTTGTGATTTTTTTTTTTTCATTACAAAGCGTATAGAGCTCTAGTTTTAGGGGTGTATCATTTTCTAAATTATAAATATATTTATTTAAAATATAAATTATCTCTTATAATTTTAAAAATTACAAATACACTTTTATCATAATTTATCATTTAATAAAATTAACAAAAAAAATAAAATTTCTAAATATCCTCATATTCTACAATAATGAAATTATCAGAACTATTAATTGATTTAAGTTTCGTTTGGTATTGGTTATGGTAGTCAATTTTTTTGTGTTTGAACTTTTCTAGCCTCGTTTGTACGAGTATAAATCTGGCCCGGACTATATCGAAACTCGCGGGCTCCCGCCATAATTCAGGCTGGGCCAGTCCATGGGCAAAAAAATTAGGCCCAGGCCCAAGGCCTGACCTTTTTTTTTTGTTTTTTAAAATTTGTTCTATCAAAATTTTATTAATTTTCATTAAAAAGACACTAGGCCTCGGGCCCAGTCTTGAGTGGGCCTTAACCAGGACGATAGACTGGGCCACGGATCGAGCCGAACCAGGCTTTAAAGTGATGGCTCAGGGACTCAGACTAGGTTCCAGCCTGGGCCTGGGTTAGGCCCACCCTAGGCCGCTGTGAGTTTCGGGCTGCATGCCATTTTTACACTCCTACTAGTTTGGTTTCTTGTCTTTTGACTTTTTTGATTTTTATAAGAAAAAAAGTGTAATGATTAGGAGTGTGTGCGATGCAGTTCAAACAGTTTGAGAGCAAAATTACAAATCGAATGGTGGATTAGCAAATTGATAAATTGCGATTTTTGACAGATTGACGGATTAAAGAATATTATAATTAATTATCATACATTTACATAATATGTAATAGTAAGATATATAACACAAAGTAATTTTACATAATATGTTTTATATATATAACCACTAATTTGTAATAAATTTCATATTTAATGTCAGGTTTGGTTGGGGATTTGGAGAGAGATTTGGAAAGCGAAAGGGAAAAAGTGTGTGAAATGAGGTGAAGTATAGGCATATTTTATTTACATTTCACCTACCTTTTCCATTTCTCTTTCCAAATTCCTCCCCAAATTCTCCAACCAAACACAGCATAAATATCTCTTACACTCATTTTTATATTGATATTTTATTGGAGGTTAAAAAATATAAATGTATTGACTATAGTGGAGGAAAACGATTCGATTTGATTGGTGGATTTGAAAATTTAAAGTTTAAATCGCGGTTAGCGGTTAGAGTGGTGTGGATTGATGCGGTTTTAACGGATTATGGTATTTTGCACAATCCTAGTAATGATTATAATTTGAATGTAATATTTTGTCTTCTTAACTTATATAGTCTATTTTGTTTGTTTGTACTTTTTTAGTCCCAAAATATTTACCAAACGAGGACTTAATGATTGAGTAATAAAATGGATTATTTATTATACGATTATAAATTTTAAAAAATCAGATATAATTTTTAAAATTATACTAGGTAATTAATATTTTAAAGGGAAAATTAGTCTAGGGTCCCTCCCTCACTTTTCGTAATGGAAGAGATCTACAAAATTATTTTTTGATGTCTAAGGTCCCTAAACATATATCAGAGAAATTTGACTCTTTGCCCACAATTCCTCTCTCTCTCTCTTCGACTTCGCGTTGTTGATTCTTCATCAGATATGGCCGAGCCCAGCAACAATAACATTGCGTCTTCCTCTTCTGCTGTTACGCCTATGGAAATAGCCATCGATGGATCCGACTCCGACGAGTGATAGTCTGAAGTGAAGCACCAAGATGAGGTGGAGATGGTATCGGCATGAACCGATGGTAGCCAAAGCTGTCGCGACGTTACTAGTAATCGAAGCTATGACTGCCGATGGTATGCAAGGTGGCTTGGGCTTCGGTGATGACGACGGCCCCTAGAGTGGCAGCCATGGGCTATGAGCAACTGGGTTTTGCCCCTGTGGAGAGAGAGAAGGTGATAAATAGAGAGATCATGCATGTGTCTCACAAACAATGCTGTCTCTCCCACCCGAGAGAGAGAGAGGTCTGGGTTTGTGCCTATTCATCTGAACCTCGGTCGCTTGGTTTCTTGCTTCACCCGAACAAAGAAAGATCGTCCATTGTGGTTTTAAAGGATTTTCTTGCATGTGATGGATGGTCTCGGGCTAGAGAGAGAGAGGAGGCCACCTGAATTTTTGAAAACTAATTTTATTCATAACCCAACAAAGTGAAAGATTTGAAATCACAGCTTCAAATTCAAGATTTTAATAATTGTACCAATTTTCTCTAGGCTTGGGAAGTCCAGAATTTATCAATTTTCTCTAGTTTGAAATTTGGTCAAACTGAACCTAGAGAAATTTGAATTTTCTCTGTGATTGAATCATTTATACAATGCCTGTGCTGTAGAACGATTCTGTTGTATCCATGCATTTTGGTGCTATTACTCTTCCTTTTACCAATATATATATGCATGCTCCTATATTGTATAGTCTCTCATTTAGTTATCATTCCATCTAATAACTTATTTTACCTATGATGTATTTGGTAGGCAGTGGATTTGAAGTTATGAGCTGGAATAATTTAAATTATTTGTGATCACTATACTAGGTTTTTTGAAACCTTTAACAGTATCATGAGAATGAAACTGTGTATAGTAAGCAAAATGTGAGTATTCTAAGAACACCACTTTCCCTGATCTCCGTTGATAAGCTTCAGATTTTCACCAATATGCAGAGTCATTGCCATCTTGGCCAAATATCAAATATTTGTGTTGTTTTGTTATGACTATACCCAGATCCAGATTGGATTTTCCTATAATTTGCCCTGAATAGAGAGAGAAACTGTAAAAGGCCTATAATGGATTGTACATACACTCAGTTCTCACTGATAATCCTTGGAAAATATACAAATGTAAAAAAGTTTTCACCTTGTGCATGGTTTGGTTTCTGAAATTGTGAAAGAAAGAAAACATATGATCAATGTGCATATATATATATAGATTGTTATAACTAGCTACAAAAATGATAATTTTTTCTGGACCAATTTTTTTCTGGACTAGTGGTATTTGAATTTCAATACTACTGCATGTATATCACTGCGTCTTCATTTTCTTAATGCATGTGTTCGATTTTAATTCTAATTATTTATTTTTTATTATTATTTTGTGTGTAATCCACCAATGCACCGCTCTAGAGTTTCTAAACATTCTTCTCGCCAACACTGGTTGCCTTTTTGTCAAGACCATAAGCAATGGCAGCGGTAGTGGGTTCATTGATGATACGCATCACATTGAGACCAACAATTACACCAGCATCCTTTGTTGCCTCACTACTATTGGTGTTAATAATGGGTTTGTGAAGAAGACTTGACTGTTTTATTAATACAACTAGTATAAGCACTACTATTGGTGTTCATGTATAGTGGAGAATTCACTGGATTTTCACATTCCATCAACACTGCTACAGCTTCAAGACAGGGAAACTCCCATGGCCATGGCCATTCACCTGAGCTGAATTTTCTCTAGGTTGAAACCAGAGAAATTCTCTAGTTTTTAAACTGAATTTTCTCTGGGTTGGTCCAGAGAAATTCTTTGGTTTTTAAACTAAATTTTCCCGATTCAAGAATTTCAGTATTATGGAGATCCAGGTAGATTTCGGCAAATCATCACAAATCTCATGAGTAATTCAATCAAGGTAAGTATGCATCAACTTCTCAAATTTCAGTCCAACAACCCAGAGAAAATTCAAACAAACCAAACTAGAGAAATTCTCTGGACCAACCCAAAGAAAGTCCAGAGAAAATTCAGTTCAGACCAAAGAAAATTCAGTCTAAACCAAAGAATTTCTCTGAACCATGTAAACAAACCCATAGTGGTAACGCTGCAAATTCAAACAGGTGAAGAAATTATGAAAATATTGAGGAATTTTCTCTAGACCAATTTTCTTTGGATAAATTTTCTCTGGACCAATTTTTTCTGGATCAACTTGAGGGACTTTAGACATTATGAAAATATTGAGTGTCCTTTATGCTGTAAAGTCTTAATACTAGGGACCTGAAAAAAAATTCCCCTATTTTAAATAAACCTTAAAATATATTTATAATATACCTATTTATATTTTGAGTGTTTTTCAAATACAATATGGCTCCGTTTGTTTTCAGATGTAGAATGGAGGAGATTAATAGTGAAGGGCAGTGAGGGGATTGATAGTGAGGGATTAAGTAAAATTGTGTTTATTTTGATGATAGTTGTTAGTGTAGAGATTGTTAAATTATTTTTATATAATAATAAAACAAATAAAAAGAATACAAAAACATTAAACATTAATGTTTTTAAAAAAATGGCCAACATGTAAAAAAAATTTTAAAAATAAAAATAAAATAAAAAATTTCCATAAAAAAATAAAACAAATAAAATAATGATTTTTACTTAACAAAAAATAAAAAATATTAAATATTAATGTTAAAAAAAATACCCGACATGTAAAAAAATAAAATAAAAATAAAAAATTTCTAGTCCGCCAGACTATTTTTTTTATACCAAATCCTGAAGACCCATTTGAATCCCCTTCCCATCTCTAATTTTGGAGCTCCAAAGAGAGCTTTAATAAGAGTAATGATAGGGAACCCCTTTGTGGAGGACCCCCACAACCCCCTTTGTGATCCACACCATTCATAATGTGGACCCCACACATACATGAATGATGTAGATCAATAAGGGTTGTGGGAGTCCTCTACAAAGGGGGTCTCACTCATTTTTCCTTTAATAATGTGGCAAAATAAAAAGAAAAAGAAAAAACAAAAACCTAGACACACACATCACACCACATGTAAGTCCCACTTCTTGTCACATCATTAGAATTCTTTTTAAAATTTTAAAATTAAAACTCTTAATCTTTATTCGGCTCTCACCTCACTATCAATTTCAATCCTCCCTCAAAGTCTCCAAATAAACGGGCCAATATCATAACTGGATGGCTGTCTCTCTCATCAAATCTATAAAATTTTAAAATCAAAGTAAAAAATGAAAAAAAAAATCTAATCTAAGGAGCCGCTTTATCCGTAGGCGTAAACATACTACCCTAACCCCAGGAGAGTGTGTATACATAGGATTCTCAAAGTGGCCCCACCCACCTAAATACGCTCCAATCCAAACATGTCACGTGTCCCTTCAGTTGTCAATAAACATCCAAACACTACTTTGTTTTTATTTGTAACTGTTGATAGATGGACCGAAAATTTGGCGGGCAATCTCCATAAATTCGAAAACTCATCAAACCCTAGGCCCCCCATTCTTTCCCTCTCTCTCTCTCTCTCTCCCCCTAGATTTTCTCTCTCCACATTTTTTACCTGCTCGCTCTCTCTCTGTCATTTCCTAGGGTTTTTGGGAACTCGCTGCTGCTATGGAGCTTGTACCTCTCACTGTTTTCTCGGGGCTTTGTTGATTTCAGGTTTGAATTTCTTTATTCTCTACCCTGTTTTTTTGCACTGTTCTTGTCTTGATTCGACACGAGATCGATTATTTTGTTGTTTGATTTCAGTTCATATGTATTTGCTGCCCTAGGGTTTTCGATTCCTGATTACGGGATTTGATGAATTTTCACGGTGTTGTTTAGTAATGTCTCCAATCATTAAGTTTCGAAGCCATTGCTATGAACTTTTGAAGTTCTTGTGTTAGTTTCTGTTGAATATATCTGATTTTTGTTGGATTTCATGTTGGGTTTTGTTTCAATTTGTGCGTTTCAGGTCCTAATAGTGGTTGTTTCTTTAAGTTATTTGGTTGGGAACTGAATATCTGTTGAGGAGAAGGTGAAAGGGGGGGAATTTGACCAAAGGGATAAATTTGAAGGAAATTAGGGGATTTCAAAGGAAATAAAATGGGGAAAGTGTCTCCCAAAGAGAGGCAATCGAAGACTCCCAAACAGAAAAGGCGGATTCGAAACTCAAGCTACAAGTATCTGAAGCCAGGTGCTCTTGCTCAGCTTCGATACAATAAAGCATCCACCGCCAAATCCTGTACAGATCTTGGGAAGAAAAGGGTGGCAGTGTTGGATGCCACTAAGACAGGCAATGATGTAGTACTTCAAAATAATGGTATTCATGG